>CM052800.1:127880578-127899383 GCA_028533885.1 Nasua narica
TTTTTTTTTTTAAAGATTTTTTTATTTATTCATTTAACAGAGAGAGAACACAAGCAGGCAGAGAGGCAGGCAGAAGCAGAGAGAGGAGCAGGCTCCCCGCGGAGCAAGGAGCCCGATGCGGGACTCGATCCCAAGACACCGGGATCATGACCTGAGCCAAAGGCAGTTGCCCAACCAACTGCGCCACCCAGGCGTCCCTATTTTTTATTTTCTTTATAAAATTTCAGTATTGAGGAATTTGATAGAACTTAAAAAACAGTGTATAAAACTAGATTTTTTTTAAAGATAGTGGAACTCATGACATAAATGATTAGTAAAATTGTAGCTTATCAAAATATCTTTGTAATATTTTATGAAAAACATTAATTTATCATATGTAATGCATAAGGGCTAAGATATTTTGTAAAATACATGGCTCATTTTAGAAAATAAGTATTTCTGTGCAAATTTTATTAATAATATGAGTTGCTGTAAATCTAGAAAACTTTTATAGTTTTTTCATAATTCACCCGGAATTTAGATTTTTGTTTATAACCCCACATGAGTAAATTTGATATTTACTGTGACATTGAGCTATCCAGGGAGGCTAGGTCCTACCCATGATGCGTATGTGTATGCAATATATTTGGTTGGCAGAGGATGAAGATCTTGAGTGCAGAATTTTACTGAGTAAAACAAGCAATCAAACAAAAATCTAGGTATTTTTAGAAATTCACAAAATATGCTATAAAGGAAGATGCCTGGTGGTTACTGGAATCTTTTATCCTTTGAAAACCATCAGTAGACTTTTCTGTTAATGATCGCTATAGTGATTTCTATTAGCAATTTTCTATTTGTGATTAAAACAATAGTTATTCAATATTCATGTAAACTTTGTACATCTGAGAAAAGTGGAAAAGAAAATGTTTCCCTAAATTTCTTCTAAAATTTAATATTGAAAAAATTCCAACTTCAAAATATATATAATTAAAAACAAGCTGTGTATTTGTACAAATACCTTTAGAATAGCATGCGTGTTATGCAGTGAGACAATGCAATTGCAGATATTCAACGAATGGGGTAGCTTTATGTTCATTAATATTTGTTAATGTTACCTCTTAAATTCTGGACCTGGAATATCATTCTTTCTCTAACTCATTTGCCAGTTACAATGGTTGGAGTCATTCCTTGACTCAGGATGAAATCATCAGTACCATTTTTTTTTTTTTTAAGTTCCTTTACCCTCATTGTCCGCTTGATTAACTTTATTACCATTTCACCATTTATATCTGAGGTGTATATTTTCCCTTGGATAAGTGAGATCCCTCCATTTTTGCTCTTGTGTTCACTAACATGGGCACCTATATTATCTTCTTGGGAAGCCTTGGATGTTCTGCCTGCCAAGTTTCTGAATAGGTGATACAACTCTGTAGTATTTTGAATGTCATTTTTCCTTTTAAATGGTCTGTTTCTATTGTAGGCTTTGTTTCCAGATGTAAGGTTTGGAGGAGTTTTATATTAATTAAGCTAATGTCTTGAGATTTCATTGGCCCGACGGATTGTAGAAGTGGAGCAGTAGGTAGCATCCAGTGCACCTTACACTTGCAGGTGCTGTATGTGGGGTTGTGACAGTGTGCGATTGGAGAAAGTACTGATTACTGTTTAGGAAGAGTGATTCCCCAGGAACTGATATAACATTGAGAATTGTACTAAGGGCAATAGGAAACATACAAATAAATGGCACCAGTAGGGTTGCTTTGTATAGATACCAAGCAGTTTAGTCAGAAATGGTTGCTGTGGCAAGGATTCTCTTCAGAGTTGCTTGTTTTCAACTGATTGAGATCTCTGCAGTATACTGCCTTTCTTGCTCCATTACGATCAGCATGAAATAGTGCAACCAACATATCTTCCGCTATGGTTGTCTCCAGGCTGTAGACGTTAATCTTCTGTTCTTCATTCTATGAATAGCACTTGATGACCTTCAGTAGCCAAATGCTGAAATTACTTACCAATATACTTAGTCAGTCACTAACTGCTTCAGGTATTAATGAACCCACTTGCCTAGCAATAGCTACTAAATGAAATGGAGGTAATTTGATAGACTTCCAATTATGTAGGAAGCTGATGCTTCATAATTGGTTTTATTTTTCCATCCCAAATTACCCTGTTTGCTTGGGTCACTTGCATCTAGAAGACAAATGCTTGCTAGTCTCTTGGTTTTGAGAGAAAACTAAAGATGACGTTAGGAATATGATGACAGTGTATGGATTCTGGGTCAGAAGAAAACATTAAAATACTGTTAAGGATATTTAATCAGGGACTTATATTAGATAATATTTTCATATCAATGTTAATATCAGTGCTCTATTACAAATGGATGATTCTTTTTCCATATTACTGTGCTGGTACTGGCAAGTGACTGCCTTGACTGGGATTTCATTTTCCAACTCTCTTGAATTTGTATGTGGTCATGAGACTGGTTCTTATTAATGGAACATGAACATAATAATATATATTATTCCCAGCCAACATTTTTAGGAAGTAATATGCTCTCTGAAATCTCTTTTCCCCTTAAGCCAATGGGATGGAGATGACTAAAATGTCTAAGGGATGGTGGTGCCACAAGGTGAGAGGATTCCAGCTCTCTGAATTATTATAAAAAGGAAATACATCTATCAAGCAGAACACCTACTTTGAACTATTATGTTATTGAGAAAAAACACTTGTATCCATTAAACAACTAGCATTTGAACTTTATTTGTGATAACTCCTAATAACCTCAGTAATGTAGACAGAGTATCCCATTGTATAATTCATCCCCAATAAATTGTGGACAGACAATTGTCATTATTTTTTCTCTCTTTTCTTCTGGGAATCCTATAATGAATATGTTATTATGCTTGATGGAATTACTGAATTCCCTAACACTGTTCTCAATTTTTTTTTCTCTCTCACCTGCTCAGCTTGATTACTTTTCATTACTCTGTCCTCCAGGTCACTGATTTGTTTTTCTGTTTCCTGTAGTCTGCCATTTAATCCATCTAGTGTATTTTTAATTTCAGTTATTGTGTTCTTCATCTCTGATTTGTTCTTTTTTGTCTTTTTGTTAAGGGCCTCACTGATGTCCTCCACTTTTCCCGATGAGAAAAGTGAGAGTATCTTTATGATTATTACTTTAAATTGTTTATCAGGCATATTTCTTACCTCAGTTTCTTTTAGGTCTCTTTGCTGTGATTTTGTCCCATTCTTTCCTTTGGGATATACCCTTATTTTGTCTAAGTCTCTGTGTCTTTTTCTGTTAGGAAGGTCAGCTGTGTCTCTTGCTCTTAGAAATTAGTGGGCGGGGCATGCAGTTTTTTTTTTTAAGATTTTTATTTATTTATTAGAGAGCGAGAGACTGAGAATGAGAGGGGAGAAGGTCAGAGGGAGAAGCAGACTTCCCGCAGAGCCGGGAGCCCGATATGGGACTCGATCCCGGGACTCTGGGATCATGACCTGAGCCGAAGGCAGTTGCTCAACCAACTGAGCCACCCAGGCGCCCATGGGCATGCAGTTTTAAGGTGTGTGCTGTTCCTCTTCTACAGAAGATGTGCTGCTCCTGTCGAAATTGTGGCAGCCACAGCTGATTTGCATTGTTAAAACTATGTGCTAACAAAGTGTGAGTCCTTTCTGGGAGGTGATTAGCCGCTGCCACCAGATCAAGGCCCCTTGCAAAATGTACAGTTGAGTAACGTAGGGTTGGCAAAGTTTGAGCTGGTTTTCTAGGGGAGGGGTCTTACAGTGCTGGGAATGAGGTAGGCCAAGCTGGAGGGCAGGGCTTGGTGTAAGTAAATTAGGTAGTGGATTCTGGCACTGTGCTGGTTCCTGTGGGTCGGCTGTGTGTATGCTGGGAAAAGGGGGAGGTAAATGGCACCTGCCATCTCCTTTGTTCTTAGAGAACTCCCTGAGGGAACCCTGTGCCTCCAAGACTTGCTTTGAGATTAATAAACAGCTCCCCCTCCCTTATGCCCCAGGAGTTTTTTAAACTGCTAGTTCTATGCTTTATCTCCATGAGCTCTTTTTCCTATTGTTTCTTTAAGGGCTGATACCCTATTTCCTATTGCCCTCCAAGGCTCTTTCCCTACCAAGCCTACTGATTGTTAATGTTCAGGCTTTAAGTCCCATTGGTTGTAAGAACTCATCAAATTCGCCCTTTCTGGTTTTCAAAGCCAAATGTTACAGAGATCCATCTTCCCTGTGCAGACACCCCAGTGTAAGGGTTTCTCTCCCCTCTCTGCACCCATATGTCCCTCTCTCCCACCTGTTCTTTTTTTAGCTCCCTACCACATCTTTGCCCTTCCTACCCTCTTCAGTGTGGCCTCTTCCCTACATTTAGCTGTGGCTTTGTTCTGCCAGTGCTTGTGTCATTTTTTAGGTTATTTACCCTGATATGAGTGTATCTAGTTATATTTGTGGGAGGAGGTGAGCTTTGGGTCCTGCTACTACACCATCTCCCCCAAAGTCCTTTCCTATTTGTTTTATTATAAATGTGGTATTCTGAAATCTTCTTTTAATTATTTGTTACTTATTTTTTGGCTTCTTCCTGATATTTCCATTATTTCAGAATAAGTTGGCCATTAATATTATAGTCAACCTTCATTGGTTGCTGATTCCATATTTGAGAATTCACCTAATCACTAAATTTGATTTGTAACCCCAAAATTAGTACTTGAGGAGCTTCATGGTCATGTTCAGACAAGTGCAAAGTGGAGAAAAGTGTGAATCACGTAAAGCATACATTCCCAGCTATTGTGGAACAAAGTGATGCTCTGTCTTCACGTTTCAGCTTTCCTAAAGAGATGGCCAGAGGAATAGAGATGGTAGGGGGCAGTTCAGTGAAAGCAGCTTCTGCTCTCAGTCACTTGCTGATATTTGAACCCAAATCTAACACGTTAGTGGAATGACCTGATACAAGTCATTTAAGACTCCTGAACTGTGTTTATGTTTTTTAAACATGAAAATAAAATCTACCTATCTGAGTTGTTTTAGGATTTAAGAATGCAATCTATGTGAAAAATGTATATCAATATCAGCTGTATCAACAGAAGTAGTTCAGTATTGTTAATACAGCACATGTATTGACCATAACTCCCTCAACTGATGAAAACCATTTACCTAGCTTTTCTTAGTTTCTGTTAGTGTGTGTTTATTTATTTTTTTTGGATTATTAAATATAACTCTTTAATTACTGAAACACTGTCACTGGGGAACCAGGGTGGCGGAGCCATTTCAGCATCAGACTCTTGGTTTTGGCGCAGGTCATGATCTCAGGATTGTGAGATCGAGCCCCACATCAGGCTCCTGAGTGCGGAGCCGGCTTGTGATTCTCTTCCCTTCTGCTCCTCCCCCTTGTGCTTTCTCCTTCTCTCTCTTTAATATTAATCTTAAAAAAAACACACACAAAAAACCCAAAAAACTTATATTGAGTTAATAATGTGAATACCAATTTATAAAATTAATTGTACCTTTCAAATTACAAATATCTTAGAGAAAAATGTCTTTATTAAGTTCCTCCTTTGTTTGTTCTTTACCTGGTTAGTTTCTACTTATTTTTCAGGGACCAGCTCAGGCCTCATTCCCTCCAGGACATCTTTCTTAATTCCCATTCCCTCCACTGAGTGTTCATCATGGCATATATTACATGAATATTACATCATCTGCTAACTGACTGCAAACTTGTTGAAATTAGTGCTGTGCTTTTCAATTTTCTGGCTCGTGGCATAGTTCATGACACATAGAATTTCAACAAATGATTCTTGTGCCAGTCTAAAATAAGGATGTTAAGATATAATTTCAGATCTTTTCGGTTAAGAAATTAATGGTTTCAACCTACAGATAAGAAATCATTTCCAGAAGTAGTATGTTTATTTGGAATAAAATAATTGCAATTTGGGGTACACAGGTAGAAGCCCAAACACCGGGGGAACTCAGGGTTTTTATGGGAGAAAAAGATTAAGTTGTTTTTTTTTTAAGATTTATTATTTTTTTGAGAGAGAACTAGCTCACGAGTGGATGTATGGAGGGGAGGAGCAAAAGGAAAGGGAGAGAGAGAATCTCTAGCAGCCTCCCCACTCAGCACAGATCTGACATGGGGCTCCATCCCACGACCCTGAGATCATGACCTGAGCCAAAATCAAGAGTCAGACCTTAACTGACTGAACCACACAGACACCTCAAGTTGTTTTTAGGAAGAGTTCATTAATACTGACTAGCAGGGCTACAATTGTACTTCACTGATTGGCCAGAATTAGTGGTCACTAGGCAAAAGTTCACTTTTATCAGTCTTTTTTCTTTCTTGCTGACTTGGAATATTGGCAGTTTGGCCCTGTTCAGAGGTTTAGAAAACAGGGTGTACAAGGCAGTTCCTCTGAAATGGCTGCTCCAGCTCTATTTTAAAAATGGCTCTACTTATATATCATTTTTCACAATGGGAGTTGCTTCAAAGCCTAATACGTTTTCTAGCAGCGATAGGTCCTTTTTAGTAAGCTAGCTTTTCTTAGGCAGTTTTAAACCTCCAACCACACACAGAGTTTTAAAAGAAGGAGTGTGGATAAGTCAGAACAAATCCATCATTTGTTTTAAAAGTTGACTCAGATGTACCCATCAAGAGTCATTAAAGACATATTTGTACTTCAAGAATGACCATTTCTCGTTGTGAATTTAGCTTTTTGGTACTCTAGTCTCGGATCTCGAGGAAAAATTTGTAAAAATAAAAAACTGCCCCACATCTTTATACGTTTTCTTGTTATTCCAGTGATATTTGGGAGAGGCAATTGGTGTTCCACTCATATAAAATAACATAAAAAACAGTAAATACCCACTAGAATATCAGTTGGTTTTAATAAATCAAATGCAATGTACATTAAATACATGAATAAATTTAGATGTTCAATATAGCATTAATTAATTAAATACACTAACCAACAAAACTTTGTTTTGGTGTGCAATGACATTTTTATTTGTGATTTAAAGTTAAGATGATTTAGTTTTTATTTTTTAAATAAAGCCAAATTATAGAATGATAAAATGATAACAGTACCCAAAAGATGTGGGATCATTTGCTATAAAAAGTGTCTGTGAGAGAAAAAGAAATAATTAATAATATGGAATGCTGCGTGATATTTACAAGGAGCCTGAGAATGGAGATACAAGGGAATGATTCCTGTTCTTCCACAGAGAGGGTAGATGTTGCCATTTGCATGGCATTCCAATTTCATCTTTAAACTGCTTTAAGCCATATATATTTAAAATGGAAGCAAAGGAAACCATACAAGCAATTCTTTAGAAAATTGTAAATATCATGAAATGTCACCAAAACATAATTTTACATAAATAAATTTAATTCTAAATAGGTAAATTTGTATTGAGAGACTAAAAATAATAATTACATTTTTCAGTACTCCTAAATGCCAGAAACCATTCTAGGAGCTATTCATGGATTATTTCTCAGTTTCTTAGCCACCTTGTTAGTTAGAGGATATTATTTTCAAACAGTGCAGTGCAGGTGAATGCTTATATCACAGAGCTTTAATTTCACATTCTGTGTTTGCGAGCAGTATTAGCCTTTTAATGAAAGCTCAAGGCATTTCTGGCTGTGTATAATTCACAAGGTTTGCCTGATAATTGAAGTAAAAGATGGGAACAAACTTGAATATAAAAGTAAAAGCGTTTTTATTTATTCACTGTTTCTCTTTGATCCACAAGTTACTTTAAATTATAGAACTAAGTTCACACTCTACTTCCCTTTTCTATCTCCTGTTTTTGACTACTAACTTAGCTCATCACGGGCTTCCAGCTTGAAATTGTTGTCATTTCTTATTGTTCTGTATTTTGGCAGAATCAGTCAGAAGACTATCAGCCTAGCAGAAAGATGTGACTGGTTGCTTTAAAAATAAGTGATAATAGGACTGAATCAAGAAAGAAGGTTCATTAAAGCTCTGTAGGGAAACCCTCATCAGTCTCTCCATATTGCTTTTGACAATGCCTGAGAGAGTGTTGTATATTATGTTTATTTTTAGAGCCAACCAGTCTCTTTTAACTTTGACTGCAGGATGGAGAAAGCAATAACATTTTCAGATAGCTCTTAAGTTTAGTGTGAATGAGTTGAATAATTCCTTTTAGAAACTGTTTGTCCTGTTCTTTACTTTGGACAGATTTCATCAGAATTAACATAGAGAAAAAATTACTGTGTTTTGGGCCTACAGATTCTCTTGCTCTTAGTTAATAATGTATATGAACTAATGTTGTAGTAAAGCCAAGGTGACTCTGAGTTTTATTCATCTTTGTAAAGTATCACAAAGGCTATTGCAATGTGACTTTTCTAGGAAAATTGATCAAGGTCACTCTTTTTCTACTTCGCTATTTCTAAAGAGTTGAAAATATCCAGCGGGGTTAAAAATTTAGAATATTAACTCTTGACTGTATTTCCTTTGGAGTCACTTGAAAGTGTGGTAGGGAAAGAAAATTAAGCAGAGGGTTTCAACAGTTTCCATCCGTTTTTCATAGTAAATTAGTGCTGAAAAAAACAAAATCAGAGTATGGTAATTGATTATGATCATGATCAAGTGACCAGATACAAAGTAAAGGGCCTTTCAAAATATTGAGTAATAATCTATGAGAAAATATCTAAAAGATATTGAAATTGTTGGAACTAAATGCATACAGAATCAATGCTCCAGTTCCAAGTTAGATTTCGGTGATGACATGTACCTGCTTTTCTTTCAATTGTCCACTTCTGGGCATAAATGCCACTTGTCTCACTTCATCACTGTGATCTGCTCTCCATTTCTGGGTACTTGGCTTTCATTCAAAGCAGCTGATGCTCTTTTGCCTGTAAGTGGCAGCTATTCTAAAGCTGTTGACACAGGAAGAAAGTGAGTGTGTGGGGTCGTGGGATCCAGGTGGGTAGTGCTCAAAGAAACTTGAAAATGAAATATTCAGATGAAGGAAATAGGAAAACTATGGGATGCCCATTAAGGTATGAAGTACCATTTGCGAGGTTCAAAGCGTTTATCATAGGTCTAATCTGAACATCAGCTTTTTTTCCATTCATGGAATGTCCAGACTTCCAATGAAGAGGCATTATTACAGAAAACAATAACTTCAGTTCTTTATATGATAGTCCACAAATGAAAAGCCACATATTGTGATTTGGGGAATTATTGCCAACCATCAATTATGTGTTAAAATTGTATTATTATCCACATCATCTGGCTATTAGTGTGGATAGAGAAATAAATGATCTTCTGAAACATAATCATTATTTACCTAATAGTTTGTGAATTCTAGAGTCATGCTAAGAAAAAAAAACTTACACTGGTAACTTCTATAAGAAATCTAGGGCTGTAAGGGTTTAAAATGTATTTTTTTCTGTCTCTTTTAATGTATTTCTTCTCAAAAATATATTAGTTCCTTTACATAGCTAGGAGAGGAGAACTACCTCATTGATTAAAATGCAGAAATAACCCACATGAGCATTTTCCACTGGTCTAGTTGTATGAATAAGACTACTCAGTCCAAAACATGTCCTCTTTGATGAGCTCCTTGAGGGTAGAGCTTGAGTTTTACTCATTTCTGCAACCCTGTTGTCTGTGGTGCCCAGTCTGTGCTGTGGACATTGTTCATGCCATGCCTCAGATCCCAGAACCTAGCCTGTGGCACCCATCCCATCTCCTTGGATATGTGTTGCCTGCCTTATTCTCAGGAAGACCACCCTTGGACAATTTCTAGTGATTATGCCCTCCAAATAATTGAGTGTCCCATTTGCTTTAAGGAGATACTAGAGTCCAAGTTCAAATGTGAAATAATGTTTTGAATATGAGAAATGACCACATCAATTTTAATTGTCAGCTTTTATGCATCAACTCTCACAAAATTGATTTCATTATAGGGATCTACTATTTGCTTTGGACTCTGGCTGTTGTCCCAATTCGTATATGAGTATCAGATAGGAAGTTGTTGCTGTAGAAAGTAAGTGAGGGATATCTGGAGGAGACATTCAACTTTCTATGGAATCAGGCCTAAGACCTACTCCAGTTGACACCACATCCTTACTTTGCTCTTTCCTCTGCCCTGCTCTCCTCACTCCTTTTCTTGGGAATACTCCAATTCCCTTCTCCCCAGTCTCTGCTTCAGCATCACATTCTCCTTCTGGAGTACTCCTCTGAAGGCATACCACATCCATCCCATTAAGTATTGAATGAATGAATGGAACATGATATAAAAGAAAGGTTAGAGAAAGCCTCACAGAGGTAGATGTCTTTGACTTGGGTGTGAGTTTTCCTCTCAGGCCCTTTTTCCTGTTCTCTTTCCTGTATTTAAAAATTGAGCCAGTAAAGCAAGTTCTGGAGATGTACAATACATTTTTTTCCTTTAAAAAATTAGTATGCTAGGGTACCTGGGTGGTTCAGTCTGTTAAGCATCTGCCTTCAGCTCAAGTCATGATCTCAGGACCCGGGAATCGAGCCCCATTTCAGGCTCTCTGCTCAGTGGGAAGCCTGCTTCTCCTTTTCCCTCTGACTCTCCCCTCTGCTCATGCTTTCTCTCTCTCAAACAAATAAATAAAATCTCTAAAAAATTAATATGCTTTAGGTTATAGAAGAATTGCATGGAAAGTACAGTGAGTTCCCACATGTCTCCCTCCTCCCCTTTCCCCATTTCTCCTGTTATTAGCATCTTGTATTTGTGCTGTACATTTGTTATAATTAATGAGCCACTATTGATACATTTTTATCAACTAAAGCCCGTACTTTACAATAGGGCTCACTCTTTTGTTGTACATTCTGTGGATTTTGTAAATGTATAATAACACAACTTGTAGTACAATATTGTACAGAATAATTTCACTGCCCTCAAAATCCTCTGTACTCCACCTGTTCATCCCTTCCACTCTCCACTCTAAACTTAGGCAACCACTGATCTTTTTGTCATCTCCATAGTTTGCTTCTTACAGAATGTCATAAAGTTGGAATCATACAGTGTATATGCACCTTTTCAGATTGGCTTTTCATTTAACAATATGCATTTATGGTTCCTCCATGAGTTTTTGTAACCTGATATCTTTTTGTTGCTGAATAATACTCCATTGTATGTATCTACCAGGTTTTTGGGGTTATTTTTGTCATTTCATTTACTGGAAGCGACTTGGTTGCAGCTTGGTTTTGGTAATTATGAATAAAGCTGCTTAAACATCCATGTACAGGTTTTTGTGTGAACATAAGTTTTCAGCTCATTGGATAAATACCGAGTGTGATTGCTGGATTGTATAGTAAGAGTATCTTAGTTTTGTAGGAAATTTCTAATCTGTCTTCCAACATGTTTATCATTTTGCCTTCCCATGGTCAATGAATGAGAAATCTTGATGCTCCACTTCTTTGACAGCATTTGTGGTTGTTAGTGTTTTGCGTTTTAACCATTCTAATGGGTGTATAGTGGTGTCATGTTTCAATTTGTAGTTCTGTAATGACATATGATGTTGAACATCTTTTCAAATGAATTTGCCATCTGTAAATGTTTTTTGGTGCAGTGTCTGTTCAGATCATTACCCATTTATAAATTGAGTTGTTTTCTTATTTTTGAGTTTTAGAAGTTATTTAAATATTTCAGAAACTAACTCTTTATTAGATATGTGTTTTGCAAATATTTTCTTCTAGTCATCTAACTCATCAGTATTTCTTTCATGGATCATGCTTTTGGTGTTGTATCTAAAAAACTCATAACCAGCACCAAACCCAGAGTCATCTAGAGTCTCTCTTATGTCATTTTATAGGAGTTTTATTGTTTTGCATTTTATATTTAGCTCTGTAATCCATTTTGAGTTAATGGTTAATGTTTGTGAAAGGTAGAAGGTGTGTTCTAGATTTTTTTTTTCATGTGAATGTACATTTGTTTGAACACCATTTGTTGACAAGAGTTTGGATTCCCCTTCTTCCTTTGTCAGGGATCAGATGACCGTACTTGTGTGAGTGCATCTGTTTGGTTTCTGTTCCGTACCATTGATGGGTTTGTCTATTTTTAAATTTTTTTTTAGTACACATTGTCATGACTATTGTAGCATTATAATAGATTTTAAAGTCTGTTAGTGTTTGTTCATCTCATTCATTATTGCCAATCTTTTTTTCTTTTCAAGACTTATTTATTGAGTGCCAACCATATATTCTAGGGATACAGCAGTGATTAGAATAGATAAAAATCCTGCACTCATGGCATTTACTTTTTAGCGTGCATACGGTGTGTACATTCACAGATAGACCCTTGGTGTTAAATAATAAATGTACGCATGAAAATAAATAAGTAGAGGTGTATCGCATATTATAAAACTCCTCATTGAATGTTAGTATATGATAACATATTTGTGTACACATAGGCATGTGTATTCGAAAGTGGAAAAACTAAGTATTTTGATGGTAATCAGCAAAGGATACTATACTAATTTCATAGTGATTACTAACCATTTTTTTCAATTTTAATCTCTTCTTGATTTTTCAGTATTTTATTTAGAAAGAATGTTGAGACACATTCCAGTGTAGGATATTACCTAGAAAAATGTTTACTGTAGAATGAATGATTAGAAGGGATTTTTAAAGAGCAAGATATTGGAAGCTATTCATAAGAATGCAGAGATAAGAGCAGATGTTTGGGGTGTTGCGTTGATGGACCTAACACAGAGGATTTGGCCCTGTATCCCAGGAAAGCCATAAGGAGTGGGCTGATAAGATGCAGCAATAGGCAGGGAATCATTTAGTGATGTTGAGGTTTAATGTCAGGAAAGCTAGTGTTGGGTTAATCCACTGTTGAGTCCTAGAACACAAATATTATCAAAATGAGAGAAAAATTAAATGATTAATGATGTCATTATAGGAACAAAGAGAAAATTATCTTTTTTTGCAAGGTGTTTAGAAGTAGAATGGCAAATTCTGGTGAGACTGTTATTTTGGAAATTGATGTTAAGGTGTCTGTTCATTTGGTAATATAAAGTTGGAGTAAGTTGCAAATGAGCTACTTTGTAGTCACATTTAATTTGAGATGAAGGGGAAACTTCTGATGTATATATTTTTGGAAGAGGATGCAGACATGGGAAACCCCATTTATACTGAATCATCAGAAATTAATGAACTATGCCTATGCCTCATCTGTTTTAGATCTCATAGTAATGCCTTAACCTGCTCAGTACAGTACAGTCTGAAAAATATCAGTGCTTCCATCAATAATGTGAGCAGAGAAAACTGAGTACTGCAATTATATTTATGGCATTTCCATGTTTTCTTTCAACTACTAGATACTGGAATTTTTTGTTTATGTTTTGTTTTCAGTGTTCAATTTTAGACATGAGAAAGTAATACATATGTTATCATATATTTTTCTCAAATTCTGCATTGCAAAAACTTATGTAAATATATGAATTAGAGCAATTTTATGTCCATTTTAAAGTTAGTTTTCTTCACTGAAATAACAAAACATATTGTTGTGTTATCAATCATTTGTTAGTGTATAATGTTAAGTTTAGGAACTACTATTAAAGGAGACTTGAATAGTCTTTCTGTTGATAGTTGAACTTAGCTTTGAAATTGAAATTTCCAAGAAATGCCAGGGTCTCTCACAAAGAAGAGGAAATCAGGTAACAGAAATTACTAGCACCAGGATCATTTTTTTAATCATTCTTATTACATAAACTATCTACTCCTATACAGCAATCCTATGAAGTATTATGTTAATATCCACATTTTTCAGGTGAGAGGATTTGAGACCTTTAGCATGAAAAAGAAAATGATGAATTCTCTTAGCAGCTTAAAACCAGTTTTATGGGGGCACCTGGGTGGCTCAGTTAAGCATCTGACTTCGGCTCAGGCCTGAGCTTAGGGTCTTATGGTCAGGGGCCCATGTCCAGCCCTGCTTTGGCCGGCTGCATTGGGCTCCACACTCAGTTTGGAGAGTTTGCTGGTCCTTTTCCCTCTCCTTTGCCCCTCCCCCTGCACCTCCTCTCTCTGTTTCTCAAATGAATAAATAAAATCAAAAAACCACAATTCTCAAACACGAATGTATTTCCCATTTTAGTTTTTTTAAACTCAGAAACATGCACCTCTCCCTAGGAACATAAAAGAAATTCTTGCAGTTTCCAAATATTAACTGAAACAAATAATACCATATTTTTATTACATGTCTATAACTGTAAAACTCATCATAAACTCTTTGTACTTCTTTTATGCAACTATTAAAAGAATATATAAAGTTAATATTGAATAACTTATCAATATTATTAAAATTAAAAAACACATTTAATATTAAGCATAAAACTAAATTTTGTACAAGTGACATCCCTACTTATAATGTGAAATATACTAGCCATTAGTTTTTTTTATTTTTCATGTAAATACTAGTATGTCCCTTCATAATTCCATTTTACTTAGGAGCCTTCATTTTCAGACTAAATCCCAATATCGAATAGTCTTCAACACAGTTATATCTTTACATGTCTCACTCTTATCATTCTCTAGGATTACAAGAGTACTTGTAGCTTTAAAAGATGGTACCATAAATGCAAACACAGGAACTGATACTCTGGAGCACTACTTGATTATACAGTGGTTCTACAAATAGTGTATAATATGTTTGTATTATTATTTGCATTTTAATCAAAATGAAAACAGAACATTAAAAATTTTTATAAAAACCTCCTATACCCCCAATAATGCATGTCAGAGTGCTCAGATTTCTTAAGAATAATATTCATCCATGGCTATAATGGACTGTCTTGAGCAGTGTTCAGTTCAGTCCCTTCTAGATGGTATAAAAACATGTGTTATGCATTCTTTAAGACTCCACTTGGTTTTGAAGACCCACTAGGAGGATTCTTGGGACTCAGAAAAAGCTTTTATACTCATGTAACAGTTTATTAAAACAAAAGGATACAGGTTAAATTTGGCAAAGACAAAAGGCACATGGGGTGAAGATCCAAGCTTTCTCAGCAATGGTGTGTGACAACACATGTGATGTGTCATCACTTCCCTGAGTCAACACTTAACCAACCAACACTTAACCAACCAAGTTTGTGTCTAGTTTATGTTTAGGGCCAGTCACCGGAGCATCTAGTGACTGCTTGAATGACTTCAGCTACTCAGACTCCAGCCCCCTTACTGAAGCTGCTTGTTTACATGTTTAATATATTTTTTTAAATACATGTTGGTGTTGAGAGAAAAAAATTTTTACTCTATTCTAGATTCTTAGGCTAGTCCAATAATCAAATTAACATAGGACAAATTAATAGGAGAAAAACAAATTTAATTATGTTCATGCAGGGGCCCCCAGAGACACTGAGATCCGAGGACAAGTTGGGTAGTTGAGGTTTATATTCAATTCTGAGCTGAGGAATAGGATAGGGGCCTGGAGCATCAAAGGGGAGGGTAATTCACAGGACGATAAGAAGAGCAGATGTTTGGTAATTAGATGTTTGCCCTGACATACAGGAAGGTCATTCAGATAAAAGTTATCTCTGGTATTAGCTTTATTCTGAGCCAGGTCCCCTGTCTAAATTCTTTCAGATAGTCAAAGGAACAGTGAAAGTTTTTCTTGTGTCTCCTAGGTCTTTATTGCCTTCAGCATACAATAATCCGAATGCCAAAGTGGCATATTTTGGGGTCATGTATTCTGTTGCTGTTCACTGGACATTGGGGCTGACATATTGTAGCAAGTATTGATAGTATTGTTTTCCTTAATTGAATATTGAATTTTATTCTGCCAGTCAGGTAAATTTTGAGGAGGTACTGTTCTTCCGATACTTGATCTTATTCTTTTATTTTGGTTTTGTTCTTTGCCCTGGGAAGGGGCCCTAAATATTCAGGGTATAGTCTTTTCTCATAAATTATAGGCTTCTCTGACATTCCAAGTGAGCATCTGAGGTATCCTAGTGAAGCATCTCCTATCTACTGAGCCAGAACTTCAGGCTTTTATTGATGGTACCTCTGGTACCTTCGCCTTTGAGCTTTCAGCTTGCAGCCATAATTCTCTGGTAGGTGTCACCAACATCGCTCTGCATATATTCAGGTTACTTCTCATTTCATGGAACCTCCATGAAGACTACCTAAGCAGCCCTACTCCTCTGCAGCATCCTGCCCTACAAATATCATTCTTTTGTGCAGATTCAGACTCCAGTCTAAGGTTCTTCAGGTTTGCAATATTGAGCACAGATCAATATCTCATTTTAGGATATAGGTAAGGTTCATCTCAGTTTTCTTCCCACAGTGTGGCATTGCTTCTTGTTCAGTGCTTCCCAAATCATACCCATGTAAGTTGTCCAGTTTTATAGTCATTTACTGTGGTAGGGCCAATCTAGAAAAGGTTATTCTACTAGTGCTGGAATTAGAAGTCAAATAAAATAGTTTAATTGACATTAGCAACCCTTTACAGTTTAGCGTCATCTGCTTTCCTGATTATATTTACTGTACTCACACCAGCCCAGTGTATCTTCCATTTCTCAAATACTTTTGAAACTCAGTGCATTTAAGCATTCCCTTCTCTTTCTTTGGCATGCCTTTTCATTTCTCTCTATTGGTGAAAACTTACTTAGTTTTCAAGACCGAGGTAAAGTGCTATTTCCTGTGTGAAGCTGCTCATGACCACTCTCACCAAATCTAAATCCTTTATTATATTATCCATAGAACTTTATAAGTATTTCTGTATAAATCTACATTCCAAAATAATTAGGACACCTTTTAGGGGGGAAATATCATTTATGTTTTAGTAAATATTCAAAAGCATTGACAATATTTCTGATGACATTTTTTTGTGATGTGGTTTATGCAATAGGGTATGTTATATGTCTGACACTATTATTTAACCACTAGCACTATTAGTAATTACTACTAATACTTGTGAGTGTTTAGTATGGTCAATTCCCTTAGATGTTTGGTTTTAATTATTTCATGTGTTCTTTCCAATGTCATTATGTAGTAGGTGGTATGTTCTCCATTGTAGATTTGAGAAATACTAAGTAAACACTAGGTAAAGAAAGTTGTTAATAATAACTCACAAAGTAAGTGACAGAACCAGGATTTCAACCTAGATTTGTCCATTGCAATTCACTGATGCTATACCATGGTGATTTATCTAACAGTCAGAGGTCTCCAGAGACAAATTAGAATTTTTTTGAAAGGTAATTTTTGAAATGTCATATCCTATTATTAGCATATCCATATGTAGAATTATTGAAGAAGAGAATACAAATGAAGGTGATTTTTCTTTGGGCTTAATTTTTCACTTTATAGGGAAAAGCATTTACCATGCTATCAATTTTGGATGGGACTTGATGCTTAGCAAAACAAAATTTCAGTGTGATGTGAACATCTGATTAGTTACTTATTAATAAAATACATTCAAATTTTAACTATCTCAAACACATTTTAACTTATTTAAATTCAGAATGTCTAAAACATATTTTTTATAATTGAGAAAGTATATTTTAATTGTCATATTTGAGAGCATAAGTAAGAAGAAATTAACATTTTACTTAAGAAGAAATGAGATTAATACACTAGACCAAGGATTTCTGAGTGTAGAAAATGACTTAATATACTGAAATCCTGTCTTATTAAAAGAACAATACCATTTTGTAAAGAATGTCACATTCTATGCAATAATGAAATTTTAAATACCTTGATTTTGGTAAGTAATCCTGAAGTTTTTGTTCTTAAATACTTTGTTTAATTATTTCATTAGTGGTATGAATTGAGTCATTTAACCAAATATGATAACTTAAAAGGTCTTAAACGTATGAGTGTCATTTGGTTTGATTAGCTCAGAAATTATCTGAGTATTTTTTATGAATGGATTTTGAATTAAAATCTAATGATTCTAAGTGAAGTGATATTGTCAAAAATGCATATTGGAGGGGCACCTAGGTGGCTCAGTTGGTCGAGTGACTGCCTTCGGCTCAGGTCATGATCCGGGAGTCCCGGGATCAAGTCCTGCATCAGGCTCCCAGCTCCATGGGGAGTCTGCTTCTCCCTCTGACCTTCTCCCTTCTCATGTTCTCTCTCACTCACTTTCTCTCTCTCTCTCAAATAAATAAATAAAATCTTTAAAGAAAAAAATGCATATTGGAAAGACCAGAAAAATGTATTTTATAATAGAAATATAGAGTAATGCATCATCTGAAAGAACAGAAATTTTTCTTAAAAATTAATTTGAAAGAATTTTTTAACTAGAAAAGCTAGGCATCTGCTTTTCTTAAAACTTCCTACCATCAGATTATAGATTGAGTTCAGAGAACACTTGAAGTTCAGTGAAATATCAGTCATTTGAAAATTGAATGAAATATCATCCCTGAAAATGTTGTAAGGCACTAGAATGGAAAGTGGTGGCAAATATGGAGAATTTTTCTTTACTTAGCCTGACCGCAGAACAACTAATCAATAAGCATAGCTTTTGATGATCAATGTCAATTGCCTTTTGCGAATTTATTATAGACCTCTGTGTTCAACTTTAAGATACCTGTATGGTTTTCTATTATTTTATATAGAGACTAGATAAGTGGTATTTTTATAAATAGAAAGAAGATTTAGAATTTCTGAAAGAAGCTAACTTCAGTTCATGTATTCTTGGTAATTGCATTCCTCATTTTCTTTAAAATAACTGAGACATTCTTCCTGTGTTTTTACCTTCTAACTTTTTTGATCTACTTTTTGATCTGTTCTCATTATATTCTTGGTAATGTGTTTCATTTTCTGTAATTCAGGAGCAAAGAAATATATTACATTAGTTGTTATAAAGTTTTTGTAAAGAATTTAATAGATTA
>CM052800.1:127899883-127921864 GCA_028533885.1 Nasua narica
ACTATTCAAAGACAATTAAGTAAAATAAAATCCTTTAAAACTTAAGAAAAGGGAAGCCAGCAACAACAACAGCAGCAGCAGCAACAAACACAGAATGGGAAACAACACTTAAGAGATAGGTATATACGTTTATTGTGAAAATGATTTAGTCTTAGAAATATAAGCAAATGTTTCATGGCTGCTGGCCTAGCCTCCTGATAAATTTCAAGAACCTTGTTTCAATGAACCAAGAAATGAATTGTGAAATAAGCAAAAGGCAGACATACAAACAGGTGCTAGCTGAAAGAGGAGCAGAAATAGATGAGGTGAGATGGGAAGCAACATGGAAGAAGTGGTAAGGAATTCGTGAGACAGGCTTAAGGGAATGTCCTAGACTGTGAAGAAAAAATAATAAGAACTTTTAATTGATCAGGAAGAAAATTATAGTTATCAAATTTACAAAATGCTGATTATATCCATCTATATAATTGGCTTTTCTAAAAAGAAAATCAGAACTACCGTGACAAGAACAATATTAAAGTAGGAGAATGGTAACATTTTTTTTTTTTTTGAATGGTAACATTTTTTAAGGCTAAAAACAATCTTACATCTTTTTGACTTTTATCAGCTATCTGGACATTTAGACATTTTAGAGAATGTATTGCATTTCAAGGAAAAATTGATTTTTTGTATGCACCAAAGCAGAAATGGAGAGATCCAATTTTCAAAACACAAATCTGGATTGTGTCTAACTTTGTCTCTTAAACATTAGATGCCAAAAGAAAATAAGAGCAATATGTCCATGTTTTTGAGAAGGCCAAAACTCAATACACAGAATTAAATTGAAAAGTTAGTCTTAGAACTCTCTTGCTGAAATAGAACATTTCCATGATTATGTTCAAACCTAAGTATAAGAAATAAGCCTTCATGTAAGAAATGAACCACTAAATAATTTTAACAATTTTAATACCAGTTTATTATGAAGAGCTAACATAATGCTGATGTTAAATATAATAGACATCCTCTTACCAAACTAATACCCTCAACAAAAAAGAACTAGTACTTTTTATAAAAGGATAATCAAATCAAACATCATAAACTAAATATTAGCTAATAGAATACAGCCCTGAATTAGAAAGAGTATCAGATAATATTGTAGTGGTTTAGAATCATGTATTTGGATAATATACTTTATCATATTATCTGTTTAATAGATCTTATGGAGTAATTGATAAAATTCAGCATCAATTAACCAATGATTTTTTTTTTCTTAATTTGGAATAGAAGGCTACTTTTTAGTAGTCTTTTATAATCCAAGAGTCACTATTATGCCAAAATAAGATCAGATCATTGGAATGAGAAAGAAGGATATTTAAAAGTTGGTTATAAGCACTCTTACTTAACATTTGTTTGGCAGAGATAAACAATACAGTTTGAAAGACAAAATCAGGAAATACAAATACCTCGGAAGAAACTTTTTCAGATGATCATGACTGCTATATAGAAAAGCCAGAAATATTCAACTATAATTATTTTTAACAATATCACACTTGTAGTTATTTGCAAAAAAGATATAATATCATTAGTCTTTCATAAACCCATAATAATAACCAATACTAGTTATAACATTTAAGAAAATTCTCTATCCATCTTAGTAAAATGCTTTTATAACATATAAGAAGCATAGAAAAATATATAGGACCTAGATGATGAAAACTAGAAAACTGTAGAGAGAAATCAAAGAAACTATAGATGAAATAAAAGCATACCATTTAGAGATAACAATATTTTCCTGGATGGGAAGATCTCATAAATGTCAGGTGTTGATTCTGACAATCAGTCTAAATTCATGCCTAATAATTGAATGTTTCCAATGCAACTGACAGAGGACCCTCAAGTTTATCCTCTATAATAAATATATTTTAAAATGCCAGAATAATCTGCAAAATAAAAATCGGAATAGTCATTCTTAACCGATGAGACAGAACCACCATTTTCTCAAACTCCAGTCAGAAACCTGGAAGTTTTCAGTGATTCTGTACTCGCTTACTTCCCATATCCTCCTTCCACTCACATTTTCCATTCTGCTTACAAAATAACTTAAAATTCCTACTCCTTCCCTTTCTACTACCCCAACTATAAGTCAGACCACTGTTATCTTTCTCTTGCATCTATGCACAGCTTGCTATTAATGTTCAGCACTGATCTTTTTCCCACATGGTAGCCATGGTGATGTTTAAAAAAAAGAAAACAAAAAACGAATCACATCATGTCACTTAAAATTGTATATGGATCCAACACAAAACTTTGGACATAATCCACAATATTTACTATGACTTAACAGAAAATTAGCACTTAATATATATTAGTGGACTTAACAAAGTCCTATATTAGGATCTTGGCCCTGCTTGCCTTTCTTTCTTTCTTTCTTTCTTTCTTTCTTTCTTTCTTTCTTTCTTTCTTTCTTTCTTTCTTTCTTTCTTTTTAAGATTTTATTTATTTGACAAAGAGAGAGAGAGAGAGAGAGAGATCCCAAGTAGGCAGATAGGCAGGCAGAGAGTGGGAAGCAGTCCTCAGCAGTCCTCGCTGAGCAGAGAGCCCTATGTAGGGCTCGATCCAAGGACCCTGAGATCATGACCTGAGTCAAAGGCAGAGGTTTAACCCACTGAGCCACTCAGGTGCCCCTCTGCTTGCCTTTCAAACATCTCTTGCTGTGGCTGTCAGAATTTTGTCTTATTTATAGTGAAATTCTTTCATTTCCTCAGTCTATCATTGAGGGTTTTTTCACTTTGCTAACCTTTACTTTTTCAATCTCCTTGTTTAATTTTTGGCTTTATTTGCAGAAATTTTTCATTTCAAAGTGTTTATTCTTGTTTCCACAAATTTAAATTAAAGGTCCTTCTGTGTGTTTTCAGTACTTCTCAGATCACAGCATGTTGTGCATGGTAATTCACTTGTTACTTTGTCTGCTAAGCATATGAAAATTCCAATTGACTATGGCAGAGATGGAAGAAAAACAACATATTTTTATCATGAAACAGTGTGTTCTTAGCATTTCAGAGTGGCAGAAAAATCTCTGTCAATCTGGGGGTCCTGGGCTTGTGTCTAAAACCTGGGAGTTTTATTCACTAAAGGAGTATGGTAAACCTCCAGGAACTGGACCCCCAAAAATGGAGATCAAGGAGTTGCCTGAGAAAGAATTCAAAATAATTATCCTAAAGTTTTTCAGAGAGCTACAAGAGAACACACATAAAAAATTTAATGATATCAGAAGAACAGTTAAGAACAAAACGAGAAGTCTCCAAGAGATGTGAAAAAATAAACAAACAAACAAAACCTCAGAAATTTTGGAGCTGAGGAATTCAATGACTGAACTGAAATATTAAACAGTGCTTCAATCAGACTTAACCAAACAGAAGAGTCAGTAAGCTTTAAGATAGTTCAGTTAAAATTATCCAATCAAAGGAGTAAGAAGAAAAAAAAAAATGAAAAGGAATGAAGAATATCTATGGGACTTATGGTATGTCATTATGAGAAACAATGTCGAAGTCCCAGAAGCAGAAGTTTATTTAAAGAAATAATGACTGAGACCTCCCCAAATCTGGGGAGAGATTATGAAATCAAAGTTTATGAAACTAAGGTAACCCCCAAATTTCATCTCAAATATCTTCTCTAAGACACATAATAAGACTGTCTAAAATCAAAAACAAAAAGAATTTTAAAAGCAGTGAAAGCAAAAAAAATAATAATGATGATAATAATAATAATAATAAAATATAAATAAATAAATCATCTCTTCTACAGGGAATCCTCCCATAAGGCTATCAGCGGATTTCTCAGCAAAGATCTCATGGCCCAGGAGAGAATGGGATTATATATTCAAAGTGCTGAAAGAGGGGCATCTGGGTGGCTCAGTAGGTTAAGCATCTGCCTTCAGCTCAGATCATGAACCCAGGGTCCTGGGATAGAGCCCTGCGTCAGACTCCCTGCTCTGTGGGGAACCTGATTCTCCCTCTCCCTCTGCCTGCTGTGACCCCTGCTTGTGCTCTCTGTCAAATAAATAAATAAAATCTTTTAAAAAACCCAAATGCTGAAAGAAAGAAGCTATGAGCCAAAAATAACTTTGTCTAGCAAAGTTGTTCTTTAGAAAAGAAGGTGAAGGGTGCTTGGGTGGCTCAGTTGGTTAAGCATCTGATTCCTGTTTTTGGCTCAGATCATGATCTCAGGGTCATAAGATCAAGCGCCCCCCATTGGGCTCTGTGTTCAGTGTGGAGTCTGTTTGGAATTCTTTCCCTCTTCTTCTCCCTCCCTCTCTGGCCCTCCACCTGCCCACATTCTCTCTAAAATTAAAAAATGAAGGTGAAATAAAGATTTTCCCAAACAAAACCTGAGGGATTTCATTGCCATTAGTCCTTTGTTACAAGAAATGCTGAAAGGACTTCTTGAAATGGAAATGAGAGATGCTAATTGGTAACATGAAAATATATAATGTAACTATAGGTAAGTACATAATCAGATTCAGAATACTATAATACTTTAATATGGTGATGCTTTAACCACTCAACTCTAGTATAAAGGTTAAAGGATAAAAGTATTAAACATAGCTGCAATAATTTGTGAATGGATACACAGTATAGAAGATGTAAATTGTGACATCAAAAACATAAAGGTGTAGGGAATAAAATGGAGAGTTTTTATATACAATCAAAGTTAAGTTATCAGAATAGGGGCGTCTGGGTGGCTCAGTGGGTTAAAGCCTCTGCCTTCGGCTCAGGTCATGATCTCAGGGTCGTGGGATCGAGCCCCACATCGAGCCCCACATCGAGCCCCACATCAAGTCCCTGCATCGGGCTCTCTGCTCAGCAGGGAGCCTGCTTCCCCCTGCCTCTCTGCCTACTTGTGATCTTATTCTCTCTTTCAAATAAATAAATAAAATCTTTAAAAAAAAGTTATCAGAATAAAATAGACTATTAAATCTGTGAGAAGTTTTATGCAAGCCTCATGGTAACTATGTAGTAAAAACCTAAGTAAATTAAAAAAGGTAAAAAGGAAACCGAAGTATCAGGTTTTTTTTTTTGTTTTTTTTTTTTTTTTTTTTTTTACAGAAAGCCATCAGTTCACAAAAGAAGGCAGCAAGAGAGGGAGAAAGATATGTGGGAAATACAAAACACCCAGAAAAAAATTAAAAATGGCATTGGTAAGCCCTTACCTAGTAATAATTATTCTAAATTAAATGAATTGAATTCCTCGATCAAAAGACATAGAGTGGATGGATAAAGAAGACAAGACACCACTATATACTGCTGAGAGGAGACTCACTTTAACTTTATGTACACAGATAGGCTCAATGTGAAGAAATGGAAAGAGAAATTTCTTGCAAGTAGAAACAAAAAGAGAGCAGATGTGACTCTGCTTATATCAGACAAAACAGATTTTAAGTAAAAAATGGGAACTAGAGATAAAGAAGGCCATAATATAATGATAAAGTGGTTAATTAAGAAAAAGATTAACAAACATAAATATATATGTACCCAACACTGGAGTACCTAAACATATTAAGCAAATTCTAATAGATGAGAAGGGAATGATAAACAACAATATGAGAGAACTTCAATATCCTACTTTCAACAGTGAATAAATCATTCAGACAGAAAATTTACAATATACCATGGGCTCGAATCATACTTTAGACCAAGTAGACCTAACCAATATTTACAGAATATTTCATCCAGCAGCAGCAGAATACCATTCTCCTCAAGTGCATACAGAACATCCTTTAGAATAGATACAAGTGACAAAACAAGTCTTAGTAAAATTTTATTTTAAAGATTTTATTTATTTATTTGACAGAGAGGTCACAAGTAGGCAGAGAGGCAGGCAGAGAGAGGGGGGAAGCAGGCTTACTGCCAAGCAGAGAGCCTGATGCGGGACTTGATCCCAGGACCCTGAGATCATAACGTGAGCCAAAGGCAGAGACTTTAACCCACTGAGCCACCCAGGCACCCAGCAAAAAATTTTTTAAAGATTGTATTTATTTATTTGACAGAGAGAGAG
The DNA here is from genome assembly GCA_028533885.1 of Nasua narica. NCBI lineage: Eukaryota > Metazoa > Chordata > Mammalia > Carnivora > Procyonidae > Nasua > Nasua narica. The sequence continues at coordinate 127,905,917 of CM052800.1, forward strand.
GGAACACAAGCAAGTGGAGAGGAGGGAGAAGCAGGTTTCCCACTGAGCAGGGAGCTTGATGTGGGGCTCAATGTGGGGCTCTATGTAGGGCTCAATCCCAGGAACCTGGGATCATGACCTGAGCTGAAGGCAGACACTTAACGACTGAGCCACCCAGGCACCCCCAAGTCTTAGCAAATTTAAGAAGGCTGAAATTGGAAGAGGAAAGAGCACTTCAAAACTGTAAGAAGTATTGTACATACTGTAAGATCAGTATTATTAATACTAAAGCCAAGTAAGAATACTACCTGAGAAGAAAGCTACAGACCAATATCTCTGATGAATATAGATGCAAAAGTTCTCAACAAAATATTAGCAAACCAAATTCAACAGCACAACAAAAAGATTGATACACCATGATCAATTGGAATTTATCCCTGGGAAATAAGGGTAGGTAAACATATACAAATCAATAAATGTAGTACACTATATTAATATAATGAAAGATAAAAATTATGTAATTATTATATAATTATCTCAATAGATGCAGAAGCAGCATATGACAAAAATATATAACATTCTTTCATGATAAAAAACCTCAAAAAATTTTGTATAAGAGAAACATACCTTAACATAATAGTCACATGAAACAAACCCATAGCCACTATCATACACAATATTGCAAGTTTTGAAAACTTTTCCTCTAAGATCAGAAAAAAGACAAGGGTAATCTCTATCACCACTCCTATTCAGCATACTTCTGGAAGTCCTTGCCAGAGCAGTCAGGCCAAAAAAAAAAGGAAATAAAAGACATCTCTTTAGGAGAAAATCCTAAAGACTCTCCATCTAGACATCTCTTTAGGAGGTCTTTAGGAGAAATACCTCTTTAGGAGAAAGACATCTCTTTAGGAGAAAATCCTAAAGACTCTACCAAAGAACTGTTTGAACTGATCAAACAATGTAGTAGTTGCAGGATATAAGATCAATGTATAAATCAGTTGTATTTCCATAAATTCACAATGAAATATGTGAAAAAGATATGAAGAAGATAATCCCAAGAGTGGCTTAAAAATAATAAAATACTTAGGAATGTTTTTAATTGAGGAAGTGAAAAATCTGTACAATGAAAACTACAAGACTTTGATGAAATAAATTGAAGAAGAAACAAATGTTCATCGATTGGTAGAATTAACATTGTTAAAATGTACACACTACTCGAAGCAATCTATAGATTCAATGAAATCTTTACCAAAATTCTGATGGTATTTTTGACAGAAATAGGGGGGAAAATCCTACAATTTTTATGGAACCATGAAAGATCCAGAATAGCTAAAGTATTCCTGAGAAAAAGCAAAACTGGAGGCATCAGACTTTCTGATTTCAATATTCGCTATAAAGCTATAGTAATAAAAACAGCATGGTACTGGCATAGGAATAGATATACAGACCAATGGAGCAGAATTGAAAGCCTGGAAACAAATAAGTCAACTAGTATTTGACAAAGGAGCCAAGACCACTTGATGAAGAAAGGATAGTCTCTTCAATAAATCAGGTTGGGAAAACTGGTTTATCACATGAAGAAAAAAAAAATCAGACCCCTATTTTAGACCACTCACAAAAATGAATTTGAAATGGATTGAAAACTTAAATGTAAGACCTGAAACCATAAAACTCCTAGAGGAAAACAGGAAAAAAAATCTGACTTGGGTCTTGGCAGTGACTTTTTTCTTTTTTAATATGGCATCTAAAGCACAAGCAGCAAAATCAAAAAGAAGTCAGACTATTTCAAATTAAAAATTTTCTGAGAAGAAAAAGAAACAATCAAGAAATGAGAAGACAGGGGCGCCCGGGTGGCTCAGTTCGTTGAGCGACTGCCTTCGGCTCGGGTCATGATCCCGGAGTCTCGGGATCGAGTCCTGGGATCGAGTCCCATATCGGACTCCCGGCTCTGTGGGAAGTCTGCTTCTCCCTCTGACCTTCTCCCCTCTCATTCTCAGTCTCTCTCTCTCTAGTAAATAAATAAAGTCTTTAAAAAAAAAAAAAAAGAAATGAGAAGACAGCTTATATAATGGGAGAAAATATTTACAAACTATTTATCCAGTAAAGGGTTAATATCCAAAGTATATTAAGTATTTATACAACCCAATAGCAAAAAAGCAAGCAATTAAAAAATAGGCAGAGGAACTCAATAGATATTTCAAGAAATCATCCAGGTGCTCAACATCACTAATCATCAAGGAATGTAAGTTAAAGCCACAGTAAGATATCACCACATACCTGTTAGAATGACTACCATTAAAAAGATAAAAGGTTAACAAGTGTCAGCAAGGTTGTGGAAAAAAGGAATCCTTGTGCACTTTGGTGAAAATGTAAATTGGTGTATCCACTATGGAAAACACTATGGAATTTCCTCAGAAAATTACAAATAGAACTACTATATGATCCAGCATCCTATTTCAGGGCATATAGCCAAAAGAAAGGAAGTTAGGGTCTCAAAGAGTTATCTGCATTCCATGTTTATATAGCGTTATTCATAATAACAAAGATATGGAAATAACATACATGTCCATGAGTGGATAAATGGAGAAGGAAGGTATGGTATAAAAATATATATACATAAAATGGAATATTACTCAACCACAAGAAAGAAAAACATTACTCAACCAAAAATATTACTCAGCCATTTGTGACAACATGGGTGGATCTTGAGGGCATTCTGTTGAGTGAGATAAATCAAATAGAAAGTCAAATACAATTGACCCTTGAACATTGTGAAGGTTAGGAGTGCTGACTTCCCATATATCTATGTGTAATTTTTTTTAAAGATTTTATTTATTTTTTCAACAGAGAGAGAGATCACAAGTAGGCAGAGAGGCAGGCAGAGAGAGAGGGGGAAGCAGGCTCCCCGCTGAGCAGAGAGCCTGATGCGGGGCTCGATCCCAGGACCCTGCAATTATTACCTGAGCCGAAGGCAGAGGCTTTAACCCAATGAGCCACCCAGGCGCCCTTCTATGTGTAATTTTTGATACATGGAGTATATATATGAATTATGTATAACTCCCCCAAATCTTAACTACTAATAGTCTAACGTTGACCAGAAGCTTTACTGATAATATAAACAACCAAATAACACATATTTTGTGGGGTATATATATTATATACTGTACTTTTAAAATAAGAGAAAAGAAAATGTTAAGAAAAGCATAAGGAATGTACACGTACAGTACTGTCCTATATATATAAAAAAAATTTATGGAAGTGGACTCATACACTTCAAACCCATGTTGTTCAAAGGTCAGTTCTACTGTATAACATATGTGGAATCTAAAAATCTGGACTCCTATAAATAGAGATTAGAATGGTGGATACTAAAGACTGAAAGATGGGGGAAAGGGAGAGATGTTGGTCAAAGGGTAAAAACTTACAGTTATGAGATGAGTAAGTTATGGGAATATAATGTACAACATGGTGATTATAGTTAAAAATACTCTATTATATACTTCGAAGTTGCTAAGAGAGTAAACCTGAAGTGTTCTTACCACAAAAAAAGAAGTTATAATTAGAGTACATGGTGAGAGTGTTTGCTAATGCAACAGTGGTGATCGTTTTGCAATACTTGCACATCAAATCAACAGTTGTGCACCTTAAAATAAAATAGATACACAGACCAATGGAGCAGAATTGAAGGCCCAGAAATAAATCTTAATAATAAATAAAATAAATGAATAAAATAATAAATGTTATATGTCAATTATATCTCAATAAAGCTCGAAAAAATCAATAAATTAGAACATACCCATTAACTTAAGTAAATTTAAAGTATAATTATTTTAAATAAGCTTTAAGTGTTACTATTTTAAAATTGTCATTTCCTTTTCATTTTGAATCTTTTCTGGTTTTAAATGTTTGTAATTGAAGAGTTCCCACCAATTAAAGTTTAAAAAGTAAGCAAATAAAATCTGGGAATTTTACATAGTGACCAGGATTGTAGAGGAAGGAGAAAGGAAGGAAGGAAGGGTTCAGAGTAGGATTCCGTCTAATGTGGGCTCTGCTAGGATGCTTTTGTTCCTTCCCTCTGTTCAGTTTTTGTTAAACTGGGGTGTTTGCTGAATCCTCTGCATTCTCTATTATAAATTTTCTTTATGTTCATCTATTTATTGCCCTATTACTGTAGCTCACTTCTGCACAGAAGAGATATTCTCTTATCTTCTTATCCCAAACCACCTGGGGATGAGGGCAAAGTTCTTTTTCCTCCTGGTCCCTGATGATTTTCTCTGAAACAGGTGCTCTGGGATGAAAGATAAATAAAAACTTGTTCTTGAATAACCAACATCAAACTCACCTTCTTACACTCATCAGAAAATTATATTTCATTTGAGAATTAAGCAGCTTTGCTACTGTTCGTCAAATATTTTGCATGCCTTGAGTCACAGGATTCTCTAAATCAAGCCTAGTCTTCAGTAACTCAAAATTCTGTTCTCAGCTTCTCCAGATGGGTAGCATTCTACTTCTTCCAATTTAGCAATTCCTTGTAAATGGGAAAGTATCACAAGGTGCTGGGAAATGCTGGGGAAAATTATCTCAGTTGGTATATCTGAAATATTTCTCCACTTAATTTATTTTTCACCGAGATTGTAATTTTTAGGGTCAGGGCTATGTTTTTGTAATTCTAAATGGAATATTCAGTGCTTGCCTTACTATGTACCTCTGTTAGTTAACCAATGTGTGGAAAGAAGAAAGGAAGAAGGAAGGAAGGAAAGAAAGAAGGAAGGAAGGAAGGGATGGAGGGATGAAAGGAAGGAGGGAGGGAGGACAGACTGACTTAATTCAACTAGAAAGTAAAAAACAAAACCTTCTTAGAATAAAATTGAATAATTACACAGAATGAATAAAAATTCTCAAATATGAAAATTAAACTTATTTATTAAGAATATCCCTTGGGTCAATTATACCTCTGTTCTTGCTTTTCTGGCTGCCTTATTCCTCTTAGTGGGCACATTCTTGCTTATTCTTCTAGCATTAGCTTAAATATTACAACTTTGCTGATTTTTCTCCTTTTATTCTGGAAATTTTACTCACACATCATATATTTACTAGATACTAATTTTTTGTTGCATTGCAAATTTACATATTTGCATGATTTGTCTCACTAACTGTCTTTGAAAAAGATTATATTTTTCAGTCCCTTTTACAACGAATGTGGTTATATGACTAACTTCAGGTCAATGGTATATGCCTGGAAGTTTCACGAATTATTCCCATTTAGTGTCCTTAGGGTGATACTATATCCTTCTTACATTTCTTCTTCCTGTTGGCTGGAATGTAGATATGATGGCCAGGACACGAGGAGGCCTCTTTCACATATTTACTGTGGTGGATCAAATGTACCAATGTGCCTGATGATAGACTGCATATATTTACACAAAGAAAACTAAGCTTCTCTCTCTAGTTTAAGCTACTATTATTTACATTCATTATGTAAATATATATTGTCTATAATATATTATGTTAATATATATTATCTATAATATATGTAACATATGTTAGGGTATTTCACTACTCACAGTTAAAATTAATCATTGGTATAAATATCAAAAATAATTTCTGTAAGTGTATTTTTCTTGGCTATTGTTACAAGTTGAATTGTATCCCCCAAGACTTCATATTTTGTCCTAATGTCCACTACCTCAGAATGTGAGCTTATTTGATAATGGTGTCATTACAGATGGTAATTAGTTAAGAAGAAGTCTTACTGGAATAGGCTGGGTCCTTAATCCAATATGACTGGTATCCTTATAAAGAGGAGACATTTGGACACAGACACACACCCAGCGAGAATACCATGTGAAGACTGGAGTGAGGCTGCCACAAGCTAGATGCGAGCTCCCAGAAGCTAGAAAAGAAGGCTGGAATAGATTTCTCCCTTGTGCCATCAGAGAAAGCATGACACTTCCAACAACTTGATCTCAGGCTTCTAGCCTCAGAACTGTGAGACAATACAAACTGTTGTTTAAATTCCTAAATCTGTGATACTTTATTTTAGCAGCCCTACCAAACTAATATAACCTTTTCTTCCCTAGTAATTTAACATAAACAACATGAAGAGTTGTTACATAATTTAAAATAAAACCAATTTATTCTAGCATTATTATATAAATGTGTAATTATAAAATAGTGAGCAATTGCATTAAAAATATCTTAAGGTAAACTACAGGAACAAAGTTATAGAAAAGTTAAATTTGTAATCAATTCTCAGTGCTCCTTTTGGCCATTCCCCTCCTGAAAACAGGCCTTACATTCTCTTTGTCCTTCATTATTGCCTAAGCATGGCAGAGTCATTTTGCCTGAATCCTTGTATAGAATTAGTAAATAATGTTAGTTTAGAAAAAATTTATAGGAAATGTAAGAAAGATGTAGACCTGTGCAGTCTACCAACAGAATAATGACATACGAATAAGTTATAATGAGATCCAGAAAGAAAAAAAAGAATAATACTACTGGGAATCTGGAACTCTAGTTCAGATTGATAAAATATATTCTAGTGATTATTATTAGTTTTGTCACATATTATAATAAATCTCATTGTCTCTAAAGTTTAATAATAACATAATCAGCTTGAGCCATCGAGAGAGACCAAGGATACCTATTGTTTTACTGATCTGAAAATGTAGGAGAAAAAAATAAGTGCAGTCATGAAAACTAAGTGTGTTATAAATAATCTGATGTTCTATCCTTCACAGTGATGTCTCTAAACTCCGAAAGTGAACTTTGAAATTACGGTGCTAGCAAAATAGATTTAGCTTCAAGCCAGATGTTATCTTAAGTATGTTTATAGATATTTCTGTTGAAAAAATTTTACATATATTTTAGTAAACATATTTAACCATATCTTTGTTTTTATGCCCAGAGCAAATATGTTACTCTTTATACGATATAGCAGAAATATTTGGATTTCTTTCCAAATGAGACAATTTATACTACAACTGAAAAAAAAAACTTTCCTTTGGATCATGTTTAAGGCCATAGCTAAACTGTGGTCTAAGTCAGGTAGCTATATTTACATTTAAATGTATTGCCTTAAAAAAAAATTTAAAAAATAAAAAAATAAATAAATGTATTGCCTTACAGTAGTGTTAAAGCTATTAAGTTAATTTTATATACCATATATATGAATATGTATATATATACCATATATGTATATCCTATACATGTATACATATGTATATGTGTATATATACATATTTGTTATTAATATATATATATACACACTCATACACACACAATCCTAAGTAATGGAAATTTTTATGAAATTTCTATGCAAAGCATTCCTGAGGAAAATATTTGAACTAAGATATTTAACGTCCTAAATTCAATGAATCTCTGATTAAAAAAGTAAGGCACTTCACTTTTTAATCTTTTTCTGTCCTATATAATATCCTAAGGCTGCCATAAAAAAATACTATAAACTAAGTGATTTAAAAAACAGAAATTTATTGTCTCATAGTTCTGGAGGCTAGAGATCTGAGATCAAGGTGATGACAGGGCCATTTTCCCTCTGAAGGAGCTAAAGAAGAATTTACTCCTCAAAACAAATGAATAAACAAACAAAAAAGCAGAAATGGACCCATAAATGCAAAGAACAGTCTAATGGTTGCCAGAGAGGAGGATGGTAAGGGGTTGGGCAAAATGTGTAAGGGGGAATGGAAGGTACAGGCTTCCAGTTATGAAACGAATAAGTCACAGGAATAAAAGGGACAGCACAGGGAATAGAGCCAGTGATTTTTTAATAGTGTTTTAGAGTGACAGATAGTAGCTATACTTGTAGAGAGCACAGCATGACATACAGAGTTGTCACTATGCTTTACACCTGAAACTAATGCAACACTGTGTATCAACTACACTTTGATAAAAAATAGTAATAATTAAGAAAAGGAAAGATCTATTCTAGCCCTCTCTTCTAGCTTCTGATAGTTCCTTGTCTTTAGCTGTCTTTGATGAAGCAGGCTGTATCCTCATTTCCCCCTTTTTATAAGGATTCTAGGCATTGAATTAGGATCTATTGTCATGACTTCATTTGAATTTTATTACCTCTAGAAAGACCCTATTTCCAAATTGGTTCACATTCTGAGGAACTGGGGTTAGGACTACAACAAGAAGTAGAAACGCCGCCGTATGTTAAGGTCTTTTAAAGAAAGAGAAACAATAGGAAAGATAGGTAGATTAGATAGATAGATAGTAGATAGATGATAGATTGGGAAGGAAAAAAGGGAAGGAAGGGAAGGTAAGGAAAGGAGGAAGAAAAGAAAGAGAGGAAAAAAAAGGCTATCTGACTTGTGATGAGGGATCGGCTCACATGGTTATAGAACCTTGAAAGCCCCATAATCTGCCATCTGCAAGCAGGAGACCCAGTAGAACCAATGGTGTGAGTTCCAGTCTGAGGGCAGAATGATAAAACCCCCACTCCAATCAGGCAGAAATACTGAATTCTCCCTTCTTCTCCCTTTATGTTCTGTTCTGGCCCTCAACAGATGGGATGGTGCTTACTCAATCTGGGGAGGGAAAACTGCTATGCTCAGTTGACACATTAAGTGTGAATCTCATCTGAAAACTGAAGGAGCAGAGCAGGGCTGGTTCCTTTTGCTTACACCCGCCTTCTTGTGTGTGGCCCCCGCAGGACCTGCCTCTGGGAGGGTCTGAGTGTGGCTCAGCCCTCCCTTGAGCTAATTAGCCCAGAGGGCCTATGGGTTGGGTTTGGGTTAGTCAATAGGAACGCGGAACCCCTGCCCAGGAAAGAATATAAACCCCGCCTTTTGCCCGCCAAACTTGTGCACCAATTCTGGCCAGGGTGATAGGCTAGATCAAACAGTTACTAAGCAACATTCTGTGTTACAATTTCATTGGCCACTGACTCTAAAACTGTTGTGCTTTTTGAAACTCGCTCTCTTTCTCTACACCACGCCGCTGTGTCGGTGAGTGTGAGGGAGAGCTCAAGCTAGCTTGAATAAAGGGCTCTTTTGCTTTTGCATCGGACTCGGCTCCCTGGTGGTATTTGGGGATCTCAAAATCTGGGCATAACAAAAACAATCACAGACATACCCAGAAATAATGTTGAACCACGTATCTGGTTACCTTGTGACTCCGTCAAGTTGACACACAAAATTAACCATAATATATAGATAAGATTGTGTTTCCAGATTTTAATCCAGCATAATTTGCTTGAAATGGAAAAAAAATTGAATCAAAAACAGTAGAACATAGTTTTATATAGCCATCAGTCAGAACCCTGCATTAATTGGGGAGTCTGGGATAGGATTAGATGATCTTCATGTGTTTGTTGCCCCATCAACACAATCCTGAAAAGCCTATTTCTCTCTGTGCTGATTTTTAGTGACTATAAAAATTATACAATAAAGATTGATAAACACCCTACTCCTTTTATAATTAATCGTCCCAATTTTCCATAGAAAATTAAAAGAGGGGTTCAACCCATGTATAAATTACACTGGCTTACTGATTCTACAAATTGATAAGTATGTTAATATTTGAGATTATATTGTATCTTTCCCAGTAACAGTTAGTAAAGGATATGTGTGTATGTGGGTGACATATATATTTATTTTGTTTTTTTAATTTAATTTTTCAGTGTTCCAAGATTCATTGTTCATGCACCACACTCAGTGTTCCATGCAATATAGTTGATTGTATTTTACACTACATGTACACACACACCATATAACACACACACACACACACACACACTATATCACACACACACACACCACACCCAGCACCCAGTAACTCGTGAGGTGTGGGGTTGAAGTAGGAATATGACATTATGACTAGTTACTGAAAAGTCAAGAGTCTTCCGATTTGAGATTTTAAAAAAGAGAATCGAATTAACAAATGATGGAGAAAGCAGGCTTTCAGCCAGGTTTAGCAAAAACCTGAATCAGATACTAAATGCCAGCAGGACTCTTTACTTCACTTTCATGGCTGTACTTTTCCTCTCTGTCAGTCCATTAGCTTCATTCTTTTACACTGATGACTGGTTTTCCTCGTAGCACAGGAACATGGTTACCCACAGCTTTACTCCTAACTTTCCACAGTATTTATCAAAAACAAATCAAGATGTGACTCTCATTTTCATTTCGTGTTTTAAAAAAATTCCTAGGGAAAACTCATGCTAGGAAAATGTTTCATTGGCCAATATTAGGTTAGAACTTACTCCTGTTCTATTCTGTGTTGGAAAGTAGGGTTATATAAACTTATGGCAGAAAAAAAAGTAGATTAAAAAAAAAGTTATGGTGACTCTTGATATAACCATGTGGAGTTGGTAGAACAACAATTTGCAACAGAAGTCACTGTGTTCTTCCTCCATAGGAAGGAAAGGAACTGAGAACCAAAATCATAGGTGACTCCCACAAAAACAAACAAAAACTAAAATTTTAAAAATCCCTTATTACAGGGGTGCCTGTGTAGCTCAGTGAGTTAAGCATCTGCCTTGGGCTCAGGTTGGGTCCTGGGGTCTGGCCCTGTACTTTGCTCCCTACTCAGCAGGGAGCCTGCTTCTCCCTCTCCCATTCCCCCTGCTTGTGCTCTTTTTCTTTCTCGCTCTCTGTCAAATAAGTAAATAAAATCTTAAAAAAAAAAATCCCTCATTACCTAAAAAGCCTTGTATTAAGATCTCAGAGAATAAAACACTGAATATCATAGCTCCTAACCTCAAACAGCATAGAGCCTTTTGTGAGACTGGCATAAGGGAGAAAAGCAGGCATAGTTACCAAACAGTGATAGTTCCAAGGACATTTTTTTTTTCATTCCTTAAAATGGACCTGCAGAAAGGTTTTTGTTTTTGGAGGTGTTTGTTTTGTTTTGTTTTTTAAGCTATGTTATAAAGAAATTAATGCCCAGAAATGTTAAATGAATTGTCTAGTGTCATATAGCTATCAAATGTGGACCTGGATTTGAATTCAGGCTTGAAACAAATGTAATTCAAATACCAAATATGTAAGATACCAGAAGAGTTACAGCTAAAATATCAGGTGGATTTAAAAAGAATGGAGAATAATACTGATTATAGGATAATAAGGAAGGTTTTATGAACAAGGTAGTTTTTAATTATAAGCCTTTAGGAGTGGGTATAAGTTTTTTTTTTTTTATTTGTTTTATGAAGATGATAAAATCATGGACAAAAACTCAGGGGTCATAAACCATGGTGCATATTTAGGCAATAATGAGTTATCCAAAAGAGCTTGATTATTGACACCAATCGAAAGTAGAAATTTAAAGTCATGTTTCAATACTTTTAATCAGAAAAGAAAAACATAATCCTAATATTATTGAGAGATATAGATGATATATAAATGGGAAAAGTTGGTTTCAGAATCCCAAAATTTTTGATTAGCTGATTAATAATGGGCCTCTTATTAGTCATTTTAAAAGCAGACATGGCACTGAGGTTTCTTGATAAATTCTGTGCTATGGAACAGATTTTGATACTTTGATTATCTCTGTCAGTTTGATGTTGCAGAAAAATGTCTCCAAACCAATTTTGTATAAATTCTTAACGAATGGTAAGATAACATGGGTTATTTCTGGAGGCAAAGTAAAATAGAGAATTAAATCAGTCTATTATGATAATCTAAACAAATGCTGTAAACTGAAGTAAAAGGTACATTTACATTAGTCTGAATTAATTTGATAATTACCTTAATGATTCATTTGGCATTATCATAGACTTTTTTGTATTGGTAGAATGTTTAGTCTTTTTATTTTATTTTTATTTTTTAGAATGTTTAGTCTTAATAGTTGAAGTAATGTGTTAACAAATACATTAGTTAGTAAAATACAGAAACAAGCAATCAAATCCTAAGAAATTCGTGTGGCCAGTGGAAGCCTAACTTGAAATCCTTGGCAAAGCCGTTTATTACTAAAAAGATAATCAGCCTTGCCGAGTCCACTCAGGTAGGAATTTTAGTTAAGGGTGTTAAATTTGATGAAAACCAGAATGCATCTTCTGAGCTGTAAATAAGAACTGTCCTTGTTAACATCTGGTATCGATGAACAAATTTTCGTTCAGCAAGCAGAGGATTACTTTTGTGAATCACAAATTTCCTCAGGCTCTATAGCCTTTGGAGGCAACCAAGAGCTTATGTGATGATTATAATTTGATTTGATTCCAAATTTCAAGCAAATTTGGAATTATCATTCAAAATAGCCCCCAGTCTCTTACATTTCACATTAGTCCTTTGAGTGTTCTAGTTTTGTGCTCTGATTATTTTTCCTGCCTACTCTGCTGCCCCTGGTTTCCTTAATCCTACTGAGCCACCCCACTACCCGCTTAGGCTGTGATTCTTTATTTGCTTAGAATGTAGTTGGCACCTCAAAATGGAACTATCCCTATTTCTCTACTTTCAAAAATTCAATGCCAGTGTTCATAGAGGTTACTTTTCATTTATTCCAGTTTCCTTCACCATTTTTGCCAGGGACTCGTACACTGCTTGTGAACCCAAGAGTCTCAGGAAATTACTCTCAGGGTGACTACAAGTTACATATTTCTTTGATAGTCAACACAAAAATAAAATTAGTCTTTTCTGTCTTCCCTCTAAACAGAGAAGCAGCTCTGTCATGAATGCCATTGAAAGAAATGATCTAGGGACGCCTGGGTGGCTCAGTCGTTAAGCGTCTGCCTTCGGCTCAGGTCATGATCCCAGGGTCCTGGGATCGATCCCCGCGTCGGGCTCCCTGCTCCACGGGAAGCCTGCTTCTCCCTCTCCCACTCCCTCTGCTTGTGTTCGGTCTCTCACTGTGTCTCTCTCTGTCAAATAAATTAATAAAATCTGAAAAAAGGAAAAAAAATGATCTAGTGCAGATTATTGACTTGAGATAGAACAATGTATTTCATTCAAAAAATATTTTTAGAGAGAGTGAGAGGGTGCAGGCTAGCAGAGGGGCAAGAGGGGCAGAAGGAGAGGGAAAGAAAGAAAATCTTAATCAGGCTTCACGCTCAGTATGGAGCCTGAGGTGGGGCTCTATTTCAAGACTCTGGATCATGACCTGAGCTGAAATGAAGAGTCAGATGTTTAGCCAACTAAGCCACCTGGGTAGCCCAACATATTTCATTTTATGCCACATATCAACGACCACAGGATATTAAGTGAAGTTCAGAGTGTGTCAGGCATGAATCAGAGCTCGTGACAGACCTTCATAAGAAGTATCCGGCGGTAGCAGGCAGCTCTTGCCCTGCTGCTCTCTAATCTGAGAACTGTAGCAGTTAAAACATATTTTCTTTCTCCACTTTTCCTTTACTACCTTCTTTCATAGAGTAGAAGCACAGACTCTTGAAATTACATAATTTATCATTCGAGTGAAATAATCAGAATTGCCCACTAAATCTTAACCAGGTTGCCTGCTTTTTAAGTACTGCATTATTAATGGTGATTTTTTTTCTACAAACGGGACTGCTTGACTTCTTTCTTCTTTTGTTGTAAATTAGCAAAAGATAATGAATCAGGCAAAACTAATTTTAAATGAGAACAAAATAATGATTAAACGCCAGCTAATTTTGCATACAACTTTTTGATGTTGGAAGTGCACTAATAGAACTTCTGCAAATTAGATATTCTAAGACAAGATAAATAAGCAAAATGAGACTCAGCTGTCTCGGTTACAAAATGAAATGTTCAAATTCACTATCTTTATCTTTTTGCATTCATATGATATGGATCATATTAAACACTAGTCTGATTATAAACTATTTTATATGTGTAGCAGTAACATGCCATAAAACTATTTATAACCCTTGACTCCTGTTCAGAGTAGGACTAACAAGTGTAATATAGACTGAATATACAATAGCAGCCAAGTGTGTTTTTGCTACTAAGTCATGGTTTTCAAGCTACGTTATGCCTGAGAAAGTAACCATATAACCTATTATCCAAACCAGGGAACTTTCCAAGTGAAAGAGGATACAGTGCGGCTTTGCTGTGTTTAGCTACTTTTAACAGTTTTGCTATATTTTAATTATATATATTATAGAATATTTTATATATTACAGAACATCAAAGGGAGACTTCAATTTCTACCCTCTTTACATATCCCATTGCTTTTACGACATATCAGATGTCAGAATTTGTATTTCTTTGTGTAGTTCTTTGTGTATAAGACCTTTGTCTTAAGTAGTCCTACCTTTATGATGTCAAAATATTTTTAAAACTTTCATTTATTAAAAAAAACCTCTCGTTCATTCACATACACATTATAATAGTCTTTGTATTGCTAGATGCTTTTATCAATATAGAAACAAAATGTTCTCTAGTTTATGTCTCTGCTTGCTTTTGTAATATTGTTGATTCAAATACATAAAGAAATGGTTAATGGCTCATGAAGAGAATTGCAGGACAGGGAGTGTTAACAGATCTATTACTTACTGAAATTAGTGTATGCATGCGCTAAGCCAAGAGCTTGTATGTATATTATCTCATTTAGTTCTCAAAATAAGATTTTGAGATACCTTAATCTTCTTAATAAAAAAGAAGATTAATTTAATTAATTTAAATTAAATTAAAAATTATTTTTATTTTAAAAAATAATTTAATTTAATTTAATTTAATTTAAATTAAAAAAAAAGTTATTTGCCCAAGATTGCAGAGCTTTTAAGGAGTAGGACTGGGATATAAAACCAGGTTCTGATTCTCACCACTATATTTTTTCTACATCTTTATATAGGTTGTCTATATGTCCTATATACCTAGCTTTAAGAAATAAAAATTAGTGATGACATAACAATTCAAATTAGTTTAAAACAACCTTTAACATAATTATTTAATATGTCCATTTAACTATATATTAGAGATGGAGTAATAACTAGTTATTATTATAGCCCTCTTGAACAAATTAGACAATTCATTAGTTTATTCAATAAGCAATTAAGCACCTAATATCCATAGTTTAATAAATTATACTTCCTGTTATCACAGATCCTTAAGTTGATAGGCGATATAGATAAGTTTTCTATCTTAAAGGTTAGTTTCAATCTCAGGGTTTGTCAAGAATCTTAAAAACAGTTTAATCTACTTCAGTCAAAAACAATGCATAATGGAAACTAAACAGACAAGTTTTTGGCATCCCAAGAGACAGTAACAAGTTTTACCTGAAAACTTCAACTTCTCATGGAAGAACATACTATTTTCAGGTTTTTTTTGGTCAGGTATTTTGTTTATGCCAAGTGTTATTTCATGCTGAAGGAAGGGTAATGTGTCCTTCTTATCCCATATGAATAATTAGCAATGGTTATTGATAAGCTCTAGCCATACAGTGGGCCATTTATTAAGAACTTGCTGTTATAGAAAAGAATCAGTAACACCTTCCAAAGCCACCATTAAATTGTGGATACCATATATCTAGGGCAAAAATCACATAAAAAAGAAATGCTTTGATTCTTCATTTAGTTCAGATTTGAGACCTTTTCTCATTGACATCTCCCTTAATTAATTACCTTAGGTCTTTGGACTTTGTGTTTCTGTGAACCTCTACTGTTCAGCCTGCTGCTGTTGTGCCTTTTTGCCATAATATCTTATCTATTACTATACCAAATCAAGGTTACTTTGTTTTTTTTTCTCCCCAAATTTGTTTATTTTAATTTTTCAGTGTTACAAGATTGATTGTTCATGCACCACACCCAGTGCCCCATGCAGTATGTGCCCCTCTCGATACCCACCACCAGGCTCCCCCACCTCCCCCACCCCCTCCCCTCCAAAACCCTCAGTTTGTTGCTCAGAGTCCACAGTCTCTCCTGGTTCAACACCCCCTCCCATTTCCCCCCATTCGCCCCTCCCCTCCTTCTCACGATGCCCTCCATGATTTTCTTTATACTCCACACGTCAGTGAGACCATAAGATAATGGCCTCGCTCCACTGGACTTCTTTCACTCCGCATAATCTCTTCTAGTCCTGTCCATGTTGATACACA
>CM052800.1:127922364-127955710 GCA_028533885.1 Nasua narica
ATGATTTTCTTTATACTCCACACGTAAGTGAGACCATAAGATAATTGCCTCTCTCCACTTGACTTATTTCACTCCGCATAATCTCTTCTAGTCCTGTCCATGTTGATACAAAAGTTGGATATTCATCCTTTCTGATGGAGGCATAATATTCCATTGTATAGATGTACCACATCTTCCTTATCCATTCATCTGTTGAAGGACATTTTGGTTCTTTCCACAGTTTGGCTATTGTGGCCATTGCGGCTATGAACATTGGGGTACATGTGGCCCTTCTTTGTACTGCATCTGCTTCTTTGGGGTAAACACCGAGTAGTGCAATTGCAGGGTCATAGGGTAACTGTATATTTAATTTCCTGAGGAATCTCCATACTGTTTTCCAAAGTGGCTGCACCAACTTGCATTCCCACCAACAGTGGAGGAGGGTTCCCCTTTCTCCATATCCTCTCCAGCACCAAATCAAGGTTACTTTGTATGAATAACCAGATTCCTCCTCTAAGTAAATCTGTGAGGACCACCAGTAATGTAACCAAATTATAGACTTTGTTGTTGTTCCCTGAAACAATCATTAGGTGCATGAAGCCTGAGAAGGATTTTCACACAAGTATCCTCACACTTTATAGTCAGATGTTAGTAATTCCTTATTCTACTTCCCACTATATCATTCCATGTTAAGAAACATTTGGGAGGAATAGGTGTTAATTAACACAAGAGACCTGGGACGAAGTCACCCTAAAGGGTAGGTGAGCCAATTAATTGGAACAGTGAGAACTATTGCATGTTCGAATTCAGAATTATGCTGAAACAGGCACAAAATAACAAGACTAAAAAGATGACCAAGTACAGAGTGGGAAGAGATTCAGATGAAAGTACAATTGGAAAGGGCAAAGCAGAAATGAAAGGTCAGTTTCTACAGAACAGGTTATTTACGGAACCTAAATCAAGAGAAATGCGGAGTTAGCATAAGAAACAACTACCAAAAAGTAGAGAGAATTCTACTTTCCCCCAAGGAAAAAATAAAGTCACAATTAGTTACTTAAAAAAAAGAAAACCAACAATAATAGTTCAGAGTGCCTTTGTCAACATTAACAGTATTAATACAATATACTTTTTCAAGCCCTTAAGGACCAGATTGCCTACTATATGCCCTGTACTAAACTGAAAATTAAGGCTCTTGTTCTTAATTTTTTCCTATCTCGAGTAAACAACATGAACAAGCCCAGGTAGTTCAGGCTGTGCATTATACAACTCACACGGAGCACGTTAGGAACTTTCAGGTGTGTTTATCATTGTTAGCCGTTGGGAATGATCAATATTTCTCTACAGCTTCCCTCCGGAATAAAGCCTGAAACCTTATAGGCCAACAGCCTCCTATCTGTGATATAGAACAGTTTTGGTCTACAGAATAGCCAGCCCAGAGAGATAGAATCTGATAGAATCTTATTAACACTATCTCTAAACATCTGATCTAGACAATAATTATAAACAGAAAGAAGATTTTTTTCTTACTCTGGAGTTTTTATACAGATCATTTAAAATAAGACATTTTGTGTTTTAACTAATCTAAAAACGCTGAGGAAAAAGGTACAGAGTGTTATCATGGATATTGATGCTGGGTACCTAGTCCTCATTTTCATACTTAAAAAATCTCTTATTAGTTAAATCCGTAAATTTCACAGATTCAGTGCTTTTCCGTGGGTTAGTCAGATGAACAAAGGCATAAGCTATAAAATGTTTGTATTTGAGTAGTTTACAGTTGATTTAGGAAGTTACTTAAATAACACAAGGCAGTAGGTTCTTGGGTATTTTTGTAGATTACACACTAAACACTATCAACCAATGGGTAATATATTATCAGAGCATAGTTGGTGAAAATACTGAACTGAGAGTTGTGCATGAAAGATTGTTGAATTAGGATAGGTGACAATAAGAAGGAGCCGTCTAGAAAGATGAATGAAATCAGGGACATAAGAATGAACATGCCTTTGTTATGGGAGAGCAGTAAAAAGAGCAGCATGGAGGCATGGTAGTACTAAACAAGGACAAGTCTTCAAAATCAGGTGGAGGAATTACCAAGGAAAATTGAACAGAGAAATTGCTCTTAAAAGTAGATTAGAAGTATGACAATTCTAAACCACATGTTGCAAAGTGAGTTTAAGCAAGATGTGCACTCATGGATCCTCCTGTGTCTCTCCCTCTTCTCCCCCAAATCACTTGATGGAGAGTAAGATTCTGTCTCCATTTCCTGCACATCCTTCCTTTTCCCCTTGGGCATTCATCAAATGAGAGCTATCCATCTATGTAGGAGGAAGGTTCAAACCCTATGGAAAACGCTCTGTGAGCTAGTGAGTTGAGCTGTACGTACATTAAATGGATGCTTAAGGAATTTAGAAAATATTTTCCTCTATGAACCATTTCTCTCTTTCCTGGCTTCTTTCTTGCTAAAGAGGTCAAGAAAGTTTGGGGTGCCTGGGTCGTTCAGTTGGTTAAGCGTCTGACTCTTGATTTTGGCTCAGGTTGGTGAGATCGAGCCCCACATTGGGCTCCACACTCAACACTGAGTCAGCTTGAGATTCTCTTTCCCCTTCCCTTTGCCCCTCCCTGGGTGTGTGCTCTCTCTCTATCTCTCTGTCTCTCAAGTAGAGAAAGAAAGAAAATCTTAAAAAAAAAAAGTGAGCTTCACATCACACTTCTCAGTGGTCTCTTTTGTTCCAGTTTCTCCTTGTCTGAGATAAAAAGCTTCCTGGTTCCATCCTAGAAGGGAGTTGCTGCAAAGGAACTTAAATTAAGGCCAAGAAAAAAAAAAGTGTTTGTTATTATATATAATCGCATTTACTGGATCCATATGTAGTGCAAAAAATATAAATGCAAGTGCTTTCTGTAATTGCTTTCTTTCTCTGGATAACAAATCCCTAAAACTATGAATCTGACCTATGAGAATTACTTCCCTTAATCTCCTTTGTTTTACCCTCATGATCTCTTGATACCATCTGTTGTTTTTTGTTTCCTCTTCTTCTTCTTCTTTTTTTTTTTTTTCCCTTTGACTTTTCTTTGACTCTTTTACTGGAACTCTGTTAAACAGGCACCTCCTTGGGTGCTTTTGCTGAGCCTCAATAAATAAATTTAATGTTATTTCCATATACTTAAGTTCTGTGAAAATGGATTTTTGACTACAGTTATCTCTCTTTGCCACTTCCTCATGTCCTCTCATTTTGATTATTATTTACAGTATACTTAGTGTGACCTCATATTCACTCTTAATCAAACTGGGACTAACAAACAAGGGCTAACCTGTGGATGGGCGAGGCTACAGGAAATAAAATGATGTTTCAGGTAGTCAGTCTGTTGGAGAAGCTTCAAGGAATGGGCTGTGACATTAATCTTAAGAGTAAATTGGTAATCTAATTGACCAATTTGCAAAAGCCTTGGTTTTGGAATCAGTCCTAGAATGGTGACTGTCAGTCACAGAGATTGAGTTTAACCATAGATTCGTTTTGTTTAAACTGTCTTGTACTTTAATAAATAGTTTAAAAATACATTTTAATGCCCCTAAGTGGGCATGCCTTTTTCAGCTCATTGAAGTGTCCCTGTTCTATCTTGCCCCACTCACCAGCCAGCCTCCTTTTACTTCAGTGTTTTGTGTCCTCCACAGTATGGTGAGTATGGGGACCTAAGTTTGTTTTTTATCTGAAATAAAGGATAATAATAGGTTTGTTTGAGAATTTAATAGTTAATTATCATATATGTGCTTTTTTCTTTTTTTTTCTTAAAATTGAGATAATGGATGTATAACAGTAAGTTTAAGATATATAAGGTGTCGTTTGATATTTATATATTGCTATATGATTAACATTGTAGCGTTAGCTACAGTGGACCTCCATCATGTCCCATAATTATTTCTTTTTTGTGGTGAGAACATTTAAGATACAATTTCTTAGCAACTTTGAAGTATATAGCAGAGTATTATCGACCATAATCACTATGCTGTGCATTAGATCTCCATAACTTATTCGTCTTATAGCTGCAAGTTTGTACGCTTTGACCAACACTTCCCTGATTCTCTTATCTGAGCCTCAAATAAATACCATTCTGCTCTCTGTTTATATGAGTCTGGCTTTTTTAGATTGTACATATATGTGATATCATAAGTATTTGTCTTTCTTTGTCTGGCTTATCTCCCTTAACATAATGTGCTCAAGGCCATCCATGTTGGAAATGGCAGGATTTTCTTCTATTTCAAGTCTGAGGTAATATTCCATTTTATATGAATATCACATTTTCTTTCCTCATCTCTTGACCAGTACACTTAGGTTATTTCCATATTTTGGCTATTGTGAATAATGCTGCGATAAACATGGAGAGCAGCTATCCCTTCCAGGTCCTGATTTCATTCCTTTTGCATATATACTCAGAAGTGGGATTGTTGGATCATATGATGGTTCTATTTTTGACTTTTTGAGGAATCTCCATATTATTTTTCATAGTGGCTACACCAATTTACAATCCTATCAACAGTGAACCATGTCCTTACCAAGGCTTGTTATCTCTTACATATATATATTTTAAAGATTTTATTTATTTATTTGACAGAGAGAGAGAGAGAGAGAGATCACAAGTAGGCAGAGAGGCAGGCAGAGAGAGGGGGAAGCAGGCTCCCTGCTGAGCAGAGAGCCCACTGTGGGGCTCGATCCTAGGACCCTGAGATCATGACCTGAGCCAAAGGCAGAGGCTTTAACCCACTGAGCGACTCAGGCGCCCCATCTCTTATCTTTTTAATGATAGCCATACGGACATGTGTGAGGTGATATCTCATTGTGGTTTTGATTTACATTTTCCTGATGATTTGTGATGTCAAGCACCTTTTCTCCTGGTGGCCATTTTTGTATTTTTCTTGGAAAAATGTGTATTCAGTTTCTCTGCCCATTTTTTTTAAAGATTTATTTATTTATTTGAGAGAGAGAGAGAGAGAGAGAGAGAATGAGAGGGGAGAAGGTCAGAGGGAGAAGCAGACTTCCCGCAGAGCTGGGAGCCCGATATGGGACTCGATCCTGGTACTCCGGGATCATGACCTGAGCCATAGGCAGTTGCCCAAACAACTGAGCCACCCAGGAGCCCCTTTCTGCCCATTTTTTAATCAGATTTTTTTTATTACTGAGTTATATGAGTTCTTTAAATGTTGGATACTAACCTCTTACAGATACATGGTTCGTAAATATTTTCTCTCATTCTATAAGCTGCTTTTTCATTTTGTTGATTGTTTCTTTTGATGTGCAGAGCTCTTTCATTTGATGTAGTTCCACTTGTTAATATTTGTTTTAGTTGCTTGCTCTTTCTGCATCACGTCTAAAAAATACTTGCCAAGACCAATGACAAGGAGGTTTTTTCCTCTACATTTTTTTCCGCCAGGGGGTTTATGGTTTCAGACATTATGTTTAATTTTACTCCATTGTAGTTAGTGGTATAAGATAGGGGTACAAGTTCTTCTGTATGGCTATCCAGTTTTCCCAGCACCATTAATTCAAGAAACTATCCTTTTTTCCCATTGAGAATTCTTGGCTCCCTTGTCAAATACCACTTGACTGTGTATACTTGAGTGTTTAATTCTGGGCTCTTATTTCTGTTCCTTTAGTCTATGTGTCTATTTTTATCCCAATACCATACTGTTTTTGTTACTATAGCTTTATAATACAGATTGAAATCAGAAAATAGGATACCATAGCATTCTTTCTCAAGATTACTTTGGCTATTTGGAATCTTTTTTTTTTTTAAGATTTTTTATTTATTTATTAGAGAGAGAGACTGAGAATGAGAGGGGAGAAAGTCAGAGGGAGAAGCAGACTTCCCCCAGAGCCGGGAGTCCGATATGGGACTCGATCCCGAGACTCCGGGATCATGACCCAAGCCAAAGGCAGTCGCTTAACCAACTGAGCCACCCAGGCGCCCTATTTGGAATCTTTTGTGGTTCCATGCAAATTTTAAGATTGTTCTATATCTGTGAAAAATTCCATTGAAATTTTGATACAGATTGCATTGAATCTGTAGATTGCTTTGGGTACTATGGATATTTTAGCAATATTCTTCTAATCCATGAACCTTGAATATTTTTTGTCTTTGTCTTTAATTTATTTCATCAAAAACTTATAGTTGTCTTTGTACAAATCTTGTGCTTACTTGGTTAAGTTTAGTCCTGTTTGTGGTTTTGATGCTGTTGTGAATGGGATTGTTTTCTTTATTTCTTTTTCAGATATTTTACTGTTTAGTATGTTTTGTGGGCTTTTCGTAATAGCCATCAATGTTCAGTTCCTCACAAAATGCCCCAACATTTATGCATCCATTCTTATTCACAATCAGGTGTTTTTGTTGTTTGTTTTTGTTCTAGTTTTTTTTTTTATGGCAACATATTTCACTATTTTCTTTCTTAAGAAGTTACAGTTACAGGGGGGAAATCAAGCAAAGATGGCAGAGGAGTAGGGTACTCTATTTCAGCCAGTCTCCTGAATTGAGCTGGTTACCTACCAGACCATTCTGAACACCCACGAAATCAGCCTGAGGTGATATATCCAGATATATCTGAATCTCTACAGAATATCTCAGGCGGTTGGACTTGAGGTATGAAGGAGGGAGCCTTGATTCTGCAGGCATATAAATGGAAGGGGGAGGGAGCCTCTGGAATCCTGCACCATCAGAGCGCAAAAGCCTCCCATACTGGCGACTGGGCACAGACTTGCAGATAGGTATGGGGGGGGGGGGAAGGGGAAAGAACTTTAAGGCAACCCCCTAGACTGAAACCTGAAGCTTAGGGGGCATGCATGTGAACTGGGGGTGGCTAGCAGGTCTTAGAAGCACAAAGGGCCGAGACTTACCATGAGACACTATGGACTCCGATAAACAAACTGAGGGTTTTAAAGGGGAGGGGAGTGAGGGGATGCTTGAGCCCAGTGATGGGTATTAAGGAGGGCAAGTATTGTATGAAGCATTGGGTGTTATATGCAAACAATGAATCGAGGAACACTACATCAAAAACTAATGATGTACTGTATGGTAACTAACATAGCATAATAAAAAAATAAATAAAATAAACTGATGGGATGAAGGGAGGCAATATTTTGGTCAAACAGGCTTTTGGTGCCCTTAAAGTCCTGTTTCTGCCTAGGGATAGTCTTCCAGCCTCAGGTAACGAATATTGCCGTAACCTGATTGCTGCACCACTTGTTTCAGACAAAATGAATCCAAATTATTTACAAGTGGTGCTTAATGTTCAAAGTCAAAGATCAAAATAAATGCTGTTCCTTAAGAAAAAAAAAAAGTTACAGGTGATCTTATTTCAGTTGTTTCTTTGACCAATAGAGTTCTCCTTACTTCTCAACTAAACTTTCTCTCTGAGACCAAAAGTGACCTTCTTAATTAACACATTTTTTTTGTCCTTTGTCTTTAATTTCACTAAGTCTTTCTGTAAATTCCAGCCAAAGTATTCTTCTTGAAGCATAGACAGATTCCTTCCTTTACTCAGAATGCTGTAATAGGAAGAATGAACAAAAGCTAGTATTTGTTATTAACTGTGTTCCAGACATTCTTTCAAAATTTTTACATACATTAGTTCATTTGATCTTCAAAAATAATCTGATGAATCAGACAATATTAGATATTATTCTTTTTATTTTAGAGCAAAAGAAAATGAAGAGCAGTTAAGTGGTGTGCTCAAGGTTATGTGTGTAAATGGTTCACACAAATTATTTGAATTGAAGAGATAATTTTTATATGCAATTACAAAGAACTTTACAGTCATCTATGATAGCTAAGAAAAAGTCTGTTAATGATAAATTCATCTACACATTTATAAATAGAAGATTTTACTGTGCAAGAATCTGTTAATTTTTCAGTTTAAAAATAAATTGTAGATTTGAGGGGCTCTGTTTATGTCTCTGTGGCCCAATGTGGGGTCTCTTATGCAAAGATTGGGAATGCCAGTATAGATCTTAATCACTGTGTCAGCATGGTTATTTACCTTACCTCTTTTAGTTTTTATCTTTTTTTGTGTTTTCCTATGTTGGTATCATATCAATTGCCCTTTACTAAATCTCATCACACTTTGTTGATATATATTTCTTACAAACCAATACATGAGTATAGGAAAATATTTTATTTTGTCTACAGAATTAATCTTGATATTTATATTTAAATATATTCATTTTTAGGATACCTTTTTAAGTTCAAATGCTCCCTGAGCTAAATATCTCATGGATATATTTTTTTAAGATTTTATTTATTTCTCTGACACAGAGAGAGAGATCACAAGTATGCAGGGAGGCAGGCAGAGAGAGGGGGAAGCAGGCTCCCCGCTGAGCAGAGAGCCCTATGCAGGGCTTGATCCCAGGACCCTGAGATCATGACCTGAACCAGAAGCAGAGGCTTTAACCCACTGAGCCACCCAGGCGCCCCCTCATGGATATTTTTAAGGTAGTTTTCTTCTTGTTTTGTTTGCTGCTCAGATTAAAATCATAGAAATCTTTACACTTTTATCACTGATTTTGATACTCTTCTATATGTTTCTGAGTAGTCCTTAGTCAATTTCTGGAATGTTATGACTTATTTGTAGATTTCAAGTTCACTTCTGTGGAAATGAATTCAATTTTATAGATTGACAATAATATAGGAATGTTGACACATAGAATAATTGGCTGTCAGAACCAGAGGTAATATACCCTTTATTCAACTATCCCTTCTTAACCACATAAATTTGTAATATACCCTTTATTCAACTATCTCTTCTTAACCACATAAATTTGCTAAATTACAGAAAGTCTATATGATTTTTCTTAATTACCACCATATAATTGTTCTTCAGACATTTTAAGGTGGAAGATAAGGAGCTTACAAAATCAAAACAAAATAAACTGAATAATTTAATTTACAGGAACAAAATAAATTTTTAAAAAGATAATTTCAGACAGAAATACTTACTAGAAATTCCAGGTCATGCCTGACCAATTATATTTAACTGTACTACCATTACATCAAAATAGCCAGTTAATTCATTCAAAATTGATAATGACAAGAGTATCTAATTCACCTTCCATTTTCAATCTGGCATTATGTAAAACTAATTATAGGTGAACTGGGAAAAATGTATAAATTTATCAAAGCTATATTGGTTATATTTAAGTTTATAAATCAAAAAGGGTTTTGTATTTTTTATGGTAATGCATAGGTAATTGTAGTATCTTTGTATTGTGGAAATATATTACACTTAAAATGTGGGGCCATATGGGCTCTGTAAGGCTAGGCTACTTGGCACATTATCTTTATGCAGCTTTTGAGGTCTAGAATTAGCAAAAGTTGTTTTGGTGGAGAAGGCAGAGATCCAAGTTGTCCACAAATGGGTGGAATAAACAGATGGCCCATTAATCCATCACAGTGATTATTAGAAAATACCAAGGGGCTAAACAAAAAGAGGCTACAATAATAGAGTTATATGGAATGTCCTAGAAGAAATCTAGGAGAATAAATACCCCATGATTCCTCCCTGGGCATCATAGATAACAGGAAGGTCCTGAGAGATGTTATTTACTCAGAGAATATCCAGCTTCACTTTAAGATAAGGAAATAAAAAAATAGTCATTAAGCATATATTATATTCTAGGCATAGTTTAAAATCCACAAGGACAAATATAAAGAACTGAGTCTCTTTTCTTAATGAACTTAGTAATCTAGTGAAAAGAGAAAGAAGAAACAATTAATTAAAAACTGAGGTATACACAAAATGAAATGGGAACACAGAAGAAGGAACACCTAAAATTGGCTTTTCCAGAAGGCTGGAGTGGTTTTGTAAGAGACATGTCAATATCATTAGTTTGGTAGTTAAGAGATGCATAAAAATTGTCAGGTAGACTATCTTCAGTGAGATGTAGGGGATAGAGTGTGGTGTATTTGGGATCGTATAATATAAAGCAGACATGGAAAAGCCACAGAAGTATATGATTGTGATTTGTGGAAGGAGCTATGAGTAGTTCAGCATGGTTGAAACATACAGTTTAAGATGAGGATTGACAGATATGAAATTGGACAAGTAGGTTGGCATAAGGTTGTAAAGGACAATGATTTAGGTGCTGTAGGGATTGGAAGTCATTACAGATTTTCAGTGGTAAGAGACATAATATGACAAATGGATTAGAAAGATCACTTTGGCAGCACAGAGATGGCTCAGTTGAAATGAGAGAACTCCTTGGAGAGCAGAAGGTTATATGTTATAGAAGCTCCTATGGAAAGAGGGGTGAAAGTCAGAGTTGTGCTAATAACGTAGTGGGGAAGATGATTTTACAAGAAGGGACAAAGGGAGGAATGCATAATTGGGGCAGGAGCTGTGGATAACTGTCAATGGAATTTAGAATATTGTGTTGTTCCAAACAGATCTTTACTAATATTGTTTCAAATGCCACTTGCCTGGAAGTTATCTTCTAGAAATGCTGGTTATATTCTGAATCATATGTAATTTTTTTCTTATATATCAGCAAAGGACATTTGAAAAGAGAATCATATATAATGTTTTTATCCAAGGTTACTTATTCTTCCTCTCATTAGAGATTTTTATTCATTGTCAAACAAGAAAGACAATTATAACTACTTTTTATTTTACTAAGTTGCAAATAATGTTGGAACTATATTCAAGGGCAGTAGATTGGTGAAGTGCATGTATTTCTGTGGAAATGGATTTACTAATAAATAGTTCTCTATAGGATTGAAAGTTGAGATTTATTTTCAATAACTATCCTGCTTTCTGAATTAATACAAATTCATCAAATCAATACCTCTTACAGACTTTTTCTTTGTCAGTATGTTTGGTGACTGTATTGAAGTGAATTTATTATGATTATGCCTTTGAACTTTAACTTCAAAGAGAATTTATCAATATTTTTCTTTTGTGTTTTTATTATTATAGTAAGATGCTTCTTTAATAATCTTTGCCTTAGTTCAAAGTAAAAAAAAAGTGTAAGAAAAAAATAGTATAATGAAAATTATTGGCTTACGTAACTTTAAGCTGTCACTTCAAGTGAAGTTTGATTCACTGGCTCATTTCCTAAAAATTGGGTTTCTTTCCATTTTTCTGCATACTTATATGGGAACTCCTTGTTGTGGTAAAATGGCTGCAGTCATTATAATATTCATATCCTGACACCACCTCATCCAGAGGAAAAAGGGACTCTTTAGCTCTGCTTTTTATTGGAATCTAGGCAAATGTTTCAGCTTACAAGAACTTTTGAGTTGATTGTTCATTCCTTGAGTTTCTCTATGAGGACTCAGGTGGGGCAGGTGGATAGTGAGTGCCAGTTGGCCTAATCCAGTTAAGCTCCACCAGAATCAAAGTCCCATCCAAATCCAAACAAAGCTGAGAGGAGGATTTCTACAGTGAAGAAATCCAAAGAGGAAAATCTGGATGACATGTGTCAATCACAAAAACCAACAAAACTTCTGAATGCAACATGAATATCTACCAAAGGAGTACACACACATCTATGAAAATGCCCATAGATATATATTTTTGTTTTGTTTTGTTTTTTTTCCGTAAATATATTTTTAACTTATTCAGCTAGCAGTTTATTTGACCTAAAATATGCCAGTACTTTATTCTTTAGACCAAAAAATTCTGTGTTTTATTATATAGTTCTTTGCCAAGAAATAAACGTGTAGTCTGAAGAATAAAACAAAGAAATTTCTTCTTGATCCACACTTCAAAGCCTTGGTACTCCCTATGATCCTGGAGGGGGAAGGGAGGAGATCCTCACTTAATAGAGTCTTTAGAATTTAGCAGGTGTTAAATTTTAATAGATGTCAATAGATTACTCAGTTAAAAAGCAGCCTAAGAAACATGGAGGAGAAAAAAAGATATAGATATTGCTTTACATCATAGAAGATATGAATTTTTTATAACTAGCAAACTCATGACAGTTACACTGCGCAGTAAAATAATTTAAGGTGAGGAAAATATTTGAGATTATGAAGTTGGTTTAAAAATAAATGAAAGGTATGTTGCCTATCTTGCTTACATTGTGGTAAGCATTGTTTCGGTTTCTTATTGACTGAGCTGTAGAATAATCAATTTTCCATTTTTGGATTTATGTCATTATTTTCCAAAAAATTGTATATTTGTTGGAAGCTATATAAATTCAAAAGAATAGCAAAGAATCTGGAAGATTCTGGATTTCCAAGCAGATAATGATCTGTATCAAATCAATCTAGATTGAGTCTATAAGAAAATCATCCCATTGAATAAAATGTATTTTTTGGAGGTTTAGATTACTAAATTACTATGTCAGGATGCCCATCATATTGAAGAATCACATTATTCTGATATTGCCTTATTAAAATGATTTAGATTTGGCTGTCACTATATTGGTTGTCCTACGTGGTGAGAAAAAATCAGTCACAATGAAGAAAAAAATGACAAACCTGCTTCTAGTATTGGCGCAATGCTGACATATTAAGGAGGTGGAAAAAAAATCACACTCATGTTGCCAATAATGATTTCAAACAAGTTATCATCATGAAAGTTTGTAGCAGAGCAGTTGCAGTGAACAGGTGTGATGTAAAAGTCAAGTCGTTTTCTCTTGCTCACATGCAGTATGTTTTGCAAACATTCTACCACACTTGGCAATGTAAAAGAATAAATGTACTAAATGCTTTCCAATATTTTGACAGCTAGCATATAGCACCCAACTGTTAATGCCAATGGAAAGTCCAGGAGAAAGACTTTGATTCCTTTAAAATTAATTTCAGAAGTAATGTACAATTGTTACCATTTTAAAAATTACAGAAAGGCAACACTATTATAAAACAAAAGTTAAAGACTCTGTTCATCTTCTCCTTGTTCAGCTCCAATTCCATGTCCCTGCCTAGAGGCAATCACTATTAATAGCCTGGGTATATATTTCCAGCCTTATCTCTATCTGTATTGCATAATTTTCAGACCCCACAAAGTCAAGTGGTTTTCATGGGACCATATACTTAATTATTCTAATTCTCTTCCTTATGCCAACTCTGGAAGAAAATAAAAATGTTATTTCTTTTATTTTT
Source organism: Nasua narica (assembly GCA_028533885.1). NCBI lineage: Eukaryota > Metazoa > Chordata > Mammalia > Carnivora > Procyonidae > Nasua > Nasua narica. The sequence goes on from CM052800.1 coordinate 127,935,430, forward strand.
TAAATCCTGAAGAATAATATTTATAATATTTAACTAGCTTGACATTATCAATATGAAAAGTATGATTTTTATATATATTTTAGTTTCCACTGCTTCAGTCAGTAGACACTCATTCTTTGTATTTTCATTTTCCTGTCATTATTCTAGAAGCAGTTTCATGCTAACCCTTTTGTGGGACGATATGAGATATAAGGGTTGTTGAATGAAAAATAACCAAGGGGGAAATTGCTGTATGATAACCTGATGCCAATATTAAAATAAATTTTAAAAGCTTTCAAGTTGTTTTATGGTAGTGAATATTATAATTGTTCTTTGGCCTTAGTAGTTCTAATAAGTACTTTTTAGATTGTAATAACACTTACTTGTTATTGCCACTTATGAATGTAACATCTTTTGTCACAAGAACTTCAATACTGAACAAAATATAGTATGACTCTGTTAGGTAATGCCAGATTCTAGAGAAAGATTTAGGGTTGAAATCACAAATGATGCCAAATCTCTACTAATATAATTTATTAACAGTGATTACACAGAGACTTCCTTCCTTCCTTCCTTCCTTCCTTCCTTCCTTCCTTCCTTCCTTTGCTACCTAATCCTACTCCTACTTACTGTTTCTTTTTGCTGGTAACTTGATGTCATTATTACTTTAAAATTCACATGGTGGTTCCTCTCCTCCAGGCCCTTCTACTGTTCAGTTCAGCTACTCCTGTTCCTGAAGCTCTTACCTTACCTGATGCCTATTTATTTTAGCCTCTGTCGCCAACTGCCACAAAAATGATTTGCTAATTTATAACAACCCGCTCCTTAAGATCCTCATTCTCATAAAGCAATCCACTCTGACCCTTGACTCCTATATCACAGGAACATTTTAGTCAAAGATTCATGATGCCTCTGACTTAATTTATTTTTTCTCCTTTGGAGAGTGAAGGCATGGTGGAGTGAGCACAGTAGTTTTCCTCTAAACCTGGAATACAAAAGCATTTCATTCTGACTCCCGCAAGAACACATCTAGAGGTGCCCAAGGCAGCTACTTTCAGGATGGATGGAGTGATCTCAGCCTCTTTGCCATGTCCAATCCTCCCATCTGTTACTCAGCCATGAAGAATCTTGAGGATAGGGGACTTGCGTAAGCACTTTTATGATCTGCATGTGGTTGTATTAATTTCTATTTCTTGGGTAAACACATAGAAAGGAAAAGGAATGAATTTGTCCCAGAAAAAATTGTTTCTATGTTAGTGTCATTACAAAAAAAAAAAAAAATCCCAGTGCTCTATGGAGTGTCATGCTAGGTGTATTTCAGTCTTTCACCCATCATTTCAGAGAAATGACTGGGTCACCTGTGGTTTATTTTGTGTTGTAGTTAATGTTTTTGACAATGGGAAAATCTTAGAAATGTTTAATAAACACGTCAGAGAAATTCTCTGAGGGTACCTTTTGACTCTCTATAGGTTAGGATTGTCAGATAAAATACAGAATATCCAACTAACTTGGACTTTAAAAGAAACAATAAATATATTTTATTTAATATATTTACTTAACCATATTTATATATATTTAATAACCAAATTTATTTATTTTTATTTATTTAACCATGGCCAGTGCAGTATTTGGGATATACTAAAAATTATTCATCATTTATCTGAAATTTAAGTGAGCATTCTATGTTTTTATTCACTATATTTGGCAACCATACTATATGTGATAGTATTCCTCTAGATATAGAAGGAGAAAGATGGTCCAAGCATAGGATAGGAAAGTTTCAAGATAGCATCTTCAGATTACTCTAAGCAGTGATGTGTTTATTTGCATGCCAATTTTCTTTAGATAAACATGTAGTGGTTACCACTAAATGAAAGGGTAATGGAAAGGAAAAGTAAGTATCTCTTATGTGTGAATACTAGTATTCTTCTAAAAAATATGGCTCAGGTTATCATGCTTTCTCTCATAATTTTCCTCTCCTTAATGGTAACAATAACAGTATCAGTAATATAATAATTATTAAAAAACACTTATTCAAAGTTTTCTACATGCCAAACATTTTCCATTAATTATGACTTTTAATCCTTACATCCACTGTTAGACTGTATATCTCATGAAGGATTGTGTCTATCCTATTCATTACTCAATTCCCAGAAACCTAGAGAGTATATGGCAATTATAGAGTGTTCGTTCAATGAATAGAAAAAGGAATAAATGAGGTAGGAATTATTATCTTGATTTCATAGATAGAGAACTTGAGGCTTATTGATGTTGAGATATTTCCTCCTAATCAAGCAGAACCTGTGACAATGCTTAGACAAAAACACAGTTTGTTTCATTTCACATACCATGCTTTATTAGCTAAGAATCTTACTATTTAATTCTAAAAGTATGATTATTGTACTAACAATTGTATCTGTCAATATTTGACAATAGTATCTGTCAATATTTGTTGGATATCCATATGTGGATAAATTTGTAGACATTATAAAGTGGAGATGGCAAACATACACTGTTTGCCTTTTTTTCTGACTACCCCAACAAGACTGGATTTTTAGTGATGGGCTACATTTTTGGGACTCCACCCCTTTCAGACAACCTGGTCCTGGTAAATTGACCATTTCTTTTTTTTTAACTTAATAATTGCATTTTAATGTAATCTTCTATTCTAGGGGGCCACAAAATCAAATGCCTAAGGTCTCTAGGAAGGTAAAATTTATAAAGTTGAAAATAGAATGACAGATTAGCAGCTACATTGTTGCCATTTTAAATGTATCTGCCTAGCCACATTGTTTGTTTGTTTATTTATTTATATTTATTTTTATATGCTTATTTTCTTTGGTGATGTGGTAGTCCATTTTTATTTTTTTATTTTTTTAAATTTTGACCATTTCTTTCTTATACTATAGCATGCATCAGTGTACCCAAATAGATTCTCAAAATCATTAGGATATGATTTCAGACAGTTGTCATTAGTAGTCAATCTATGAGGACACCTGATTTCACAACTAATTTCCATTCCTTGAGGAGCCTCCCAAAATGCAAAAGCCATGGTATTTCTGGGGAGATTGGTTATTTGCAAAAGAATATAAACAAACCTTCATATAATTCTACTGTTAAAGATAATATCATAAAATATCATAATTTTGCATCTATTTTTGCTTGATCTGGACCTTGAAACCTTAGGCAAATCTCTGATTGGAAACTCTAGTATGTTGGTGCAAATTCATTAGCCTACGAACATTTTTACAAATCACCAGCAGAGCAGAATGCTTTCCTACAAAGGAAAATTAGCCAGCCATAGGCAAAACATAGCAATCTAAATAAAAAGGGGGACTGCAATTAGTATTTGTCAATATAGCTGCAAATGTTGAATGATAGTTAATCATCATGCGTACCCCTGGTATTTAGTATTATGAGGCACTTTGAGTATAATGCATGGCTCTCCCTAAGAGGCATACTTTCACATGGTCTAATCTGAAACAAGGACTGAGTATCCGTCATCTTTGTTTTGAGAAGTTCAAGAGAGTGTCTGACACAGTAGATGTTCAGTAAATGTGTTGATAAATGCTTGGTGTCCACTAGCATGCTTTGCTCCCACACTCTGATGGTAACATCTATGTTGCTCTGTTCCTTTCAGAAGATACATCCTAGCTTATAATTTCTTATCTTCCTTCTCCATCAAGTCATCCCCAAGTTTATAGGTGATTTTACAGGTGATACTGTGTGTTCTTGAGCTGAGAGAATATTTATTCCTTCCCCCTCCCTCACCTGTTCATTCTTTTATTTATTTATTTGTTTGTTTGTTTGTTTGTTTGTTTATTTATTTTCCTGATTTCAGAGTCTTACCCAGGAATGGGGTTATGGAGTCTCAGATCAGGATTCTTTTGCCTAGAAGTTCTGTCAGAGATTAGGCCATATGAAAACTACCTACCATATGGAGATCATGCTCACTGCTTCAAGAATTTGTCTACATCCATAAAGGACAGGAATTGCAGCTGAAGGGGCACTAAAATTTATTGACTATTATAACATACTATCTAGCGTACTATCTGTTTATAAAAGCTGTCCCATTAGAGTTTCAAAGCAATTACATCAGGTGGGCTTTATTCCACTTTTAGAAGAGAAGGAACTGAGGCATAATGACTATAAGCCTACATTCAAACACAAGCCTGTCTTTTTTCAAGAAAATGTATAACTATTAATGAAGCATATTTATGTGTGTGTGTTTCCAGAAGACGGACATCAGAATAAAGTTAGGTTAATTTTTATTATGTCATTCACATTTTATCTAGATACAGAAAGTAGTATGTCAAATATGAGTGTTCTTGTATGAATTTTGTTTTTCTTTATGGGATACCATAGAATATTATCATGCCATAGACTGTTGGGATCTACTTAATTGAAAGCCAGTACTTTAAAACAGGAAATACAGATTGTCGAAATATGTAAGAATGTATAAGTTTAAGTAGCAACTTAGAAATATCACTTTTCTTCTAAGGCCACTTGCTTTTTCTCTAGTAGGAAAATACCCTGCTAAGATTAAGTAGCTCATTTCTGAAAATGGATAAACTGAAGAATAGAAATTTCACATCACGTTTTCATGGCCATACCATAGGAGAACAGAGAGAAAATGCTGTGTTGGAAATCCACAGTCCTACAATTTATAACCTAGGAATTTCCAAGGAAATCTTTCCCTCCCCCTCACTTTCTATCCAAAGAGTTTTGGATTGAAACTAAACCAGAACACATCATCATCATTATCATTCCTGAAATTGCTCTTTAAAAAGTTTCAGACATACACTTGCTTCATGTTGATGATGCTTGCTATTCCCCTTGGGTAAAATAATCTGATGTAGTATTAAGACTGTCACTAAGAATTGTTCATGTATAATTTATAGTCACAATTAAAAAGCATTTTTAACCAAGTGTCACAACACAGTGACAACTAAATTAGACTGTGATTTACATTACCATGTGCTCCCACTTGATTTATTGTCACTCTAGAGAAATTGATAAACAGCTCATGTAGAGCAAGACAGAGGTCTTAGTCAAGAAGGTATTCATTCCTCATGTGTGAATGAGGTGAGATATAGCTGGTGCATGTTTCTAACTTTATGATTAATAATTAATTTTTAGAATATGTAGATCAATGAAAGAACAACCCGTTTAGTAATCATACAAAACTACTTTCAATAGGCAGAGAAAATACTATATTTTTATTTATGGTATAGTTTGAAGTTAGAGTGAAGAAGTAAATGTGAGATCCTTAAACCCAATTACCTCTTTTAAATATTCAGAAGCCAAAGTTCAGCTATTCAACTGACAAAGTTGGTATTACCCAAAAATAACTTCAAGTGCATACCTTGAATTAAGTAATTTAATAAAAGCCATATTGAAGTAAATGCAAAGGGGGACATTGTCAGGCTGAGATCCAAAGGATTTGTGTACTTATTTTGAGTGAATCTGGAAAAGACTGATTTTCTTTTTCATGGAAATTTCAAGAATAAAGTAGGATATATATAAATTAACAGCCAATAGTAGAAAACATGAGAGCAACATAAATATTCCAGAGAGATCATGTGACTCGATAAAGAGCACAATAGTATGAATGGGGAAATTGTTTTATTCTGGAGGAGGAAGTGACCTGGAACACTGAGAGTTTTCTGGAATGTTTAGACAAAGCAAGATAATATTTGACTTAATTTTCATTATTTAAAAAAAAAGTGATGAATTTGTGGATTCTAGTAATGGCTGAATAGTGATTACTTTAGAAAATTCCTTTATGGATAACAACTTTACAATCTGGACATATTACCTCAGAGCAGCTACTGGAAAGTGAAGGGAATAGGGCAAATTCTCCTGAATAGCCCATGTTCAGAAGAGGAGAGTAATATTTGTTTTCACTCTTTTTAGCTTAGAAGTAGACAGAATCCCTTGTAGTGAGGAAAGCTGCTGATGATACTCTGTGCTGAGGAACCGGAATACTAGGTCACAGTATGTAGTTTCTGAGAAAAAGGGAGGACTCCATGAAAGGAAATATCTAGAAAAGGTACCTCCAAATTCCATCCGCCTATATTCCAATAGACCCCTGAATTCTGTATTTGTGGACTGGAATCAAAACAACTTAGCTAACACAAAAGATTGCATTTGGACTCGAGTTATGGTCCAAGGTAGGGTTTGTGATTGTGACTAACTGAAACAAAACAACACTCATGAAAAATATAACTTCCAGTCTCCAAAACTTAAAGTGCATGATTCTCATTATAAGATGCAGTCTTAACTGAGTTAAAGAGAACCAGGAATGTGGAGGCCCTCGGTGGCTCAGTTGGTTAAATATCCAACTCTTGATTTTGGCTCAGGTCATGATCTCGAGGTTGTGAGCTTGAGCCCCATGGTGTTGGGCTCCATGCTCAATGTGGAGTCTGCTTGACAGTCTCTCTTTCCCTCTCTCTCTGCCCCTATCCACCATGTGTGTGCACTTTTTCTCTCTAAAATAAATAAATAAATCTTTTAAAAAAGAGAATACCAGAAATATGGAGCCTATTCTCAAAAGAAAAGGAAAGCAATTGAGATCATCCCCAAAATGAAGTAAATGTTGGAATTAGAAAGGAATTTAAAGTCACCATTCTAATTATATTCAATTATGTAAAAGAAAATGTTCCTTCATTTGGAGAAAAGACGGGAAATATTAGTGATAAATAGTAATGATAAAAAAAGACCAAATGAATCTATATTTAAAAAGTGGCATAGTGATTTTTTTTAAAAAAGATCATTGATAGACTTAACATAGAATGGAGACAACAGGGGAAAGACTAAGTGAGCTTGAAGATAAATCAATAGAAATTATCCAAGCTGAAGAATAAAGAAAAAGAATGTTAAAAAGTAAATGAGCAGAGCCTCTGGTATATCTTACATAATGTCAAATGGCCTAACATAAGTATGATTGGATATCCATCAGGATAAGGCATAAAAGTATGTGAAGACATTGTGGTTGAAATTTTCTAAAATTCGAAGGAAGTAAAGATACAAAGTGTTCAACATATCCCAAGCTGAAGTAAATATTAATAATTCTACATCTGGGAAAATTGGTCCTTAGAAAAGAATGAGGGACTCTTGGATGGCTCAGTTGGTTAAAGGTCTGCATTTGGCTCAGGTCATGACCTCAGGGTCCTGGGATCAAGTATCAAGTCCCATATTAAGCTCCCCGCTCAGTGGGGAGTCTCCTTCTCCTTCTGCCCCATGCCCCCTTCTCATGCTCACACATACTCTCTTTGTCTCTCTTTCAAATTAATAAACAAATCTTAAAAAAAAGAAGAATGAATACTTAATTTTTTTGAGGAATGAATACTTATAATGGTAACTATCTGATTAAACATAAAAGCCTATTTTAATTTTGTTATTTTATGTTATCCTTATTAATTTATTTATATTACATATTACTACTTCAAACAAAACTATAACCATTGTCTTGCAAGACTTTTTCTACCACATGTGTATGTAATACATGTAACATCCCTAGACTCGAAAATAGAGGGAGATAAATTGACCTACATAATACCAAGATTTATATATTTTATATGAAGTGCTAGTATATTCCAAGAAGGCTGTGAAAACTAGGAATGCATATTGTACTGTCTAGAACAACCAATGAAAAATTAAAGGAGAGAAGTATAAACTAAAAGCCAATAGAAAAAACTAAAATTCAGTTCTAAAATATATACAAATAATAGGTAAGAAGGTAGAAACAAAAACCAAAAATGTAGACAAATGTAAAACAAATTATAAAAATTAGAGGGGCACCTGAATGGTCAAGTAGGTTAAGTGTCTGCCTTTGGCTCAGGTCATGATCCCAGGGTCCTGGTATCAAGCCCCACATTGGGTTCCCTGCTCAGCGGGAAGCCTACTTCTCCCTCTCCCTCTGTGTGCTGCTCTGCCTGCTAGTACTCTCTTTCTCTCAAATAAATAAAATCTTTAAAAACAATTAGAACCCAACCCAACCATATAAAATTTATATTATATGTGAATTAACAAAGACTCTAAAAGGTACAGATCTAATTTTACATCTTAAGAAATTAAGAAAAGAATAGCAAATTAATCACAAATTAAGTAGAAGGAAGAATATATTAGAGACAAAAGCAGAAATCAAGAAATTGAGAGACAAATAGAAACTAATATTTAAAACTTTTATAAGATCTATTAGCTCTCATCAAAAGTGCCAGGTCAATTCAGTATGCAATGGGTAGTCTTTTCAACAAATGGAGATAGAAAGTTGATATTTATATGTAAAACAAGTAACTTCACCTTTATCTTATTCATTCACAAAAAATTAACTTGAGATAGATTAGAGAATCAGCTATAATTATAAAACTTCATGAAAAAGACATAGTGGAAAATCTTTGTGACATTGGGTTAATAAGCAGGATTTCTTTGAACAGAAGATAGACATGCACACACATGCACACACACAACATAACAAATAATTGAAAATATTTTTCTTTGATAATTCACAGTTCAAAAAAATGAAAATGCAAGTCATAAGCTGGAAAGAAATATTTTCAAAAATATATCTGACAAAAGACTTTTTTCCAAAATTTGTAAACAAGACGTACAACTCAATAGCAAGAATACAAACCACCCAATAAAGGATAGGAAAATGTTTTGAACAGAGGCTTCACAGAAGAAAATAAAGAACAGCAAATAAGACCCTGAAGAACTGCTATCAGCATTCAACAGAGAAATGAATTTTAAATCTCAGTGACATATCCACTAGAATTGCTAAAACTAAGAGATTTACCATACCAAATACTGGTGAGGAAGTGGAGGAAATGGTATTCTTATACATTGCAGATAGACATATAAAGTGATACAGCCACATTGAAAACTGGTGTAGCAGTTAAGTGTACACTTGCCATCTGATCCAGCAATCTCATTCCTAGGTATTTTTCCTCAAGAGAAATGAAAACATATGTCTACAGAAAGATGTATACAAATGTCCCTTGCATCATTATTCATAATAAATAACAACTTAAGACATAAATATCCATCAGCTATTATATATTAAATTTTTGTTATATATATATGTTATATATATTCAATAATACATATATTATTGAATACTAATCATCAATAAAAACATAGTTTGGTACATAAACAACCTGCAGGGATCTCAAAAGCATTATCTTATGCAAAGAAGCTAGAAGAAATATTAAAAACTGATTTTACTTACATGAAATTCTAGAAAAGGAAAACTCATAGACACAGAAGTCAAATCAATGATTGCCTGGAGGTAGGAATTGGGAGAGGAAATTGAGTGAAACATACAGAAGGAAATTTTTTGGAGTACCTAGAAATGTTCAGGATATTAATCGTGGTAGTTATATGATAATGTACAATTATTAAAATAGATGTTTTTGTATGGAAATTATATCACAATCAACCTATGGGGGAAAAAGAAAGAAAAAGAAATTACACAAAACCAAAGCTCTTAGCAAGGAAAGTAACTAAATGGGTGTAGGATTTTTTTTTTTCTCCAGTGATAAAAGTGATTTATTGGAGTAACTGGAATGATGAGTTGGGGGGTAGTTCATAAAGGAAAGAATGGTACTAATTATAGAGTTTTGATATAGAGGTTTTTAGTCGTTTGCTTTTTTTAAATAAGTCCTTATTTTGTTGATATATTTTTATATTTCACCTAATAATTTTGAAGATTTTTCAAATAAAGGTATGATTTAACTAAAAATATAATTGACCAATCGGCAGCATGTACTGAGACATAAAATAGATGTATTTCTTCAGAATCTACTTTGCACAAAATTGCACTGTAGTGTATTTATATCAGTTGTGCTAATACATTCATATGTGTATATATATTTTTAATAGCTGACATCAGTTTTATTAACAAATTGCGAATAACTAGATTATGTGCAGAAACCCAGTCTTAGTACAAAAAAGGCAAGCAATTGTTTGAATATACTTTTTAAAAAATAGTCAAATAGCATAAATGTAGGGAATATATTTAGGAAATATTTATTATTTTAATTTTTGATATTTTTACAAAAAATTATACTTTTCATGCTACTGGTATTTAAATATTTGTGATATCTAAGTAGATTTACATGATGAACAAAGTTTTTAAACCATCTAAGAAATGGAATATTTTCCAGTCGATCACAAATGTTGTGAAACTGAATTCAAATGTAATTAGCAGTAAAAAGTTACTGTTTGTGTTACTCAACAATATTAGGTAAGAGCTTCCAACGTTAGCTATATGAACAACTAGAAGTGTTAAAAAAAAAGTATATTTCTGTTCTTGTTCAAACTATTTTAATCTTTTGGTTACAATAAGGCTGTGTGTATTTACAGAATTTCACCTATATCAGTGAACCGGAAACCCAGCTCTATCAAATAACCTGTGAGTCTGGAAATAAAATTAGAAAACTAATAAAAGTGGAGATGTCAGGGCTCTTGCCATTTTCCTAGCAGCAGGGAAATCCTTTATTTGATGGATCACACTCTAATATTACTGATATGAAAATGGATGGCCAAATTTATATTACAAATTTCATTCTAAGAAAATACAGCTCAAAAAAAAAAAAAAAAAGAAAATACAGCCCAGACGCATTTTTCCTGAAATTCACCATTTAGAAATTAGCACATCAGTCTGTATTCATCTTGTTAAATCACATATTTATATCTGATATACACACAGAATAAAGAAGAAAAGCTAAATGCTAGGAATTTAATTTAGAACTCTATTATTCAAATGACATCTGCTAATATTCGGACCTCTTTATATTCAGAAACCAAAAAGGAATCCATTATAAAAATATAGAGAAATTACGCTAAAAATTGTTCCACTTATTGCATCATCTTCATTAAGATAATTGTTTTGAATGGATTTATTTTCAATATAATTGCTTCAACAGTTTCTCTTATTATCCTTGATTACAAAATCAATTTACGTTCACACCCTACCTACTTCTTGTGTTTTCGCCATTTGATAAATCAATGTCTGTTCTTATATTATCGACACTTAAGAAGACCTGAAAGATCATTTAATTCTTGGACTTTTATTCTGAATGTATCAAGTATTTCTGTAACCTTATCAAGCTAAACAAGGGTTATGGAATAAAGTATCACCATAACAGTAATTTATGTAGTGAAATCAGTATCTTCATCCTCTAGCCAAATACTCATCCCAAGTCTCATGCTTGGTGCTATTGTAAAGAATTAGGATATTCCTTTTTTAGAGGATTTCATAATCTAGTTAAGAATATGGCACCTATATGTGAAAATAATTGGATTATTATTAAACATAAATACATCTTTGTATAAGTGAGACAAGAAAATAATTGAGACAACCTGGTTAGAAACTTTAAAAAATGTCGGAGTTTCAAAATATGGGGAAAATATCCCAGGGTTAGATTATCCCATAAGAATTTTAGTAATTAATTATAGAATCCAAAAAAAGACTAGTGATTAAAAGATCTGAATGTTTTAGAAAATACAGACTTGATTGAGGAGGCAATGGAAAAGAATTGAAGCTAAGAATCAGGAGGGTAAGATAATGCACCAGAATTTCAGAGCACAATGTCTGAAATAGGCCAGCAAGATTGAAAAGAAAGGGAAGATGGAGGTAGCAAGCAACACCTTTGTTATAGGGTGCTGAATTATGCTAAGATTGGCAATTGTGGCTTGAATTTGGGCCAAGAGAACAACAAAGATTTGAAGAACTAGCTGGTCCTGCTGAAACCTCTGATCCCCAGGCTTTATTTAGGAAGACTGGAAAGGAGACGTTTTGAATGAAATCCTGCAGACGAGAGACTGTGGGGGGCAGGAACAGAGGGGCAAGAGCTACAGAAAATGATTGAACTACCTTCATATCTGGGAGCCGATCATTGAAGACAGCAACGAGAGCCCTCTGAAGAATGCACATGTATTTTTCTAGAACCAGCAACTGGATACCTGCTGTAAGAGTATTCTTACCCCAAGAAGCTGTCCAAAGAAGCCATTAAAACAAGCAGAGAGAGGACTGTAATTTAGGGGCATTATAACTGAAGGAAATATTTTTTCTTCCTCCTCCCCAACTACCCTCCTTATATAATTAGGCCAATTATTCTTTGAAAATAGAGAAGAGCAGGAGACATCTCAGGGTCAGACCATGTACTTCCCTTCTGTGTTCTTTTAGTGCTATAGTGAGAGGAGCCAGTGATGGTGAAAGGGGTTCTTTGAATTGGAATTTACTTTACAATTCTAAACTGGAATTCATTTCAGATATTATTCATGATATCTGCTGACCAACAAAGAAAAGAGACTTGACAGCAATATGGAAGTTACAATTGGGAGGAAAAAATAATATTATCCCACACAGAGGTTACAATCTTTAACAAACTAATTACTCCAGAAAAAAAGAATCCAGATGAATGACTGGATTTTGGAGATTAAAAAAAAAAAAAGTAAAACTAACACATGCTTACAGTCACATCATTCTGATCTTTATGATTATGCTGTTATAGAATATTTAGAGAGAGAAATCAGAATCTGACCAGTTCAATTTTATTTAAGTTTGAAAATAAGGAGAGGGCTACTTCAGGGGTCAGTGTTATATATAGACAGCAAGAAATAATGCAAGCCAGAGAGATCCTGGCAGGAGATCTAGTTTCCATGGTCTAAGAAATTAGTTGAAGCTTTAGGGGGGATGAATTATGCAAGGTAACATATACAAAGAATGATAAGCAAAATGCTAGCAGAGCCCTTTCCTGTTCAGCAGATTAAAAAAAAAAGAGAGATATGGTAGAACACATTATCACAGACAGTAAGAAGTGGAGAATATTAGAAATTCAGGTGTCTATGAATTTGGAAGTGCAGTTAAAGTCAAGAAGAAAAATGAATGCTGGATTTCATCATCTTCGAGAGCAGAATCATTATATAAATGAATCTAGAAGCAACACTGATGATTTGTTAATGGGTAAGGACGTACAGTAACTCATCAAGGACGTTGGATCTGAAAGTAAGGAGAATCAACAAGTGGTGTTTGGAAGGAACACAGGAATTAGGACAGAAGTGTGGGGAGAGAGAAAGGAAAGAGATAAGCTGGCAATCAGTTAGTTTATGGCAAGTAAGTTAAGAAGTCCCTAACAAATGAGGGTAGACAACACTCATCATTGACCAGTGCCAAGTGGTAGCAACAGGACAGGAAATTTCAGTGTTGTCATATACTTGGTTATAGAATTATTATTCAGTAGTATTGCAGCAGAAAAGCCATAACTAGATAGTATGGCTGATCTAGATGTGGACATGGATTAGACTATTTTAAGAAAAAGGGTGGGCAGGGAAGAGCACCTAACATATAGTAAATAGGATAGTTTTGCAATAATTGCTTCTGTCACCCCATCATCCAGATACATAGAATTTTTTTCAAGAGGAGGGGGAGGGATAATGGTGAGATAGAAGGAGAAGACAAGAGCATCCCAAGCAGACTCATCCCCAAGGCAGAGCCCAACGTGGGGCTCAATTTCACGACCTTGAGACCATGACCTGAGCCAAAATCAAGAGTCAGACACTTTATCAACTGAGCCACCCAGGTGCCCCAAGATGTATGTGTGTGTGTGTGTGTGTGTATTTATCATTTCTGTTCTGTATTATATATTTCTCAAGAGTGGGGAAAAGAGAGTATTCAGGAAGCTGAACTACATTAAGTTATTCTGCATTACAATCATTAAAGCTGTTCATGAAATCAAAGGTGAGGAACTGGAGTCTAACATGATCAAATGAAAGCTCATATTTTAACTCAGTGGGAATAGTTAAATCCTTGTGACTGTTATCTCCTGGAAAGTAAGAGGCAAAAAATCAATGCCAAAATTTTGCCCAAAGTCTAGATTAATTTATGCATTTATACAATTATGTTTTTAAGAAGTTTATAAAGAGTAGAAATTATACATTATACATTGAAACTACTGTATCTTGTTTGAATAATAGATGACTCAGTTTTAGTAAAGGTAGAAAATCAGCAATTGGATCTTGTGATAAAATATCCCTTAATTTTATGCTAGCTTTCACCTTAAAATGTTATTTGTGAAAGATCACCTTACTTCTATTTTCATGACTTCATCCAATCTAAAAAGTAAACATAATGAGTTTACTTGCTAAGCTTTTGCATGTGATGATATAGAACATAGTAAATAAATTATTATTAGGCATTTTGCACACCCTAAAACCCTAATGTAACTAAGGACAAAAAGAAAATCTATGAATAGAAAGTGTGCCAATATTATTTTATAAATATTTAACCTTAAAGTTTGCATTAAACATTTTGAAATGGAAAAAGTGGGAAAGCAAGTAAGTAGAAATAAATATCTTTAGAAAGATTTTATCATGCATGCATTTATAATATTATATAGTACATTAAAATATTTTTCTATATGTTAAATCTTTAATGAGTCTTGATTATATTGTAAGCCACATCATTATTTTTTAAGTATTTATTTTGAAGCCAACTACTGTTTACTACAGATTAAAGCAATAGTCAAAGTATCAAAAACAATGAGTTTGATTGTTTTTATCTATTTGGATATGATTTTGAAATGTGGAGTAATGGCTGTGAGTTTTGGAATATTGACAGTAATTATGACTTTTAACATATCAAGAGAAAACTAAGAAATACAAATGCATAGATGTTTTCTGGAAACATTACTATAAATCAGTAGTTATTTTCCTTTAACGCATTTTTTCCCTAGAAATAATTAAGTAGCCTAAAGCTTTTAGGTCATTTATTGTCCCACTTCAAAAAAAGACAAAATGGGGTGCCTGGTGGTTCAATCAGTTGAGTGTCCAACTCTTGATCTCAGCACAGGTATTGATCTTACAGACTATGAGTTCAGGCCCCATGCTGGGCTCCACACTGGGTGTGGAGCCTATGAAAATAAAAGAAAAGAAAAAAGAAAAAGAAAAAGAAAAGAAGAAAAGAAAAGGGAAGGGAGAAGAGAGAAAAGAGAGAAGAGAAGAGGAAAGAAAACTCTATCGCTTTTCTTTTGTTATATCAATTCTTCTTGTTCTTCTTCTGCATTACCATCTTTATCTTCTTTTCAGTATTCTGAGCTGTGCTCACTTTTGATCCATTTGCATAGATATTTGTGTGTGTTTTGCAAGTTGGTTTTGCACCACAAAGGGAAAATCTCTCAGATAAAGGTAGAATGCAGATAATTAGGTTGAAAGAAAAAATATGGTGACATTAAAAAAAATACAAATGAAAAGCACAGCTGTATAAGATATAACTAATTTAGGGGCGCCTGGGTGGCTCGGTGGGTTAAGCCTCTGCCTTCGGCTCAGGTCGTGATCCCAGAGTCCTGGGATCAAGCCCCACATCGGGCTCTCTGCTCGGCGGGGAGCTTGCTTCCCCCTCTCTCTCTGCCTGCCTCTGCCTACTTGTGATCTCTCTCTCTCTCTATCAAATAAATAAATAAAATCTTAAAAAAAAGATATAACTAATTTATCTTTATTCTCTCAATGTGAATTTGTGGATTTGAAAATTCAGAATTATGTCTAACTGGAAATGTCTTCTTACTAAACATCAAAATCACTCATTCAGTGATCACATGAATTCATGATTAACATTAAGCACCTTGCAAAATTAAATGGTAAAGATCCAGGTTAGAAATTACAGAAGTCTACATTCTAAAAAACTAGACAAAACCAAAACCAAAAAAAAAAACACAACAATATATATATTCATATTTTTACCCCATTTATCATTTCATATATATTTTGAGTAAACTAAGTCTGGAATTGTAAACAGTGAAAAATTGTTAATAAGTTGAGGTCATAATTGTACTTTTTATGGTTAATGATAATCCAAACATCTAATTGATCTCTTAATTACAGCCATTTCAAAGTAACATTTAGATGATAAAATCATGTTTAGCAAGAATGACTGAATCATTTCTTTAACCATCAGGCGGCATCCATTTTTAATATTTATATACCATGTTAGTTTCTTAAAGGCCAAAGTTTGTACTAAAGTTATCCGATTAACTTTTATGTCAGTGGTGTAAGCAATTTTAGTTATTCAGAATGTGTACTTAGCCATTCTTTGAGTTCTTTTATGGCTGATGGTTCTTAACAAATCATTTATAATATTTTCCAGTAATGCTCAGAAAGTACATACACAGTTTGAGTCCCTAATACCCGTATTAAATCATTATAGTTCCTCTATCATTTAATGAGTGATATCATTTTGATAAAATGCCCTTGATCTTGAGAAGCCATAAACAACATATCAAGCCACCTCCAAGCTTACTCTGGGGCATCAGGAACTAAGATTCTCTTCCTTATTCTGAAGTCCTTATTCTGTAGAAATTGGACCCTTGAAAGAAAATTTTAATGAGAAAGAGAGAAAAGAAGTTCAGAATACAGAGTGTGATATGTATGTGCTGATTCTAGCGCAGAAATTAGTTTTAGAATCCAGGAATGTCTTGGGAGAAAGAGACAATAAAGAAAGAAGAGCAGAGAGGAATCTGAAAAAGGCTCTCCTATTCTCAGTCTTAACAAGATCTATGTATATGCTATTTTTGTTGTGGTATAGAATAATGAATAATTGGGACATCCCACTTAAATTTTATTTTTCATTGATAATGTGAGTTATTCTTATGCCCCCAAAATTGATTTTTGCAGCATTTTAATTTGGACATCTACTGATTTTGTAAAAATTACCTTGATGATTGGTTTAAAAACCCATACATTTTGAAATATTTTATTCTTTGATATTTTAAATTATTGGTAATTGAGAAAGAGAATGTATCATTTTAATTTAGTCAATTCTTAATAGTCACCAAAGAATAGATTTTTGATTAATCTATTTGTTGGTGAGATTATTCTATTTTGAATTATTCTGCTGAATCTTAAAAAATAACAGGGTCAACCATTTTTCTCATGAAACTATGAAAAAATATGTAATGTTTATTAATAGGAGAATCAACTTTCTTTCCTCCTTTTTCTTTTGCTAAGTTGCTAAAACAGATGTTTGCTTTCAACAGACTGATGTCTTAGAGGTGTTCTGAATTATCAGTTTCTTCTGGAACTAAAAGTAAGAGCATTTATCAAATTCTTTTTTGTTATTTTTATTGCAATAGAAGTGTGGCTTTTTTTTTATTTCTTTTCACTTGAATGTTAGTAAAATCTTTTCTTTTAGTATGGTAGGAGATGATATTTGACTTGCATTTGTGTCTCATGCACATTTTCCTATTCTTATATCTTATACATTCTTATCAGAAGGCATTAACAGGCACAAGGTTATGTTCAGAGGTGGACTGAAGTGGCTGTTGGGGAACCAGCTATATTTTCTTAAATGGAACTGATACTGTATTCAGATGGTTGGAAAAGAGAAAGAAAAGTAGAACTAGCTAGAGCATCCCAAACTAATATACTGGAAAGAAGCACTAATGGCAGGTACTGATTTGGGCAGCACAGCCGGCAGGAAAACAGTCTTGTAAATGTGCATCGTAACTATTTTCAGAGTTCATTATGTAAAAGTGTCTGTGTGTCTTGTGGATATGACTGTAGGCTATGATGCAAGAATATATTAACAATATTGCCACCCACAAACAGGCTCCCCTTGTTTTAAGATGTATTTAGACACTTACAGCAAATTAATGGTTATATAATTAATAACAAAGGCCACATTGCACAATTTTGATTTTAATTAACTCTTTAGAAATGTTCAAAGCAAACCATTTGTATTATAATTCTGTGTTGGTTCTTAAAAATGAAAAAAAAGAGTATAAAAAGTTAACAATATAAAAAGAATGAGAGAAAATTTTTAATCTATACCTAAATAGACCTAGATGAACTTAACTTTCCAAAGACTTATTAGCTGGTCTATCAGTAGCAGTAGCAGTAGGTTTTCAGAGCTCTTAATTGGTAATGAAAATCCTACATTTCCAGTTTATATAATTCAACTAATTAAATACTGCATATTATGTTTGAAACTGTATGGATTTAGCATATTAAAAAACCTAATGATGTGACATGTCCTCTCCATCAACAGTTTCTTTTCAACAAAATATTCAAGAATTGTATTGCTGATTAACTGTCTCAGCTTTTCTCTTTCTTTTGTTATTTTTTTGAATAGTTCACAGTTGAAATGTAAAAATGTATATTAATTAAAGCTCTTAGAGTGTTTAAAGTGATTACAAGTACTACATTCTGGTTTATTTCCCTTGGTAATCTTATAAAGTATTTTAAAGTGTATAAAATAAAAAAATAAGAAATAATAAAGGAAACCAAACACTAGCCAAATCATCAAAACACCATAAACTAGAAGATTTTAAAGATAGGACATATGTGGCGTAAGTAGACATAGACAGTAAAAGCACCTACTTACTGAGGGTAGTCAGGAATGATGTACCAAAAATTCCTTTTGAGATTTTTTGTTAATTACATGTAAAATGTCTACCTCTTGGAGTAATAAAAAGAACTATATTTCACCTGTCAAGTGGGATAGCCAGTATCAAATAGCCAGTGACAATTTTTTAAAAAGGAGCATTTACAGAGTAAACTTTTTTGAAAGATACCAAAAATATATTTGACACTAAAATGGAAGCTTACATATTCATGAGCGAAATAACACAAAATAAACTAACTTCTAAAAAAGTGAAATTTATAATTAAAGCTATGAATTGTGTTTTTAGAGATTCACCCAAAAATTTTCACCCAAGACTTTATAAGTATTTTTACATGATCCAATAGAATCTTTTATTTTCCATCTGTTATCTGAAGTCTGGGCATGGTCACAGAATTTTTTTTTTTGCTGTATTTATTTCTTTTGTACAATGAACATTTATTTGTATATCTATACTAGTCTATCTGATCATGTTTATGTATATAAGTTACTTGCTGCATAAAGAATATTGATAGGTTATCAATACAGATTTTAAAAGATGACAAAATTAAAAACAGGGTATACTTTATAAATCAATTGTTTGGAAATGAATTTTCCACTAAAATTTACGTTCATATATGCCTTATTCATTATTGGGAATAGTTAATGGCATGTCATTTTATGTGATTTTTGAGCATTGGAATGGAGCAACTCTCACTTTGTTCCTGCTTGGCCTTAACTAGAATTTCTAATTAAGCATGGCTTATCAAGGAAATAATGCATATATATATATATAATTGCTTATAGTTAAATCCTTTTAGGTGACCCTCATCTAGTGCATGTCTTCTTTGAATGATTGACCCTGAATCTACCTATGCATAGAGATAGAGACTTCAGAATGTTCTGGCCCTTCTCTAACTACATGGTTCTGAGAACACTAAAGGGGGAGAGGATAGTGATTCTAAACAAAATGCTTTTTGTCTTTTATCTTTCACTTCAATTTGTAAGCAAACATTTCAATGAGAACTAGATCATTTGTCTAATACCCAAGGGCTATCAACAGTTTATAGCAAGTGGCAGTTTTCATTACCTCTTCTTTCCCTAGATATATTATTTTAGTTTTACTGCACCCGTGCCACAAGAAATCGTTGGAGTAAAGTGCTTTCAGAACAAAAGGTATTTGCACATGGTATTTCATTTTGTATTAGTTTAGTATCGTAAATGTAGTAAGTTAATTTTTTTCATCACTGAAATTCCACAGATCAAAAAGCATCCTGTATGTAGATTACTGAAAATGGGTACCAAGAACCCGTTTCTGCTATTTCCCAAGGTAGATGCACTTGGAAGCTTTCACATAATTTTTATATTTGTAAACTTTTTAATTCCTGAAACCAGATGTATCTATTACAACTGATGAATAAAATAATGAATCACAGAAAAAATAGATATGTAAGGAAATGAAGATTTCCCCTTTTTTAGAAATTATAAACTTAAAAAAAATAAACTTGACAATAGCACATATAAAGATGTATTATCAAGCAGTCTCCTAAGAATTTTCCATTTGTGCTTTACATTTGATATCATTTTATTTTTTGAATAAGCATTAATAATCATAGATTAGCAAATTAATTTAGGGGACTCAAATAATTTGAAAAAGGTTATAAATCAAATATTGAAATAAAGGAAATAATTAACAGACATTTGTATTTTTATTTGCTTTACTTTAGTTATGAAGGTATTCTATTACTCTTTCTAAAAACATACTTCTTGTGACATAGAGAAGAAACAGTCTTTTTTTTTTTTTAAAGATTTTATTTATTTATTTATTAGGAAAGAGAGAGAGTGAGAGAGAGCATGAGAAGGGAGAAGGTCAGAGTGAGAAGCGGACTCCCCATGGAGCTGGGAGCCCGATGTGGGACTCGATCC
>CM052800.1:127956210-127988339 GCA_028533885.1 Nasua narica
TCTGCCCATTTTTTGATGTGATTATCTGTTTTGTGAGTGTTGAGTTAGAGGAGTTCTTTATAGATCTTAGATATCAGGGCACCTGGGTGGCTCAGTTGGTTAAGCAACTGCCTTCAGCTCAGGTCATGATCCTGGAGTCCCAGATCGAATCCCACATAGGGCTCCATGGGGAGTCTGCTTCTCCTTCTGACCTTCTCATCTCTCATGCTTTCTCCCACTCTCTCTCTCTCTCTCAGATAAATAAATAAAATCTTTAAAAAAATATATCTTAGATATCAGACTTTAGGAATGACAAATATTCTTAATAGTGTCTAGAATGGTGAATTCTTTCTAGAAAGTTTGCAATTAACTTTGCCTCGATCTATCAGAGAAATCACTGTCTATAGCAGTGATAGCCATACGAAATGCATTTCTTAAAAAATAAGACTTGAAAGTAGAACTAACTCCTTGATCCATGGGCTGCAGAATGGATGTTGTGTTAATAGGCTTGAAAGCAACATTCATCTGCTTGGACATCTCCATGAGGGCTCTTGGGTGACCAGGTGCATTGTCAATGACGAACCACATTTTGAAACCTTTTTTTTTTTTTCCCTGAGCAATAGATCTCAACAATGGGTTTAAAATGTTTAGTAAACCATGTTGTAAACAGATGTGCTGTCATCAAGGCTTTATTGTTCCATTTATAGAGTACAGCCAGAGTAGATTTCTCATAATTCTTCAGGGTCCTAGGATTTTTTAAATGATCAGTGAACACTGGCTTCATCTTGAACTCCCACCTGCATGGGGTGCTATTGAGTCATCTTGTTCTTTGAAGTTTAGAAGCTGGGCATTGACTTCTCCTCTCTACCTATAAAAGTCCTAGATGGCATCTTTTTCCAATAGAAGGTTGTTTCATCTACACTGAAAATCTGTTGCTTAGTGTGTCCACCTTCATCAGTGATCTGAGCTAGATCTTCTGCAGACTTGCTGCAGCTTCTACGTCAGTACTTGCTGGATCTTGCACTCTTCTGTTTGGAGATGGCTTCTTTCCCTAAACCTCATGGACCAGCATCTGCTAGCAAGCTTTTCTTCTGGGGCTTCTTCACCTCTACCTGGCTTCATACAATCGAAGAGAGTGAGGGCCTTGCTCTGGATCAGGCTTTGACTTAAGAGAATGTTGTGGCTGATTTGATCTTCTATCCAGACCACTCAGACTTTCTCCATATCAGTAATAAGGCATTTGCTTTCTTATCATTTGTGTGTTCACTGAAGTAATACTTCTGATTTTCTTCAAGAGTTTTTTTTTAATTAATTTATTTATTTTGTATTCACAACGTGGCTAATTGTTTGGTGGAAGAGGCCTACCTTCAGCCTGTCTTTGCTTTCAGCATGCCTTCCTTTCTAAGCTTTATCATTTTTAGCTTTTGGTTTAAAGAGAGAAATTGTGACTTTTTCTTTTATTCGAACACTTAGACACCATTGTAGGATGGGGGTATGGTCTGGGGATGTAACAGAACACATATTTATTGACATTGTCTTAATGAGTATGGTCTGTGACACCCCAAAATAAATATAATAGTAACATCAGAGATCACTGATCACATATCACCATAAAAAATGATAATAATGAAAAAGTTTAAAATATTGTGAGATTACCAAAATGTGACACAGAGATACAAAGTGAGGACACACTGGTGGAAGAATGGTGTCAGTAGACTTGTTGATGCAGGGTTGTTACAAAACTTAAATTTGTAAAAAAATGAAATATCTGTCAAGCACAATAAAATGAAATGCAATAAAATGAGGCATGCCTGTAACATTTAAATTTCTGTCAAGTCATAACGAAGTTCTCATGGCCTGGGCTCTAGTGGTCCTTTTAAGAACAGATCGCCTGTAATGTTTTGCAATGCTGATTTCATGTAACAGTTCTCAGACAATAGCCTTGTTTCTCTAATTTTCAACTTCATGGGCCCTAACTTGAACCCATGGAATGAAATTAAAAAATGCATTGTATTACTTGAAAATGAAAACAATTTATTTCCAAAGATGCAATATTATGATGCATTTTGTTATGATTGACAGGAGTCCAACTCAAATTGGTTAAGGAAAAAAAAGACTTCATAATGGAAAAGAACTCTAGTAATTCTTCAGACACCAAGTGAAAGAAGATGCTTGAAAAGTGTGTTGAAAAATTTGGCTTTTTCCTCTTCCTTCAGCTGTGATTTCCTCTTTTTGGTTTTGTTCAGAAGCAAATTTTTTTATAAATGAAGATAAAGATAGCCACTTAGCAGCTCTGGGCTTAGATACTTTCAGCTTTAGCAGCTTAGCCACAGGAAGAAACAGAATGTCTTTTTCCTTCTAGTTCCATCACAAGTTTCAGTGTTGACTCTCAGAGATCCCTTGTGACACATCATCATCTCTAAAATGATCACTCTTTCCTAGGATATTCAAGCTTTTAGTATGAGTCAAAATCACCTGGAGGGCTTGTTAAAGATACAGAACGAGCTCCAGTACCAGAGCTGGTCTGGAGCCCAAGAATCTGCATTTTGAACACTTTCTCAGGTGATGCTGAAGTTGGGACCAGAGACCACACTTTGTGAACCACTTGATCTTACTGGTTGGAAGGTTTACAAGTGCACACCTGGAAAGAGGGGTTCAGCCTCATTCAGATTACATAGAACATGGGCGAAAGTCATCCCCAAAAGAAAATCAGAATAGCAATGTAATCACACACACACACACACACACACACACACACACACACACACATACACACACACACACGAGCTGTGATTACTTCTGGTAGACGTCAGCTGAGGAGTAGCTGCCTTCACTCAACACCACGGAGGTTCCTTCACTTTTCTGTATTCCCTATAAGAACTAGAAACTGAATTCAGACAGGGGTGGTAAGGAACTGTGCTTACCACTGTGTTGGACATGTAGCTCCAACATAATAGGTGTAAACGTCCTAAGTGAGTATTAGTGGAATTAATTCAGCCATACATCAAGAGAGTAAAATAATATAAGCAAAGAGGGTTTATTTCAGCAGCAAATCTAAACAGTAAATCATGATGACTTTCATAAATAGTTAAAAGCTATTTGATAATATTGTAGGTACACTAGCTCTAAAAAATGGCAATAAAAATAAAAGGTAAGGATCAATGTAAAATTCTTCAATAGTTGATACAAATGTGTGCATAGAAACACATACTATAGAGTCAATGTTCCTCTTTTCAAGCTCATATGTTGTGGAGACTTAAATGTAATTTTTTGATATTTAAATGTACTCTAATTTCCTGATGTATTTTGAAAATTATTTCTTTCCATAATTCTTATAAAAATAACATTCACCTAATAAGAATAGTATAGAACAGCCTACATATATGAATAGTTTGTATATCTACTGCTTTGTAAGCATAGTACTATGGAATACAGGTAATCTTGAATAAATTTCCAAATAAAAATCAACATGTACCACTGTTTCCATTTAACTTTTCCAATTGTGATATATGTCCATTGCAAATCGTGTCATGAACAATAGTTTGAGATACCGTGTATATTATTATTTATTTTTTTTATTTTTTATTTTTATTTTATTTTTTCAGTGTTCCAAGATTCATTGTTCATGCATCACACCATGCAATTCGTGTCCTCCTCAATAGCCACCACCAGGCTCACCCAACCCCCCACCTGGTTCCACTCCAAAACCCTCAGTTTGTTTCTCAGAGTCCACGGTCTCTCATGTTTCATCTCCCCCTCCATTTTCTCCCAATTCAGGAATCTCCACACTGTTTTCCAAAGTGACTGCACCAACTTGCATTTCCACCAACAGTGGAAGAGGGTTCCCCTTTCTCCACATCCTCTCCAACATTTGTTATTTACTGTCTTGTTGATTTTGTCCATTCTAACTGGTATAAAGTGGTATCTCAATGTGATTTTGATTTGAATCTCCCTGATGGCTGATGATGATGAACATTTTTTCATTATTTTATTTTATTTTTTAATTTTTTTAAAGATTTTATTCATTTGACAGAGAGAGAGAGATCACAAGTAGGCAGAGAGGCAGGCAGAGAGAGAGGGGGAACCAGGCTCCCTGCTGAGCGGAGAGCCAGATGTGGGGCTCGATCCCAGGACCCTGAGATCATGACCTGAGCTGAAGGCAGAGGCTTTAACCCACTGAGCCACCCGGCGCCCCTGCATTATTTTATATTTTATTTTTAAAATTTCTTTATTTTTATTTAAGTTCAATTAATATATAATGTATTATTGGTTTCAGTGGTAGAGGTCAGTGATTCATCAGTCTTATTTAATACCCAGTGCTCCTTACTGTCCATCATCCAGTTACCCCATTCTCCTACCCCCTCTCCGCCAGCATCCCTCAGTTTGTTTCCTGTGCTTAAGAGTCTCTTATGGTTTGTCTCCCTCTCTGATTTCATTTTGTTTTGTTTTTTCCTCTCTTCCCCTATGATTCTGTTTTGTTTCTTAAATTCCACAATTCCACATATCAGCGAGATCATATGATAATTGTCTATGTATTTTAATTTCTGTCATGTCTAAAATGTCATGACTGGCATGTACCTTTCTAATGTTTTATAGTTATTAGAAATAATAAGATATCAGAATGTGAAAAGTGAGAGGAATCAGACTTTGGTACTTACATGTATACTTTTGGTACATCTTTTATACACAAATTAATACCAGTTTGAAGTTAATAAATTATAAGCCAGTAATCAAAGCCAGTATTTCAGTTGGAGCTGAAAAAAAAAAATTCACTGTGATTTAATCAATACCCGAGCCTCAAACTAAATACATATTGATTATTTGGGTATCATGTTTCTGTTTTTCTTCTAGTATAAAAAAATACAAAGTTGATTAATCAGTTTGCATACACCTATATCTGTGCACACACAGTCTGTCTTGTCTTCTGTCTGTCCATCCTTGCACCTGTGTATGTATGGTATATGTCAGCCACAGTCATACATGCACTTAGACGGCATAGAGCAAAAGGTATTGGTACTATATTCTGGTAAAGAAAACATGCCAAAAGACAAATCATATTCTTTTTTTTTTAAGATTTTATTTATTTATTTGACAGACGGCAAGAGAGGGAACACAAGCCAGGCAAGCAGGAGAGGGAGAAACAGGCTTCCCGCCGAGCAGGGAACCTGACTTGGGGCTCGATCCCAGGACTCTAGGATCATGACCTGAGGTGAAGGCAGATGCTTAGCGACCCAGCCACGCAGGCACCCCGACAAATCATATTCCTAATCATATTCTGGGGAAAAGCTGCAGCAACTTGTAGCCTGAACAACCTTAAGTTATAAAATTCATCAGCTGATTGTCAATTATTCATAAAATGATACTTTATTGCCAATTATTCCTTGAATTTCTAATTTCTTAAATTGGTAGGTTCTCTCAGTTTCAACAGGAGCTTTGAAATGCCACTTGACACAACTGTTTTTCTAGGATATTTCATCTGCTTTTACTTAATCCACGTAGTGGAATCCTTCTTATAAATGAAAAACAGAACCTCTGATGGCCCATTCCTACTATCTTAAAATGTAAATCTCTCTGAAGCTTCCAAACTCTCTCTATATTTATTTGAAAAACACAAGGGAAAAATTAAAAGGGGAAATCAAGACTGTTATATTTGTTTTTCCTTCTAAAGAAAAGTTGGATTAAAATTCTGCATAATAGTACATGCAGTTTGCTAAAGTCTTTAAAAATGTTTTTAATGTTTAAAACATTTAGTGTTCATGCCACTTATTTAGCAGTGACTTAATTTATACTTTCACAGTATGAATGTATGAGTGTGTGTGTTTTATGTGAAGATTAATTAGATGTGGCATATTTATCCACACTAGCTTTCCATTGTCCTTTCTCATGGGGCTGGGCCAATAACTGAATGATTCATATAGGAAACCCTATTCCTAAATAAAAATAGTTAAGTTAATATGCTACGCTTCACTTACTGCTACTCTGCCTAGTAACAATAATACGCACTTTAAATTCAATTAAGCAACCTTTCTGATAAGTTACTATTCTATAATACTTCATCATTGACACCTCCTATTGGTATTAATTTTTAACAATTCTTTTGGGTATGTTTATAAAGAGAATTCATTCTGTATAATAAACTCCAGGAAGCAAATCAAGGGTACTAAAACTTGAGAGCAGTGTATTTTATCTTTTAAAAATGCAGCTCACACAAACTAAAGCTAATAAAAATGTGTATTGTTAAATATGTTGGGTAAGGTATTCATAAACTAGTGACACATTTGTTCCTAAAACCATTTTTTGTGCTTTGCTCCTTCTAGACTGATGCATTTGTTGAGTTATATGTTTTAATTATTAATTTGATTTTGCCTCTGAATTCTCCTTCTTGGATCACCCCAGAATAATATGAGGAAGGTGTGTGTGTGTGTCAGGGGGAAGCATGGTACTAAGGGACTAACTGCCTCTCCTGCTTTGTTCAGACCAGGACAATGGGAAGAGATTAAACGGCTTAGTTCTTTGTACATTGGTTGTATGACTTCACAATTCATTTTTCCTAATTCGAAGTTTATTTTTATTAGTTGCTGATGATATTGTATCTTACTATTTAATATAGACCTCTTTTAAATGCTAACTATTATGTATTATGCCTCATATTACATTTAACAAGGTAAATGATATTAAAGAAGACTTATAAAAACCTTATTTAACTTTTTAAAAATTCTTTATCTTCTTAAGGTACATAATCATTTTTATTTACCTGGTCCAGAACCTCAAATTACTTATTTCATTATTTAAATACTGATTATTTTTTAAAACTGTTTAAGATCTAGTAGTATGAGGAGCATACAGAATTTATAAGTATATAAACATTTATAGAGAGAGGAGTTAGATAGGAAAGTAGAGAGAATTAGGTCAATTAACATATAGATATGAAAAAACACAAAGTTTGGAATGCTGGTAATGGAAACGGTCTTTGAAGTAGGTTTCGATTTGATTTGTTTTGTTTTGCTTTCCATTCATGGACAGTGCTTCATAGTAATTCTTTTTCTTGGCTACTGGTGAGAGTAGATTTGCAGTTCTGAAGAATGTAAGATGGCACCATGTCAGTAAAATAGTCTTGTTACAGTGTTGCAGACTATAAGAAAAGGCTGAATTTCACTTCAGTGTCATAACCACTGAGCTGCGTTTCTGTTGACCCTGACATTTTTAAAAGGCTGACTAGAAGTTGTCTTGCTAGCCACTTGCAACTTTTCGACCTTAGCTACCAAGGCAATATTGTGTCTTCCATTCTTTTCTTTGTTATTTTTCATATATTAGAATTTCACAAATAATGATAATTTAAGAATTAGTTCATTCACATTCCTTTTAAGCAATGCTTACCTAGTTTATCCTATCTCAGAAACAGGATATTATTATATGGTGATGCGAATTTACTCAGAACTTGAAGTTCATTTAACTAGGATTTTTTTTTAATAAACACAACAAAAGTGCTAGTTGAAAATGACTCTTACTTGTTGAATATCTTTGTGCCAGAAATGATTGTAAGTGCTAAGGATGTAATAGTGGACAAAATTGGTAAAATGATCCTTGCCCTTGCCTTGGAGAATGTAAGAAATAAACACATAAATGAGTGTGTGTGTGTGTGTGTGTACACCATATTTTATATAAAATAGAGTTAGAAAATTTTATATGTATATAGTTTGTTAGTTGAGCATGAGTGTTATGAAAAAATAATAGTAAAGCAGAGAAAGGGGATAAACATTTCCAATGGGTCAAGGAGGGACAAATGTAGGTTTACATAGCTTGTTCCATGAAAGATTAGCTGAAGAGGTGACACTGTGCAAAAACTTTAGGAGACAGGTGGGGTGGGACAGCTACATGCAGATGCAAAATCTCTGAGGTAGGGGCATTTGTCACATTCAGGAAAGAGCATTGAAGACGGAGGTGTCTCAAGTGGAATGATCAAATATTTATAGTATTTAAATAAACATCCTATAGGTCATGTAGAAAATTTTTAGTCACATATGACATTGTACTATCATTTATGTATCTGCTGTCTCCTCTTTGGACTCTGAGTTCTGAAAAAGCATGGTTGAATGGTATTCATTTTTGTATCACCAGAGAATGACAACAGTGTCTGTTATTTTGAAGGCACCTTGTTGGCTTGAAAGTGTGACATGGATCGTGAAAATTCCAAGACTCAATGTGCAACGGCACAAATAGCTAGAGACACCATCCCCAGAGACTCAGCCTCATAGATGAGAACACTGTGTCAGTTTCCTGTGCCTGCTATAACAACTTACCACAAACGGAGTGGCTTAAAGCAACTGAAATTTATTCTGTAACAATTTTAGAAGCCAGAAGTCTGAAATTAAGGTGTTAGCTGGCTGTACTCCCTCTGAAGTCTCTAGTGATGAATCCACTCCTTGCTGCTTGCAACTTCTAGTGAGTCCAGGTATTTCTTGACATGTAGCCACATCACTCCAAGCTCTGCCTTGGAGGCCACATTGAGTCTTCTCCTCTGTGTATCTCTGTGTTTCAAACTCCCTCTGCCTATCTCTTACAAGAATATGTATTAGAGTGGCTGATGGATGGCTCAGTAAGTTAAGCCTTTGACTCTTGGTTTCCGCTCAGGCCATGATCTCATGGGTCCTGGATAAAGCCCCAAGTTTGGGCTCCTTACTCAGCAGGGAGTCTTCTGGGAGATTCTCTTCTCTCCCTCTGCCACTACCTCCACTCATTCTCTCTCTCTTTCTCTCTCTCTATTATAAATAAACAAATCTTTAGAAAAAGAAAAGGTATTTGTGATTGCATTTAGAGGCCATCTGGATGGTCCAGGATAAATTCTTCCTCTGAAGATCCTTAATCACATCTTTTGACATGTAAGGTAATTTTCATTTTTTTTTTTTTTTTTTGCCATGTCAAGTAATAATCACAGGTCCTGGGGATTAAGATGTAGGCATACCTTTTGGGGGTCCATAATTTAACCTGCTGCAAGCACAACAACAGGAGTCTCTAGATGTGTGTTTCTATATTAAAGTAGGGATCTAGGGCACCTGGGTGGCGCGGTTGGTTAAGCAACTGCCTTCGGCTCAGGTCGTGATCCCGGAGTCCCGGGATCGAGTCCCATATCGGGCTCCCAGCTCCATGGGGAGTCCGCTTCTCACTCTGACCTTCTCCCTTCTCATGCTCTCTCTCTCTTTCCTAATAAATACATAAATAAAATCTTTAAAAAAAATAAAGTAGGGATCTATTTTGAAAGAATGTCCTCCTATGGAGGAGGATGTAGGACGGGATGAACATGAGAATAGGGCACTGGTCAACTTCGCTGGAGTAGAGAAAGCCTTGATTCTCACATGAGTAGTGGAAGTCAGAAGCTCTGTCATGTAGCCAGTGCAAGCTAATAAATGCTACTGTCGGAAGCCCATAGAAATGCACAGTTGTGCCCACTGCTATAATGCACTACTCCCCAAACTCAGCAGCCTGATGCAGTAGGAATTTTGTCACTTACTCACCTTGTAACCTAGGGTGAGCAGTTGAGGGTAATGGTGTCTCTCCATTCTGTTATTTAGGAACTCGGTCTGAGAGAGGCTCTGCCACCTTCACCACAGCTTTCAATAACTAGCTTGTCAGTGGAAGGCAGTTAGACAAGTTTTTATAATGTTTTTTCTTTTCCTTGGAAAAAGAACATTTCTGAGACAGAAGGCTCTGAAAAAAAAAGGCAGTCATCCTTTTTCTTCTATGATTGTTCATTGTTGTTCAAATAAAGTGTTCCCATAGGTGGGGCAGAGGTGGGAGAAAATGGCTTCCACTCAAGTTCGGATTTTGGTTCGTCCAGGGTTTTGCAGTTTAACTTTTCAATGAGGACTGTAATATAGTTATAATCCCATTTGTTTTAATCATAGTTGAATGACCTTACATAATACTGCCTTGTTTTAATTTCATTGTTATATCTTCAAAAAAATGAACTTCATTGCTAATGAGAACTGTCTTACCACATTTGCAAATGAATGGTAATATTATGTTTTATATGAAAACTCTGAAAAATGGAATTTTAGTTTTGTATGCTAGCATTCTTCAAGAATGAAGATTTTTCCATCAAGATATTTGTTGGTCCTTTTAATTATACTAATTATGGACAAAATGAAATTTGGCCTTTATAACATTCCATCAATTTTATAACACTTCCAATCAATTTAATTTTTAATGTAAAGATGTTAAGACAATGATTTCAAGTTTATAGCAAATTGACTGGAATATTGTTACATATTTCAGTGTGCTTTAATCAGCGTAAAGTTAAGAATCAAATAAGGTCAGGATAACTCCGTGTTTCCTTCACTTTACACAAAGACCATCAAGAGATTCTGATCATCTCTTTTACCCAAATCTCTGTACTGTGAAAAATCTTACTGCAATTATCAAATAAAAGGGATGGTCTTGGGATTATGGCCGCAACATAGAGGTGCATGAAGAATTTTTCTTTTTCTGGAATACAAAGTATTTTTGCTGAGCTATTGTAACAACAATTCATTACCATATCATTAAATCAATTAACTAATATTAATAATTAAATTAATACAATGTGTATTATTATAGAAAATAAGCTATTTCATCTGTTATGATTTCCAAGAATATATTTTCCAAAAAGAGAAAAAATATATTGCCTTACTTGACATAAAATGTGATTATCTGACATTTTATTCTTCTTAAATTTTTTTATGCCAGTTCAAATGAACGTAATACAAGTCCACTAGAAGTGGAAAAAGGGGCTAGCAGCATGAACCCTATAAAGGGCTTTATCGGGGGCAGAAATATGAAGACTGGGAATAATTATATTTTATTATTAAATGAAATTATGTAGAACTAGAATCCAGACATTTTAGAGTACAATTTTTCATGAACTTCCAGGGAATATCCTATTTTGAGTCTATTGACATACTCTGAGGATTCTGAAGTCATCCAGGAACCCTCAGAGCATACCTGAGAGGGTGGTTTTGTGTCGCTGAAAAGCCAAAAACTAATATAACTTTTGTGACATGGAGCCAGAAATCTAATCAGCCTCCAATCCATTATTTATTTTTTTTAGCATTATTAAGCTCAAAATAAGTACTAAGTGTAGATCTTCCTACTACAGGGTTATGTGATAACAAACCCACAGTAAGTTGGAAAATATCATGAGTCAAAAATGAGTTTAATACATTTAATCTACATAACTACTTAAGTTAGTCTAGCCTAACATACATATGCTCAAACACTTACATTAGCCTACACTTGAGCAAAATCAGGTAACAAAGCCTATTTAATATTGAAGTGCTGAGTATATTATGTAATTTAGTATACTGTACTGAAAGTGAAAAACTGAATGATTGTATGAGTATAGAATGATTGTATCAGTTGTTTATCTTCACGATCCTATGGCTGACTAGGAGCTGGGGCTCCCTGCCACTGCCCTACCTCCCAAGAGAGAATCATAAGACATATTGCTAGCCCAGGAAAAAGATCAAAACTCAAAATTTGACGTATGGTTTCTACTTATTTCTACTTAAATATCTACTTCTACTTATTATTGCTTTTGCAATATCGTAAAGTTGGAAAATTTTAAGTTGATGCAAGTTGGGGACATCTCTACTAAATTAAGAACCGGGTCTAGAAAGACTAAAAATCTAGTTGCAAACATTAAAGTATATTGGGGGAGATAGGAAAAAAATTCCAAGATTCATATACACATTGCAGAAAGAGACACGAGTAGAATGTTACAAAAGATAGAGGCTTTGTAGAGGAGATTTTGTTTAAATTGAGTAGGTCCACCCAGTATCTGGAATAGACTGAAAAAAATATTCCTCTCTTCAATCTTCTTGAAAAAAAAATTAAAGGATATTCAGAGGCTGAAATTTTGTTGTAATGATTTGGATTTCAACTTTCACGTGAAATCTACTTTTCAAGTCAACGAGCAATAATTACAAACCAGCTATGTGTCAGGAACTGTGCTTGGAGTTCATCTCAAGCAGTCTGTGGGGTTAGTTAAGCAGAGAAACAGGCAAAATATAAGTTCCCCATAAAATGGTATATTATCTGTGGCTGTGTAATGTGAAATTAACTAAACAAGGAGGCCATTAGACTGAGGTGGCTCTAATGCTGTGGCAGCCTGTGTAAGCAAACCAAAACCTAACCCGGTAAATGCCTTAAGGTTACAAAATTGAAACCCAAGGACAACCAGTTACAAACAGCCAGCTAGATTTTAAGCCATAGCCAATCAAATAATTTCCTCATGTTTCCACATTTTATCTATATTTATAAATGTGTCCCCTGGCTTCAGTCTGTGGAGCAGTCCTAACCACTTCCAGTTTTGCACTTCCTGATTTGAATTGATTTTTGCTCAAATTAACTCGTAAAAATTTTAATATGCTTCAGTTTATCTTTAGCAGTAACAAATTGCCACACATACAGTAGCTTAAGTGATGTATACTAGTAACAAATTGCCACACATACAGTAGCTTCAATGATGTATACTATTACATGTGTATATACAACTGTGTTATTTGACTGTTTCTCTAGTTGGAAATCTGGGAACTGCTTACCTGGGTTTTCTGCTTCAAGGTCTCACCAGACTATATTCCAGGAGTTGGCTAAGTTTGCAATTTCATCAGAGGCTCCATTAGGGAAAGATCAACTTCCAAGGGTCCTCTGGCTGTGGCAGAGTTTGTTTCCTTTAATCATAGGACTGAGGGTTTCAGTTTTTTACTCCTGACAGCCCTGAGCTTCTAGAGGATGCATGGAGTTCCTTCTCAAGTGGGTTACACCAACATAGCCATTTACTCCATGGCCTACTTCTTGAAAGCTAGTAATGGAGATAAAGTAAATTGCCAGCAAGAGAGAATCTTGTACAGAAAACGTGATTATGATATTGACCTTCCATCACCTTTGCTGTATTCCATTGATTAGAGGTAGGTCACAGTTTGTACCACATTCAGAAGAGGATTAGGCACGAATACCAGGAGGCGGGAGTCATACATACATACCTGTATGTATTGTATCTTAGAATTTGGAACGCTTCGTAGGCGTTTAGCTCAGCCTAAGCATTTAGAAGGTTTTCTAGAAAAAATGAAAGTTACATGTTCAAGGAAAAAAAATAGCAAGCAAATGAAGGCAGAAAGGGTATTCCTGGCAGAGAAAAATAGCTGGAGCAAAAATACTGATGTGCAAACAAGACCGTGCCTTGGGGGTCCAAGCAAATGGTGAGACGTTGCTCAGGAGGAAGCTAGGGATCAGGTAATGCAGAGCCAGAGATGCTGTGCTGCAGGGCAGGGAAGGAAGACTCTGACCAAAATATGGCAAGTGATTGGTTTGTAAAAACTTGAGTCAATAAGATCATTTAGGAAGAGAGTTCAGTGATCCTATCAGAGGTAATGGCCTGAATTAGGACCAGGATGGTGGAAAGGAAGGAAGACAAAGAGAGTGGCACACCTTTAGGGAATGATAACAGGAAATCAAAGTGTGGTGATTTGTTACATTCAGAATTCAGGGAAAATGAGATGTCTGATTTCCTTCCACGTTTCTGTCTTGTATATAGAATAAATTAAAGAGACAGTTTTAGACTAAGAATGCTGTTTTTTTTTCTTTAATTTTAATATATTTTCTTTTTTGCCAATTTAAGTTACATATCTTTGTTTTAGGATTGTCTTCTGTGGTTAGGGTTGGGAAAAATCCCTTTGGTAGCACCCTGTTTCATTTGGAGCTACAATGTCTACACAGAAGATATATGTTTTAAAAAATAGTGTGGAGGAGACATATTGCTTTTCTTTGCTTTGATACATGTAACTGAGAGTGAAAACTCTGGGCCACTTGTACTTAAGAGGAAGTATTTCCTATAGAGACGTGACCATAATAAATAGATGAACAGCAGTATAAAAGTACCTTGATATAGCTCTCATGTAATACGCTTCCAATGTTTATGCAGCCTGAGATGCTTTAACACTCACTTTAAAAAATTTAATTATGAACCGTCTGAATTTTTACAAAGATAATATCACTGACTCGCATGGGCCATAACTAAGATTAAACAGATGTTAACATTATGCTTTATTTACTTCACATCATTCCCTTATTGAAGGAAATAAAACATTATCCTCATCTCAGCTCCTCATCCCTCTTTCAGTGCTTGCTCCCTAGACTTACTTTTACATTTAAAAAAATGTTGTATGCCATTGCTAATTTTTATATATTTTATTGAATATATATTTATTTAAAAAACCATAAATATTATTCTGTTTTAAAATGATAAATAGTATGATAATGTACTTGTCATTTTGTAATGAGATTTTCTTACCATTGTGGAATTTTTTTAAAAAATTTATTTTATTTCATTTTTTTATTCTATTATTTTCTTCATCTAAGTTTCTGTTTGGTTGTGGATCATTAGGTAATGTCCATAGCTTCATGTGAAGGAGGTACATTTTTTGAGCCCTTGAATATTCCACCAAAACATTTCATTAATATTTTTGTCAGGTATAGGATTCTAGGTTGAGGGTAATTTACTCTCAGAACATTAAAATCATCACTCTTATTGCTTAATGAGAAGTCTGAGGCCAGCCTGATTCTGATTCCTTTGCAGATGACTTATTTATTTTATTTTTTATTTTATAAAAATAAATATATATGTATATATAAAGTAAATTTACATATATGTGTGCATATAAAAACTTCCATCTTGTTTTATGTAGATTCTGATTCAGAATGCCATCATGTGTGTACTGCACATTTATTTAGTCATTTGCTACCAAAGTCATTAGCCACAGAAAAGGTAAAATTTTTATATTATTTTTCTAAGAAGTCTTGGTACATGTCTCCTGTGTACATGTGTTAGAATTTTGGGAGTTTAAATTCCTCATTATAGAATATCTAGATTGTAGGACATGCGTATCTTCAACTTTGCTAGAAATTCGTAACACTTTACCTCAGCTTCATGAATATAAATGAGTTCCCGTCTCCCACATCTTCACCAACGCTTGTTATTAGACTTATAAAAGTTTTATCATCTTATGAATGTGAAATAGCAACTCATTATTATTATCATTTTACTTTTACCTGATGACTCATGAACCCAAACATCCTATAATGTATTTCTTGACCTTTTGATTTCTTACTCTTGAGAATCTCATGGTCCGTATTTTTTGCATATATTTTAGTTGAATGTGATTTTTTTCTTTCTGATTTGCAAGTTGTTTATTTATTTTTTGCAAGTTATTGTTATTTTCTGGACACTAACCCTTTGTTGGCTTTAGGCTTCACAGTTTCTCCTTTTTGTGCTTTTTCCTTTTAACTTGTTTATGATGTCTTTTTTCCCCTTAAGAATTCCTTTCATTGGGATTGTTAAAATGTTACCCCATATTCCCTTCTGTAGGTTTAGTTTTGCCTTCACCTATGTGTCACTGTTTATTCTGTTGAATGTTAGGGAGCCATCTAAACTTTCTTTGATCATAAGAGGTACCCAACTGTTTCAGCACAATTCGTAGAATAATGCAGACTTTTCCACTCAAGTAGAAAAGGGATCTAGTATTTCCTTTCTGTTCCTTTAAGCAAATGCCATGCTTTTCTAAAGAATATTAAGTTCAAAACAAGGTATTCTATGCCTTATAAAGGAATACAAAAGTATTCCTTTAAAGTTACTCTATTATTTGAGATTTTCTTTGCTGCTGTTGGCTATTTATTTTGCATTTAAAAAAAAGGAAACCGCTTGCTAAGTTTTAAGAATGACATTTGTGGAGGAGTTAGGTTGGAACTCTTTGGAATTTGTGGAGAATATACCATATCTTTTCTTATGTTTTTCAGTATTATTTTACAATTATTGGTATGTTTTGCATATGTCATAATTAGAGTAAATGTCTTGCTAGCATACATGATTCCTCTCTTCTCTCATGCTTTATACGTACTGCACCAAAGTTTTCCCTGTTCCATTAGGCTATACATAAATACCCATCACCTCTCTCTTCTCATTTCCTACTACTTCCTTTTAACCTCTAGCTCATTCTGCTCCAGCAGAATGGTCTTCTTGCTAAGAGAATGTGAAAACCATATTCTTCCTTCAGGGATTTTATAATTTGTTATAATTTATAATTTTATCCTCTTTGCTTGGAATGCCCCCTCTTCTCCCTAACTGATCTTGCCATAATTGTGTCTCTCACATTGCTCAGGTTTCAGCCTAACTGCCACTGTCATATGTAGGTATTTCTTCATATTTCTTTGATACTTCTGTAAATTAAGACACCCTCCCTTATCCTCTGTCCATTCATTTCATGTTTTTCTTAATTTCAGAGTAATTACCACTCACTGACTCTTTTTAGTACACGATAATATTCCCAATATCTAGAACAATGTCTGACTGAGTAGCAACTCAATAAATGTTAGTAGAATAACTGCAAGAATTAGGGCATCTACTTTTAGGTATCATAAAATTATTATTTTGGGTTAGATTTCTCAAATTATGTTTCATAATTATTCTTGGAGAATGAAAAGACAATTGATATCTGAAAAATAACAAATGTTTAATAAATATTTAGTCTATACCAGGTGGTGTTCTAAGTAATTTATATTATTAATTCATTGAATCCTCACAGCTCTATGATATCGATACCGATAGATGCAGACAGCCTCTCCTCTGCTGTCTAGCCTACTGCTTCCTTGTGGTGTATTCAGTAAACTTCTATCTCCTTTAAATGTGTGTTTATATCTATATATACACGTACCAGTATGATTATTACTTCCTCTTAACAGGTGAAAACACTGAGGTCAGGGAGTTTTAAAATGTGCTCTTGGTCATTGAACAGTGGAGTCACTCCAAAGTGGTGGAATCACTGCATTCTGGCTCCAGAACCTGCAAACCACAATACAGAAAGAGTGGTCTTCACGATGATTGCTGGCTTTCAATCTGGGAAATAAAATTAGGAAATAAGCTAGAAAATTTTAACATAAGAAGACTATTAAGAATAAGTGAATGGTGGGGCACCCGGGTGGCTCAGTTGGTTAGGCGTCTGCCTTCAGCTCAAGTCATGATCCCTGGGTCCTGGAATCAAGTCCCACCTCAGGCTCCCCGCTCAGCAGGGAATCTGCTTCTTCCTCTCTCTCTGCCTGACGCTCTCCCTACTTGTGCTTTCTATCTCTCTGTCAAAGTAAGTATTTAGTAAATAAATGCTTATTTATCAAATAAATAAATCAAATAAATAAATAAATAAACTTAAAAAAAAAGAAGTGAATACATGTTCATGTGTTTATGTGTGACAGTTAACTCTTCCATATCCCTTTAATGTTTTTTTTTATATTTTTATAAAAGAGAAATAATATGAAAAATTATATCTTTGAGAAAATACATCATTAATGTACTCAGCAATTCATAGTATCCTATTTTTCTTACAAAAACTTTGCTATCATGGGATACCTATTTGCCAGTTTATTTTATACTTGAAATGTTAGGCAATGCTCTATGCATTGAGATTTCTTCTCTGTATTTGGGGTGCTTAGGTGCTTAGGTGGCTCAGTCAGTTAACCATGGGTTCTCGATTTTGGCCCAGGTCATGATCTCAGGATCATGAGATTGAGCACTACATGGGGCTCCACACTCAGCAGGGAGTCTGCTTGAGATTGTCTTTGTCCCACTCCCTCTCCCCTTCCACCCACTCCCACATGCATGCACATGCACTCTCACTCTCTCTTGAATATAAATAAATAAATCTTTAAAAAAAGATTTCCTCTGTATTTGATATCATTTTTTTCTTAAGGGGCATAGTAACTCTTATTGACTATATTCACTGGTTTCAGCTCCGGAGGTAATTACTTAGATTTCTGCATATATTAGCTGTGCTAAATAATCTATAGTATCCAGACCACTCATTTCTCTGTGACATCTCATTTCCCCTGTAGGTCTTTATTTTTTTTAAGATTTTATTTTATTTCTTTGGCAGAGAGAGAGATCACAAGTAGGCAGAGAGGCAGGCGGCCGGGGGGGCGGGGGGAAGCAGGCTCCCCGCTGAGCAGAGAGCCCGATGTGGGGCTCGATCTCAGGACCCTGAGATCACGACCTGAGCCGAAGGCAGAGGTCTTAACCCACTGAGCCACCCAGGCGCCCCATCCCTGTAGGTCTTTAAAACCTTCTCTCATTGGGCCCAACTTGTCTAGCCATCCTCGTCCCCACTACTTTCCCATACCCATTTTTTTTACTGTATTCAGCACAGTCTACTTACTTTTCTAGAAACACATCTTATACATTCTAACCTCTGTGACTATACTGAAATTTTTCATCTCACTGGTGTGGCTTTTTCCATTCTTATTCCCTTGCAGTTATATGAATTCTACTAGTCTTTAAAAACCCAATCACATTCTACATCTCTTCTGTGAAAGCATGTCTCTTCACTCTATCTGGTTAAGAAAGTGACACTGCTAGGGGAAATAGTCACTGGTATTATAATAGCACTGTATGATGACAGATGTAGCTACAGTAGCAGTGAGCACAGGGTATAGACTTGTGGAATCACTAAGTTATATACCTGAAACTAATGTAATATTGTGTGTCAACTATACTTCCATTAAAAAAGATACAAGTAGGAATCTTTTATAAGTAATTTTTTCCCAATAAGTTGCCTGTGGTTGCTCACAGTAGTTTCAGATTTAGTCTTCAACTTACATCTTTTACTTTCAATCGAGTCTTCTCCACTAGCTTCCTTGGAGGGGGAATACATTGCTGGTTTTGCTGATTCTCCCATTTCTCCCCTCCTCCCACTCACACACATCCATCTGAGGCCCCTAAATCCAAGTCTGTGGGTGAGATCCTGCTTCTTTCACAAAACACTTCTGTCTCCTTTTAACATTTGGTTTTCTTCTGCTGTTTCATGTACTAAACTGCAAGTGAATTTCTGTCCTCTAGAATTGTTGTATCCAGAGGCAGTATGTATAATAAGATGGAAGCAGATGATCTGAGTTTAAGTTGTGGTCATGTGATTTTAGCCTCATATTTCTTATCTGTAAATAATGTATACCTTACATAGATATGGACTGATATGTGCTCCCAATGAAGTAAGTACATAAAAACACTTTACAAAATATGAAGAATTAAATTCTTAATGGATTTGAAATGTTGGACTGCCTTCTTTAGAAAAGTCTGTAGCACTGTAGCACAAACTTCCTTGGTTTTTCCCTCTTTCCATTTATACATAATTTTATGCATATCTCTGACATATAGTATACATGGATTAAATCCTTGCACCAAAAAAAGAGGGAAGTGCAATAAATATGCAAGTAGATGCAAAACTCTGCCCGATGCCAGCTTTTGATTTGGTTACGGGAAGTTTTTTCCTCAGTGCTTATCAATATTTTTTGGTGATGTTTTTGCATAAGTCTTTAGTGGAAAAGTCTTTTGAGAAGTACACATCAAGTGGCTTGCCAGCTCT
The DNA here is from genome assembly GCA_028533885.1 of Nasua narica. NCBI lineage: Eukaryota > Metazoa > Chordata > Mammalia > Carnivora > Procyonidae > Nasua > Nasua narica. Next base: position 127,975,623 of record CM052800.1, read on the forward strand.
TGTATCTTTCCACAATCCCTCAGCAATGCCATTTTGCCTGAATTGCTAGTAGATTGCATTCACAAAGAATTTCCTCCATCCTGCCTGCAGGTGGTTTTTCAACTACACCTTGCCATTTGCCAGTGGCTGGACATCCTACCAGCTTTCATTCTTAATATAGGTCTAGCCCAGCAGACTTTTATTGAACATCCTTGATTACATTCATGCAGGAACGTATTCCATAATGTTCTTGTTGACAGTCCTACTCAGGATTTACTGACACTTTGGATTTATAGATGAAGTGGTAGATACACCATATGATAATCACTTTGCTGTTTACTGGTATCGTAGTTCTGATTTTTAAATACTTTAAAATTTTCAACTGTTCATGACTGAAATTTCAATTGTATAGTTTAGTGTTAGAATAAAGGATCACATCCATCATTGTCTTATGTGAGAAAAAATTGCTAGAGATAAACCGATATTTTGTTTGAGGTTCCTCAAATTTGAATCTCAACTGGACATTATGAAATACTGGAAAGAAAGGGGATGATGAGGAGAATTATGCTTTATTCATTCCTAGTTACCTTTCCCACTGTGTACAACATATTGTAGCTACCATCTGTTCAGTGCATTATAGGAATAAGTATTAAGAGTAAAGATACCCATTATGGATGAAGCTGAAAAAATATACAGTGAATAAAAATCAAGATACCCAATTCACACTGTTTGTTGTTAGTTAATGAAATTTTTTCCAAAAAGCATCATTTTAGGAAAGTCTAATTATATTGCTATCCTAAACATTACTAGTTTTATTGTTACTAAATGAGAAATCATAGCTCATAGAACCCTCTTTTTAATCAGGGAATTTTGTTGCAATTCATGAGAATTATTTGTAAAATTATCTGTTCATAATATATGATAAACCACTTAATAGATTTGTTGCCCAAAAACACAACATAGATATTTTCATGGAGAGTACCTCAGCACAGTTAAAGACGCATTTGTATGGGGGACTTTAAATAACAGTCCGGAAAAATATGGCTGTTTGTGTGAAAACTACATCTACTTCCCTAAATAAATAAGTTCTATAGATAAACACTAATATAGTGTCTTTTATGGCGTTTATTTTCTATGTGTTCTAGTGACTACTGTCTTGTTAAGGTTTACCACAACAGTTTTGGAATTTTCATATGTAACATGGCACATGTCTCTTTTCCACAGTTACCAGGTGAATTGTGCTTGGTGGAAACTGGGTGTTATTAAAAAAACAAAGAAACACCCCCCCCCAAAAAACAAAACAAAACAAATCCCCAAAAACCACACACACATAGAACAGAGAGAGTAGTTACTGACTCTTTTCATTATCAACTGTGAACATATGCACAAGGAAGCTAAAAGCCAATAGGCCTGCTGAGCACCTCTCTGAGACTAAAACCATCTGAAGCCAGGTTGGAAGCAGCTGGTGGCTGAGGTGTCTTGTCTAGACAGCGGGGATCTCTGCATAGCTCTTCAAGGAATGGGCACAGCACTTTATAGAGAGAAAGTCCTTCCAGAGTTCTTGGCACCATCTCATAGGCATGTTTCCTCTATGTGTGTTTCTTTAGAAATGAGTAAAGAGAAATAAAACAAAAGTAAATAATAAGATGTTTAGAGAACGGAGTAGAATGCTATACATATCTAAGTTTTGAGAACTGTAAATAAACATGGTGACATTCCACAACCTCTCATTTTATAGTTAAGTACACAGATGTCCAGAGCAGGTGAATAAACTTCATCAGATCGCACAGTTAGATCATAAGAGATCTTCACCTTGTACAAAATCCAAATTTCCAGGGCCCACAGTCAGTACCTTTTACAGGTGTATTAAATCCTTGGTACTCAAGATGTGGTCCACAGACCAGTAGCATCGGCATTATCAGTTTTCTAGAAGTTTAGAAACTCAGCCTCCTTTATAGAATTAGAACTAGCATTTTATCAAGATTCTCCATGTGTTGTTTATATTGTATTAAATCATTAAGGATATTTTTGTGAGTAATAAACATGGAAAATTGTGTGATATGTACAGTGGAAAATGCTCCTTAGGTGTTCTATCCATTATAATATTCATCCCACTATATTGTTAAAGGTACTCATTTGTTTGATTTTTAAAAATCCCCTATTTTAATATAGTAATTTCAGTTTTTATATAAATAAAAATACAGTATTCCTGTTTTTCAGTAAGTATAATTGTAACTTTATAGAAAGGACCTATACTGCCACAAAACTTTTAGTTTCTCATCCCCAAAATAAACAAATATTAACAAAACACTTTCATTACTAGCTTTCAGATGTTTATTATTTCATTTTCTGTTGTTTCTACTGCTTAACAGGTAAAGATTGAAATTAGTTATATCTATTAGGAAATAATAAAAATCAAATTTATCATTATTAACTCATTCAATAAGTATTAATGGAGTGTATACAATATGTTAGGCACTGTGCTAGATACTAAGTTTGTTAGGGGCTAATTGAGACTATATATTTTTCACAGGATTCTAAAAAATGATATAATTTGCACTGTATATTAGCTTGTTTACTCACTTATGATAGTTCACCAATTATTATAATTGGAAATGAAATGCAAACATTACCTTAATTATTTAAAAATACTTTGTAGTCATAATGATTGGCTCGGGGTTGGCCCATAGTAGCCACATGACCTATGAATATCAAATTTACTATTTTGTCTCTCCATCATGTTCCTTGACATAGAATTCATGATTTTAGAGACTTACAGTTTTTCCTAACAGTTACTGAAGATTAGATAGTCAATTATATCTGAAAGATTCAGTTATATTCTTTCAAACAATTTTGAAACACCACAAAGGTTATTTACAAATTATGCCATTTTAGTCTCTTTAAGATTTTTCAAATTTTATGATCACCAGAAAGCTTTTCAAAATTCACATACCTGGACTGTGGCCAGATTAAAAGTTGCTAAATCTTCATTGTCACGTCTTCACAAGAGTCTGTACTTTGGCAGTCTCTTCAGTTTATTTCTGTATACAACTGATGGTGGAGGCCCTTTGGGACAAACAGACTAGAACATTTCCGATCAAGACACGATATAACTTCAGTTTCTTGAATGCCTATTGGTGAGACAAGATAGATGAAAATGAGATTACAGCATCGCTATGGTCTGTAATTTATCACTGAAATGCCTAAAACTTTATGTAACTATTAAAGGACATTGAGAAAATAATTCTAAATAAATTAGGACAGTGTAGGTTCATTTTCAGAAGAGTTGAACCTAATAAAATTTTTTTGAGTGCAACCAGGAAGGGGCTATGAGTAAAAAGACCCTGATTTTAGAGTCTCAATAACAAAAATTCTCACTTAGGAGCTCTTAGGAAAAAAACTATGATGCCAGTTTTTGTAAATATATGGGGTTTTTTTGTTTTTATTTTTGCCTATTCTTAGTAGAATAGAATAGTATCTATTAGTATCCAGTTACTCTTTCAGTCTGCCCAGTGTCAGCCATGAAAACTGTGACCTTGAAATTTGACTTACTTTCCCCTTGTTTTCTCCATCTAACATTTATTACCTAAGAATGGTCATTGTATCCCAGTGCTCCCAAATCTTGGTGAGCCCTCCTAAACCCAGCAGTATCATCTGGTCTCCAAATACTCTAGAGAAATTTCTGTCTTGTTCTTTCCTGCAAGGAATAGAAGCTTCACGTCTCTTTTCCTCAGCTTGCAAAATGCCAATAGTAGATGGACTAAGGTGTTTGGGGAGTGATATGGAAAGTGCTGGAGGACAGGTTCCAGGTTCCATTTATAACTCTGACTTTTAGTGTCCAAATCTTAATAAGGCCACACAAAGTAAGAATAGATGCTTTGAAACACAGTTTGTTTTCAGTATTATTTTCTCTAATTAAAACATGTGAGCAGGTATCTAAAGTTTACCCTGTGTAGCAATACAGTCAGGTCATATATTGGTAAGATAGGAGTAGCGGCAGAGAACACCAAAGGAATACTGCACAAAGACGGTTTACAATAAGGTTATAAGATGAAACACACTGATTCATTTATTTTGATGACATTTTATCTTGTGCATCAATATTTTGGAGAGAAATGTAGGTAGAATCCTAAATAAATGTGCCTCCATAAGATATGTGGTCTACTAGCTTAAAAATTCCTAGTCAAGTGTATAGATTAGTCTTGTTACCAACCATTCTGCTCCTTTATTGTATTGGTACATAAAAAGTAAGGATTCAGGGGTACCTGAGTGGCTCAGTTGGTGAAGCGTCTGCCTTCGGCTCAGGTCATGATCTCAGGATCCTGGACTCAAGCTCCACATCGGGCTCCCTGCTTGGTGGGAGTCTGCTTCTCCCTCTCCTCCCCACTCATGTTCTCTCTCATTATCTCTATCTGCCTCTCTCTCTCTCAAAAAAATAAAATCTTAAAAAATTAAGGATTTTTTCTACTTTTTCATTTAGGAATAAAAAGTGATAATATTCATGCCAAATGTAGTCTTCATATTGAAAACAAGGACAAGAGAAAAGGAAGGGATAATAATAATATAAAAGTAGGATTTGCCATTGCTAATCTATAGGAATTGTTCTAATTGTGGATAATCTGGCATTATTGCATAGAAAAATCAGACAAAACTTACTTATCTCTAGGTTCAAATATCAGTTCCTTAAATTAGTAAGGGGCTTGCTTTTTGATGAACAAAGTGATGTGTATACTAATAATGGCTCATGGTGTTGGCATAATCAAATGTCCCTTTTCGTTCAAAATCTGTCATTTAATAGAAGTTTGAAGACAAGCCAAGTACAATATAAATAGACTAAGTGGGTACAAAAACCTGTTCAATGCTTGGAAAAGGTGTGGAACATCTGTTCAAAATAGAAAGCATTGGTTCACTGACTTAATTGGAGGTGTCCCAGATGCTAAATTTTAGGATTTTTTTCTGCTTCAACAGTTGATCTGTTTTTCCTCTCAGGTTGTTGTAATTAAAAAATGCAAAATTTGTATGAACCTGACTTTTGTGAGGCCAAGAACATTTTTGTACGATGTGGATCATTTCCTTTTATGCCAAAAGAAAAAAGTCTATAGTGTTTTTAATACAAACAGTCTCAAGAACGTAGTCTCAGGTATAGTAACAAATCACTTTGTGAAGCATTCATTTATTCCTGTGAATTAGTTAACAACACCTTCTTTTTCCATAAAAGGACTGTTATGACCTGAACTTGTTAGAAACCCAGAACAATTATATAAAAATGACAGAAAATATTTTAAAACTACATCATGGAGCAAAACCAAAAAATATCAAAACAGGGGATAATCGATTCATCTGTAGGAACAGTTTCCTGTGAGCTTGTGTTTCCTCAGTTTTGCACATGAGAAGAAAGCGCATTCCAATGATAAATAAAAAAATAAATATTGAGCTTCTATTTGCTAACACCACTGAGAAAAATAATAGAAGCCATCATGGTAACACCATGGAGTAATGGTGTTACTACTCTATCACCATGGAGTAGATAGCACCCCAGGGCTAACAACACATCTTAGCAATGTCGGGCAAAACCTGCCAGTTGACCCTGCATGATCACATTTCACAATATAAGTCCCTGATAAGAATATCAAACAACCAACAACAACTTCTAGACTCACTTTCTTAGCTATAGAGTGAAAAACTCAGCTTCAGATACTGCTGGGTAGAAGAGTGTCCCTTCTTCCAGTATACCTTGAAGGAGACTGAGAAGGGAACTGGGAAACCTTACCTCGAGGAGGATTTGGTGAATTATTAAAATTTAGCTTAATTTTTGGGGTAAGACTCTGGATTTAAAGAAAGCAATTCACTGTTGAAAATGAATATAAATGACATTGAAGTTTTGTAAGAATGACTATTGCTATTTTTTTAAAGATTTTATTTATTTATTTGAGAGAGAGAGAGATGGCAAGCAGGCAGAGAGGCAGGCAGAGAGAGAGGGGGAAGCAGGCTCCCTGCTGAGCAGAGAACCCAATGTGGGGCTATCCCAGGACCCTGAGATCATGACCTGAGCCGAAGGCAGAAGCTTTAATCCACTCAGCCGCCCAGGCACCCCAACTATTGCTATGTTTGGTAACATTTTAGATTTAAATCTCAGAAATCTCATATTTACCTGTTGTTCCAAGTCGGTGATTCTATATGACACAGCTTCTTATTCTTTAAAATTTACTCAATAAATGAAAAGGTATTAAGAAGGACCTGTCGAGTCCATAAAAATACTAGTTTCTGGACAGTAATGCACCTTTGACCACACAGGGCATGTGATTATAGACATTTGCTTTGTGTGTGTATGTTTATGCAATAATTATTAATTTCATTACATATTTAATCTCATATTGTAAAAATTGGAGACTTCTAGAAACTCAAAAAATCTTGGTCTCTTACTCAGTCTCATTTTAAGCAACTATATGTCTTTGAATCTTTAAAATAGATGCATTTTCATGGATAACAAACAGATTTCCTTCTAGATACTTGTATTTTTCTCACTGTTCTGCTATGTGTCTACAAACCTGACTATCATTTCCAGAAGAAAGATCATGTTTTTACATGGAAACTTCAAAATGCATCAGTGATGTTGAGTAAAGCTTGTTTTTGTTTTTGCTTATTCGTTTAAGTTTTTGAAGCATGTACATTTCCTTTCAATCACTAGTGAAGATCCGTGCTTTAGGAATTTACCACTTTCTTGGTCTTTCTCCTTGCCTTCCTAGTTACTCTTCAGTCTCCAATCCAAGGCAACATTGAATGTGAAATATCTCAGGTTTTTCTCAGCCAGACCTCTGGCACCAGCTGCTGAATGAAGAATTTCTGTGGTCTCTGCCTCATTACTTGGGGCACTACACTTGATCCAGCTTTCCTACTATAATTTACCTGCTTTTGACATTTTCTTGCCTAGAATGTGTAATGTCCCCTTACCCATGAAATTATGGTAAATATTGCTTGCATGAGATGTCAAGGAAGCACCAGTTCAGACTTTTTATCCAGTATGATATCATAAGGATATTGCTTTGGAATTCGCAGAAGAAATCCTCTATGTAGGTGTGAATTAAAAGCAATGTGGAATAAATACAACCTGCACATTGCAGTATAACTTAATTTCAGAAGTGAGAAAGACTAAGGTGAAGATTAGACACACTCTTTCTCTTAAGACCAGTGCTTAGATTCAAGAACAGGGAAATGGAAGAGAAATGAAGAGCACAAATATTTTTATGCCAATCACAGTGAAAGAAACAGTGGAATTTCATATCTGGGAAAGCTAGAGTTATCGTCCCTTGTAATGAAAGTGAAGGAAGAAATGAAAGTCATAATACCTTTGAAAATCCATGGCTCATAGATATGATGGCTTCAGATTAGCAACTAAAATGTGAATTGATAACATTTTTAATCACTTCACAACTTTATGTTTGTAAAGAAAGTTGACTTATTTATCAAGGTAAATAAATGATCCTTAGAGAAGCCTGTTATTTCACAGTAGTATGGGACGGGGTATCTTAATTTGACATTGACCTCAATCTCCTAGTCATATTCCCATGTAATTAAACAATAAATATATAGGAAATCAAATAGATTCTACCGATTTGATAATCTGGTAATTCAGCTATAAACAATGAACTTTTCTTCCTTTGCCCTCATTCAGGAAGTCAGATATTTATAATTGAAGGGACTAATAATTTAATCCAACCCTGTAATTCCAAATGAACAAAAGGGTGGCTGGTTGACTTGCTTAATTCATAAAATTCAGTCATAATCAAATGTATGTAAAAAATAGTAATCTGGTGTTATATTGCATTAACTATTACTGATTCTTGCACTGATGATTTTGCCATGTGCTAATCAGTGTATTGATTTTTTAGATGAGCCATCAATAACTTTCTTTTCTGTAGTAATAAAATGTTTCATTAAGGACATTTAGCTGCTATTCTTACATATTATTAGAGGAGTACCATATCCACATTTATTATTCTTTGCTTTGTAAACCAGTAAAATATGTGAATTCATAGTGATTTTGATATTATTCTGTATAGAAAATTGTTAGAATGCTACAATGAATCCTGTGAAACATCAGCATAGTATTTTTTCAGTCTCATTAATTCATTAGAATATGGTTTTTCTGTTTGTCAGGTCTGACATCATGCAAACTGTGTTTGATTACTTCACTACTGAGTTATTGAGATAAAAGAGGAAAATGACTGGACTACATCCTGTATACATTTAGACTTTATTTTTTCTTTTTAAAAGAAAATTCTGTTTAATTAATGAAACATAAACAGTTAATAGAAAACGTATTTATCAAGATCTAAGCTAGGTTTGACAGAGTACAGATAAGTAATTATTAGATCCATGTCCTACCTAAGAATGTATAAATCTAAGGGGTGCATGGGTGGCTCAGTAGGTTAAACACCTGACTCTTGATTTTGGCTCAGGTCATGATCTCAGGGTCCAGCTCCGTGCTCAGCACAGTGTCTACTTGTCTCCCTCTCCCTTTTCCCCTCCCCCTGCTCGTACACACACACACACACACAGACACACACACTCTCTCTCTCTCTCTCTCTCTCTCTCTCTCTCATAAGTAAATAAATTTAAAAAAAATCTATAAACCTAAATGCAAATTTACAGGCATGAAGCAATGGATGTAAATGCTATATTTACTAGTAGTAAAGTGAATATGGGAGCATATCATAAGTTGTAGGTTGATATCCATCAAGGAAGCTGTGAACTTTATAGCCTCACAATCATATATGTGTTCTGGATTTGCTTTTTTCCCTGTATGGTCTCAGGGAAGTCACTTTACTTATCTAAATCACTGTTACAATAGTAACAGTGCTCTATACAATAAGGTTGATATCATCTAACTTATATGTCTGTTATGGGAACAGATTTAAAAATTTCATGAAAAGTATACTGTTAGTCACATACGGTATGTTTGATAAACATACCTCATTATTAACTATGCAAAACCCAGAAGAAACATAAAATTTTATCCTCAGGAGAGGTAAGGGACAAGGAAGAACATTTAAGGTAAATCTTAAAATTGCTGATAGTCAGAGGGAGGATATAGAGAGGGAGTGGAAATAAGAATGTTTCATCGAGAACGAGATGCTGACTCATTTCTGGATTCTCACATTACCACATGGTAGATATTGCAGCTGTTAAATGAATGACTAATAAAAACAAATGAATTAGGAAAGTACTAGGAAGATAGTTTGCCTGTATAATTTAATCTTCAGAGGCAAAGCAGTATAGATACTAAAGAGCCCTAGAAGCTCTATACAAATAAAAGGAGAAGTACAATCTGACCAGCCGACAGATGATACCAGGCTAGGGAATAAACCAGTCTAATAGCCGTAGTACAATTGCATTAAACCAAAACATTTATGTTGTATAAGAAAATATTTATAATTGCTTCATAAGAATTTGATTTCATAGAATATAACAGATTTAAAAAAAAAATAACCAAAGAGGAGTGCCTGAGTGGCTCAGTTGGTTAAGTGTCTGCCTTTGGCTCAGGTCATGATCTCAGGGTCCTGGGATCAAGCCCCACATGGGGCTCCCTGCTCAGTGGGGAGCCTGCTTCTCCCTCTACCTGCTGTTAACCCTGCTAATGCTTTCTCTCTTTCTAATAAACAAATAAGAACTTTTTAAAAAATAACCTAAAGAATCATGAAAATTGTAAGTAATTGATGACAACAGAAAATTTAAAATTTAAAAAAAGGGAGTTAGTATCATGAGTCAATAATCTACAGTCTCTTCAAGATAAATGGGATCTATATTTACCTCACTGTAATAAGAGAATCAATAATAGGTTCATATATATATAAACTAAGAAACAAATACGGATTTGGCTAGAATAGATATGGGTGGTTATGTGGAACTGGCAGGCATAGCAATCTGTCTGAATCATGAATGAAGCTTGGTTCTTTGTTGAGAGAGTTCATTGAAGAACTCTTGGCCAAACAGGTGCTGCATTTTGTTGCCCCACAAGTACTATTTGATTATCCTGTCTGAAAAATTTAGCATATGTGCTACTAGAAAACCATTAACCTTGCAATAAAGCCAATTCTTTGCAGACATTTTCCCCTTGAAATATGATATATTTTCCCCCTTTATCCTCAGTGAGTTTTAATTTTCTATAAGATGCCAGACATTGGGGGAAAAAAGTCCTTTTTGTACCTTTGACAGTAGGGGAGAACTTCAAAGCCAAGTAGCCTTTATATTTTCATTTTTTGGGGGAATGCCAATTGTAGTCACCACAGTTTGAGTCTCCATGACAGCTCTGAGGAGGCTTTCTGTACCATTGATCCTTCAGTTGGCCAGGCTACTTTGGTTGTAGCTTGGCAGGTTTTCCTACCTTTGAGAAAAGAACCCAATTTAATAGCCTCCCCAGCTACTTTTATGACTCTTCACTCTCTAGAAAGAATTCATTGCCATTCTTACTTCAAACTGGAAGAACCCTTTTCACTGGAGACCATTCTAAGCAAAAGTCTACAAAGAGATGTGTATGGTTTTGTGAATTCTTAAGAAAGTTGTGAAAATTCTTTCACTTTTACATAGACAGTATTCAGTAAACATTTAAAAGGAAGGTGACACTTAAGCAGGGAAGAAAAGGGAGAAGATGGGAAGACAGACATTTACTGAATAGTTAGAAAAAATAAATTAGTATGGATTTAAACTTACACATTATCCCAAATATAAGGCCTATATTCTAGTCTTTTGTGGTTATTAACTCTCGTGCTCAAGCTGTTCAGGGAATATTTGAACTCTTTAGTATCATTTCATTTCTCAGCTTATGAGATAGCAGTTTTAACACACATACAGCAATATTGCAGAAACTTTTAAATAACTTGTAGAACTGTTAAGACAGAGAAAATGAGAGAAGGAGCTATGCTATATGGAGAATAGGAAGCTTGCTTTCAGAATCTTAACTGGCATGATGTATGCTGTATGGGCATGATATTTTGTATTTTTCCATTTTTGTCTTCAACCTAATAATCCTTATTTTACCTTGGTCATAAAACATTTTTTTTTCGTGTTAGGTTTTGTTTGAGTCGTTCTGCAGTACAAACATGGGGGCTGACTTTATATGAGTTTATTTACTTCTACAATTCCCAAGTCAGAAATGCAGTTTTATTTCCTATATTAGATCAACTAATTCTCGGTTTATTTTCCTCAAAGTGACATAACTATAAAAAGGACTTTTGGAAATCCTCTGTAATGACTTTCTTCTTTATTTCATCTGAATCCTTTGGTCTTCTTGGTCTCTATCTTTAATGTTCTTTCTGCTTTCTCAGAAAAAGAATCCATTGCTAAAAGACTTGGAAGAGAATCACTTCTGAGTTAATATTTTACTTTAAGTTCAAATCCATAAATAGACCTTCATGATGTCTATAAATTTATTCCGAAGGGTAGGCTTTTTAATAGACTACTTTTGACAAGTTAAAAGGTTGGGAAATTCTGTTCTTCAGAATAATGTTTGGATAATACATTGTTGTTTTTATAATCACTAAATTGCAGAATCGGTACAATTTTCTCTTCTTTATATTGACCTGTTAAATGAATCACCTTTCTTCTCCAACTCCATACTTGAACGCAATTCTACTAGAAATTATATAGTCTTACATCATAATGTAAAATGAATTACAATAGGATTCACACTAATAAAATGGAAATACTTTCTGGAGTCGATGTGTAACTTATGATACTGGCAATCAATGACAAGTGAACATAAGTATCATTTTAATTATTAAAAATATGTTGTGTTAAAATACAAAATAAAACATCTTTTTAAGGACATAAAATTTTTATTTATAATGTGGAAGCTATCTATGTATATTCATGATTAGTAATTCTACCTCATTGTTAATTTTAGCTTTTTAACTCTTAAAGGAGATCGGTCAGATGCAATATTTTATTAGAATTAGAAGAAATTTTTACAACAAAAAATGTTCCTGTTATACCTAGGGTTTTTGCTAAACAATATGAAGGGTAAAAGATTTATGTCAGAGCCTCAAAATCTAAAATTTAAAATGAATAAGATTAATTTTAGGTTTTCTTAGTAAATCTACACTAACACACTTGGTATGAGTCTCTGTATCCTTCATAATAAAATGAGAGTGTTGCACAAGGTGATTTCTTTTTTTTTTCCTCCCCAAATATGTTTATTTTAATTTTTCAGTGTTACAAGATTGATTGTTCATGCACCACACCCTGTGCTCCATGCAATACGTGCCCTTCTCGATAACCACCACCAGGCTCACCCACCCCCCCACCCCCTCCCCTCCAAAACCCTCAGTTTGTTGCTCAGAGTCCACAGTCTCTCCTGGTTCATCACCCCCCCCCCGATTTCCCCCCATTCGCCCTTCCCTTCCTTCTCACGATGCCCTCCATGATTTTCTTTATACTCCACACGTAAGTGAGACCATAAGATAATTGACTCTCTCAGCTTGACTTATTTCACTCTGCATAATGTCTTCTATTCCTGTCCATGTTGATACAAAAGTTGGCTCTTCATCCTTTCTGATGGAGGCATAATATTCCATTGTATAGATGTACCACATCTTCCTTATCCATTCATCTGTTGAAGGGCATTTTGGTTCTTTCCACAGTTTGGCTATTGTGGCCATTGCGGCTATGAACATTGGGGTACATGTGGCCCTTCTTTGTACTACATCAGCTTCTTTGGGGTAAACACCGAGTAGTGCAATT
>CM052800.1:127988839-128021602 GCA_028533885.1 Nasua narica
CTTTTGGTTCTGTTGACAGTTTCCTTTGCTGTGCAAAAGCTTTTGATCTTGATGAAGTCCCAGTGGTTCATTTTTGCCCTTGCTTCCCTTGCCTTTGGAGATGTTTGTAGGAAGAAGTTGCTTCGGCTGAGGTCGAAGAGGTTGTTGCCTGTGTTCTCCTCCAGGATTTTGATGGATTCTTGTCTCACATTGAGGTCTTTGATCCATTTTGAGTCTATAGAAATTTACCATTTATAATGAAAATAAAACATAAGAGAACTAGGAACCAAATTATTCAAAGAGGTACATGACCATTTTCTTGATAACTGTAAGATTTTACTGAAAGATAATGGAGTGAAAAGAGCTAAAACATTTCTTCATAGGTAGGAAGACTCAGCATGGTCAGCTCCCCCAAACTGGTCTAAAAAGTCAACATAATTCTAATCAAAATTCGAACAGATTGTGTGTGTGTGTATCTGTGTCTGTGTAAGAACAAAAGGTCAAGAAGAGCCAAGGTACAGAAAAAAGAAAAATAGTAGGAGTAGAATGGCTTGCCTGACAGATACCAAGACTTAATATGAAACCATAATCTTTCAGTCCACATGCTATTGGCTCAGGAACAGAAAAAACAGATCAAAAGAACAAAATAATCAGCTAAGAAACAGACCCTCTGTTGTGTTGAAAATTCGTTTATCAGAACTGGCATTGAAAATAGATGAGAAAAAGGATGGAACCATTCAATAAACTGTCCTGGGTTTTTGATTATCCATATGGAAATTTATCTTCACTTCAACATATGTTAAAATAGTTTTAAGGAAATTACAGGACTATCAAATGTTCAGTCTCTAGAAGAAATTCACTTTGGTTTGGGAAAGAATTTATTATATGAACAGTTAAAATGAACAGTTATATATTAGAATTTTGTGTTACATCAAAAAGCGTAATGTTTGAAGGGAAAATACAACCCAACAGCTCTGAGGATGGGTTTTCAACACGTGTAACTGATCAAGAATTGATATCAAGACTAAACTTAAAATTACTCTGTAGATCATTGAGAAATAGAGCACAATAGAATGAAGAGGGTAAGGAGTTATTTCTAAGAAAAAGAAACAGAAATGGACAATAGTCAAGAAAATACCCAACCTCATAATAAAAAGTGAAGAAAAATACATTTTAAGAGCCATTAAGTTTGGAAAAATTTATCTTATGATATCAAGGGTTTCTGGTTATATAAACTGATAATAACAGTACCCCAAAAAACTAAAGCTGGTGATTTGGAAATCTTATGAACCAGAAAACCCACTTATAAATATAATGTGAGCGAGCATACACATTAAATACACATTAAAAAAATAACATAGAGTTAATACAAAAGTATGCAGAGTCTCAGTGGCATTCTGACATTTCCTAATCTACTCAATTATATTTTAAAAATTCTCTTCATGACTCACTGAATAATTTTCTGCCACTAGTTGTGATCTGTGGGTTGAAATACACATCTTTAGAGCAATTTTTGCACTACGTAATAGGAAAAGTGCAGAAGAAATCTCACAGAAAAGTTTTTCTAATATATACAAAGGACTTTTCCTGATGCTTATAAGGAAAAGAGTAATGACTTGTGGTATGTAGTCACACAACAAACAATTATGTAGCAACAGAAACAAATGAAGTTTAGTTCACAAAAGTACTAAAATAAAAAGTACTTTTTATCTTATTACTTTATAATTATATAATTACATAAGTTTTATATTATTTTATTATTTATTATTATTTATAAAATAAAATAAAAATACTTGAGCAAGTACTACAAATTACATAAGAATAGAAAAAGATTTTATTTATACAAAGTCATAAATATATAAAATTAAGGAATATAAGAGAGAAAGACAGACAAATGGAGAGACAGAGAGAGATAGATGATGGGCAAGTACTTATATATATGTGGAAGAGTGTTTAAAAGCAAGTGAATGAGTAACACATAATCCACGTTAATTGTGCCCTCTGGAAGACTAGAAGGAATGGGGAGGCAATGGTGGGAGGTACAAACAGGGTCTTCAAAATTATCAGCAATGTTTGATTTCTTTAAAGTGGGACTAGGTATGGATTGTTGTGTTTTATTTTCATTTATTATATGTTATATATATATATATTCTTTTGAATGTAATAATTTAAAATTTTAAAACCAGTGCGGAAATAATTCTCAGCATTTTTCAAAGTTTCTATTGAAATATGAAGAAATACAGAAAAGTTCCTATATTTTAACAGGAACTAAATTAAGTTTTGTATTTAATTAAAATTTGTATTTTAATTTTTTATTTTTAATTTTAATTATCTAATTAAATTAAATATCAAATTATCTAATTAAAATTTGTATTGTAACAAATGATGAATTTTCACTATCTGAAGAACATCCACATCTCAAAACATATCTCTAAATTGCAGTGGATACTTTGTTGTTCACTTTCCCTTCCAGGCACAACCTCCTCTTTAAAGGGCAACTCTTCCCCTTCTAACAACATAGATTTGTTTTATATGATTTTAAGCTCGTCAGATTCCAAAGAATTACATGTAGTAATATGTAGTATTGAAAACGGTGTGTGTGTGTGCACGTGTGTGTATTATGTTTTATTTTCTTCTTTTATTTTCTACTTTAATTTTTGTACATTGACTTATAGTCATTGACTCAGTAAATTCACTCATTAATTCCAATTCAATATCTCTGTTTGGATTTTTCCTAAGCAATCACATTGTCCATACTTATGATAGTTTTAGTCTTGCTTTTCAATCCTGTCTTTTTTTTCCCCTTGCTTAATGCACTGGTGTGAACGTCCAGTACAAAGTTGAGTACTGGTCATGATAGTAGGTATCTAATCTCATTACTGTCCTCAGAAGGATTTTTTTAAAAAGGTATTTTTACTTTTAGTCTTTCATACTGTGTAGCACATAGAGGAAATTCCTTTTTATTTCTAATTTTTATTCCTAATTATGGTCTATTGGTAGTGTTTTCATCTTAATGTATGTACTATTTTATCAAATTATTTTTCCACATCTAAGAATATGATCATATATTTTTTCTCCTTTTTTCTGTTAATGTGGTAAAATAGATTTATTTTTAAATGTTAAAGCAACCTTGCATTTCTATAATAAATCCTACTGGCCGTTAATATTCTCGATTTCTATACAAGTAGATTACAGTTGCTGTTATTTTGATGGGGTTTATACATCTGTGATCATGATAGAGATTCGTGCATACTTTCTCTTTTAATGTCTTTGTTAAGGTTTGAGTTCTTAAAATATGCTATAGCATGTTCCCTTTTATCCTATTCTCTGGAAGGTTTTGTTTAAGCTTATTTTTTTCCCTTGAATATTTGGAGGAATTAACCACGAAATCATTTGGGATTGAAAGGACTCTGTGTGTGTGTGTGTGTGTGTGTGTGTGTGTGTGTAATGATAGATTCAATATTTTAATAGATACAAAGTTTCAGGTTTCTAATTGCTCTCAGTTCGGTGGGTTTTTTGTTTTTTTGTTTCACTAATTTTTCTGTTTCATCCCAATTTTTGTTAAATTTGTTAGCATTTATAACATCTTCATATCTCTCAATATTTTTAAACATTCTATAAGTAATAGATTCTATAAGGAATAGAAGATTATGTGGCAGTTGTTTTTCAGTATTAAATGCCATTCCATTGATTTCTGCTGTCCCTCATTTTTATGAGACATCAACTCTGAGTCTTATTGCTGCACCAATGAAGGTAATATGTCCTTTTTGTCTTCTTGCTTAAAGGTTTTCCCTTTGTCTCCAGTTTTCAGAAATTTTATCATCTTATTATGATAAAATTGTAGTTGATGGCATCATTGTTTAATAGACTTCATATCATCTCTGTTGATGCTGACCACAGCAATTGTGGAAGACTGTTTTTGTTTCTGTTTTGTTTCTTGGAAGCAGTGGGTGTTGTTCAGCATTAAACGCCTTCCAATGTTTGGGAAGTATTTCTCTTTGGTGAAAAGTTAAGTTCCCTCTTTCTCTGAATTTAACAAAATCAAATATTCACTTTGTTTTCATCCCTTGCAGCCAAATTTTGGGCACATAACTCTTAACTCATAACCACACTGAATTTTTAGTAAACTAGTAGGAAAAAAAGCACAAGGATAGATGGCAGTGATAGAAGTTTTGGAGCAACAGACAGTTCCAGAAGTTTCCGTGGTTGTGTTGCTGTGGCTACTTCAGAGTCTGTTCTTCACAAAAACGGTTCTGGTTTGGGATGCTGTTTCTAGCTGGGTAATGGTTGAACCATATTTCTCTCTGATTCTGTTAGTTTCTCATCATACTTTTATATTTCATTTTCTGCATAAATCAGCTAGGTTACTTTTCTTTTAGTTGAAACTAAAAACTATCTTGTACTTCATCTCTGACATCTCTCACATCCATAATTAGTCAATCATTAAATCCTATCTCAGTTACATTTTTCAGATAAATCTTGAATTTTTTCTCCATTTCTCCTTATAAAGTAGTCAAATCATTAGAATGGACCATTGCAATATTCTTTCTGATAGCCTACAAACCACCGACATGTAACCCCATCAGTTATTTCTATTTACATCTTACACTTAAAACCTTTTGATATTTTTGATATTTTTACATTGACATTAGGAGAAAATCTAAAACCATGATCATCACTTGAAGGCCTTCTAAGGTGTAGAACTTACCTACTCCAAGCTTCACCTTCTGTCTCCTCATAACTCACTCTGCTTAATCATCCTGGGTCTTTAAACACAGTAGACATCTTCCTGCCTTTTGACTCAAAGCTTTTGCACATGATGGTCCCACTGCCTGGAATGTTCTTTCCCCTACTTTTTTTATATGTAAAACTCCTGCTTATCCTTAGGTTATCACCAAACACAGTTTTCTTGGAAAGACTTCTTAAAGTAGATTAAAACTCTACCAACTGGATAAGATCTGCCCTTTAATCTCTGTTACCTCAGGGCTTAGTGTAGTCACAGCCATATAGGAACTCAATAAACATCAGCTGAATTAATGAGTAAACAGTGAAATACACTATTGCCTTTACAATGTGTTTTCCATATACATTTTTGGTGAAAACAGTTGCTATGTTTATATCAAAATTCTATACTCCAATCAAAAAGTTTAAAGCTCAAGGAAAAAAGAGTCATCTTGGTCTCTGATAAATACTTGTTCTGTGCTTTAGTAATTAAAATTTGACAGCCAACCTTGCTGGTGGCAACTTTGAAAAAGGAAGAAGCAGAAATATGAGGAGAAAGTGTCATCTTGGTCAGAAACTTGGAAGAATATGTGTTTACTTTTCTAATTTCCATAAGTCTAACCAGGAAGCTCATCTGATTATCTCTGCATTCCTCTTAAAGTTAATCAGGAATTATAACTCACAAATTTGTATTTTCCCCAGTTTTATTTAGTTATAATTAACAACTCAAAATTGGATATATTTAAGATGTAGAACTTGATGTAGTGATATACATATACACTGTGAAATACCACAAGCAAGATAATCAATATATCAACTATCTTTTCACATAGTTATTATTTTCTTTCTTTCCATTTTTGTGGTGAGAAAACATAAGATCTATCCTCTTAGAAAATTTCACGTATATAATACAATATTGTTAGCTATTAACACATCATGGTACCTTAGATCTCCAGAAGATACTCATCTTATATAACTGAATCTTCGTATGCCTTGACCAACATCTTTCATTTTCCCACTGCTCCCAATCCCTGGTAACCACCATAATATTTTCTGTTTCTATGAGTTTTACAATTTAGATTCCACACATAAGTGAAAGTCAGCAAATTTGTTTTAACCTCTGTCTGCCTTGTCTTACCCTTCATCAGCTGAGCTTGAAGTGGCTTTTCTGACTCATAGAAAGTCAACTGTTAAATAACAGCTCCACAGTCAGTTCTCTCCTTTCGAGTGTGGAAATGCCCTTGGGAAAGAAAATAGTGTCTTAGTCACATATCCTTATATGCACGCTAACATAATTGGCAAAAACCAATGGCATTTTCCCATGGGAATCTTTACCTATGATATGCTTTTAGCCGCATGAACTTAGTTACATTAGGTTTTTTATGCTAATCAAAGCAGGAGTTTATTGAAACTGAGTATAAAATGTTGATGTTTTAGGATCCAAAAAGCACCTTCTGCATAAGTAATATGATCCATACAACTGTCAGAGACCCCATATATTAATCTGGGCCAGGGAACATCCTCATGCTGCAAAAATGAAACTGTAGAGATATATTAGAGACTCTGAGCCTCTCCTGTCTTCACCTCTCCCTGCTTCACTTCTCCTTATTGATTACTGATGTCCTTGAAATTATCACTAAAAAAAAAGAAAAAAAGAAAGAAAGAAAGAAAGAAATTATCACTAAAGTTTAAAACTGTCTGAGATCTCTGGTTTATGTGAAATATCAAAGGTTGATTGTGAGAATTAAAAAAAAAAATAGTGTAGATAAAACCACAGTGGAAATGTACAAAGGATTAAACAGATATAGAAGATACTTTATCTGTCTTAAATGCATGGAAAATATGTTCTGAAAACCAAGCTAATGTTTTCAGATTGATATCCTTTTTGAACATACATTGAAAGTAAATTTTGATGCGTAAGAGATATTGTTGTGGGTTTTCTAATGTGTATCAGAAATACATTTTAAAAATAAGGAAATGGGATTTTTAAGATGGCAGCAGGGTAGGAGGACCCTAGGCTCATCTTCTTCCAGGATTACAACTAGATAACTAGCAAATCATCCTAAAACCCCCAGAAATCAGCCTTAAGATTGACAGAACAATCTCTCCAACTAAAGGGAGAGAGGAGGCCACATTCAAGAATGTAGGAGCACAGAGATGTGGTTTAGGGGAGAAGTAGATCAAGGTGTTTTTGAGGGGATGGAGCCATGGTCATAGAGAAGGGTGAGAGAGAGAGGAACATGCAGGAATGTACAAGGAGAATGTTTTCCCAAAACCATTGGCTTGGAAAACAAGAGGGACTGAATTTTGTGAGTTCTTGTAATTAGTGGGGCTTAAAGCCTGGAGTTTTAAAGGTTAGCGTACTTGACTGGTATAGAGCCTGAGGGCACTGCCCTGTTCCTGGAGAGAAGGCAGGCAAATAATCCCTGGGTAGACAGTGCTGAAACAATGATCTGAAGAAAGCCTGGGGCATACAAGGGAGATTATTCACTCTTCTCCCAGTGCTTCTCTAAAAGGCAGCATTCAGAGAAATGCCTCTCCAGGGACAAAGGAGCTGACTACTGCCATTTCCTTCCCCCATGCCTCAGCATAAACAGAGCCACTTGCATGAAGCAACACAGCATGGACACTGGCTGCCTAACTTGTTTACACCAAGACCCACCCTCCTGTGCTCTGGCAGGACTCCCTTCTCAGTCTAGCTTGCCTCTATCCCAGTGCAACGGGCCCCTCCCCTAGAAGACCAGCACAAACCCCTGCCCACAACCACATCTCCTGACCAGCTAGTTTTGCTGGGCCTCAGTTCTGGTGGAGTTGGTGTCAGGTCTCATTTCACAAGCAAACCAAAGTCACTTTCAGGCCAGGGACCAAACACTGCCCACTGCAGGCAAGGAGAAATTCTGCAGACAACTGGCCTAAAAGATAGAGAAGCCAATACGAAAGTGCATTTTGCCCTGGGCACTACATGGCCTCATCTTCATAAGGTCATTACTTTCAGGAGCAGAAGACATAACTGCCTTTTCTAACACATGGAAGTCGGAGACTTAGACAAAATGCCAAGATGGAGGAATTTATCCCAAATAAAGAGCAAGATAAGGATAGTCGGAGATCTAAGTAAAACAGATAATAAGTAATATCCTGATAGAGAATTTAAAGCAAAAATTGTAAGGATACTGGGCTTGAGAAAAACATAGCAGACATCAGTGACCCTTACCACAGAGATAAGACAGTTAAAAAATAATCAGAGATGAAAAAAGGCAATAAATTATTTTGGAAACAGGCTTGTTGCAGTGAATACCAGGTGAGAAGAGAAACAGAGGAATGAAGTAAGCATGTAGGAGATAAAATAATGGAAAATAATGAAGCTGAACAAAAGAGAGAAAGAAGAATTACACAACACAAGAATAGACATAGGGAACTCAGTGACTTTGTCAAACATCACAATATTTATATTATAAGAGTCCTTGCAGAAGAGAAAGAAAATGTGCAGAAAATTTACTTCAAGAAATAATAATAAAAACCATCCTTAATCTGGGGAAGGAAACAGACATCCAGATCCAGAAGAGAAAGAACTCCCATCAAAACAACAAAAGCAGTGCAACACCAAGATATAGTGGAGCTAAATTTGCAAAATATAATGATAAAGAAAGAATCTTAAAAGCAGAAAGATAAAAGAAGTCCTTAACTTATAAGGGAAAACCCGTAAGACTAACTGAAGAGTTTTCAACAGAAACTGGCAAACCAGAAGAAAGAGGCATGATATATATTCAAAGTGCTGAATGGGAAAAATCTGCAGCCAAAAATATTCTATCCAGCAAAGCTATCATTCAAAATAGAAGGAGAGATAAAGAGTTTCCCAGATGGAGAAAAATTAAAGGAGTTCACTAAACCAACCCTGCAAAAAATATCAAAGGAGACTCTTTGAATTGCAGAAGAGAAGCCACGAGTGACAAAGATATGAAAAGATCAGAGAAAGTCTCCAAAAACAATGATGAAACAAATAATAAAATGGTACTAAATACATATCTATCAATAATCACTCTGAATGTAAATGGACCAAATGGTTCAAAAGACAAATGGTATCAGAATGGATAAAACAAAAACAAACAAACAAAAACAAAAAACAAGGCCCATCTATATGCTCCCTACAAGAGAATCATTTTAGATCTAATGACACCTGCAGATTGAAACTGAGGGCGGGAGAAACATTTCACACAAATGCATGAAAAAAAAAATAAGAAAAAAAGAAAAAAAGTGGAGTAGCAATACTTATATAGGACACATGAAAATTTAAAATAAAGACTTTAAAAAAAAAACAAAAAGGGGCATTATATACTCCTAAAAGGGGACAATCCAAGAAGATATAACAGTTGTAAATATTTATGCACCCAACATGTTAACACTCAAGTATATAAAACAATTAATAACAAACATAAAGGAACTAACTGATAAAAATATAATAATAATAGGGGATTTTAACACTTGAAGAAACAGAAAACTTGAACAGACTAATAGCCAGCAAAGAAATTGAATCAGGGGACAGATCATCTAAACTGAAGATAAAAAAGGAAACGATGGCTTTGAATGCCACATGGGACCAGATGAAAATAGCAGATACATAGGAAACAGCAGAATACACATTCTTTTCAAGTACACATGAGATATTCTCCAGGATAGATCACATATTAAGTCACTAATCAGGCCTCAACAAATACAAAAAAGATTGAAGGCATACTGTGCAACTTTTCTGACTACAAGACTATGAAACTAGAAGTCAACCACAAGAAAAAATTTAGAAAGACCACAAACACAGGGAGGTTAAACAACATGCTACTAGACAATAAATGAGTCAACCAGGAAATCAAAAAAGAAATTAAAAAATACTGGAAATAAATGAAAATAAAAACGCAATTGTTCCAAAACCTTTGGGATGCAGCAAAACTGTTTTTATGAGGGAAGTATATAATAATAGAGGCCTACCTAAGCAGCAGGGCAAATCTCAAATAAACAACCTAACATTACCACGGAGGTAACTAGGAAAAGAATAACAACTGAAGCTTAAAGCCAGGAGAAGGAAGAAAATAATAAAGATTAGAGCAGAAATAAATGATATAGAAACTAAATAAATGATATAGAAACTAAAAAAAAAAAAAAAAAACAGATCAATGAAGCCAGGAGCTGGTGCTTTGGAAAAAAAAAATCCATAAAATTGATAAAGCTTTAGACAGACTTATCAAAAAGAAAAGAGAAAAGACCCAAATAAATAAAATTACAAATGAGACAAGAGAAATAAAAGCCATCACAGTCTAGAACACTATCACAGAAATACACCACAGTAATACAATTATAAGAGAATATTATGAAAACTATATGCTAACAAATTAGATAACTTAGAAGAATTGGAAAAATTCCTAGAAACATATAAAATACCAAAACCAAAACAGAAGGAAATAGAAAACTTGAACAGAACAATAACCAGCAAAGGAATTGAATCAGTGATCAAAAAACTCCAAACAACCAAAGTCCAGATCGGAAGACTTCACACCCAATTCTGCCAACCATTTAAAAAAGATTTAATGCCTATTCTTCTTAAACTATTCCAAAAAATAGAAAAGGAAGGAATACTTCCAAATTCATTCTGTGATGTATACCCTGATACCAAAAGCAAACAAAAACTCTACTAAAAAAGAGGACTATAGGTCAATATTCCTGATCAATATAGATGCAAAAATTCTCAATAAATTACAAGCAAACCAAATCGAACAATACTTAAAAAAGTAATTCACCACAATCAAATGGGATTTATTCCTGAGTTACAAGGGTGGTTTAATATTTGCAAATTAATTAATGTAATACATCAGATTAATAAAAGTAAGGATAAGAACTATGATTACTTCAGTAGATGCAGAGAAAGCATTAGACGGTAAGAACATCCATTCACAGTTAAAGCTCTCAACCAGATAGGTTTGGAGGGACTATAACTCAACATAATAAAGTCCATATATGAAAAATCCACAGCTAATACAATCCTCAAAGGGGAAAACCTGAGAGTTTTTCCTCTATGATCAGGAACAAGACAAGGATGTTCACTCTCACTACTCTTGTTTAACATGATACTAGAAGTCCTAGCCACAGCAGTCAGATAGCATAAACAAACAAACAAACAAAAAAATGATATCCAAATCACTAAGGAAGAAGTGAAACTTTCATTTACAGATGACCTGATACTCTATGTAGAAAACCTGAAAGACTCCACAAAAAAACTACAACCGATAAATGAATTCTGTAAAGTTGCAGGATACAAAATCAACATACAGAAATCTGCTGCATTTCTATACACCAATAATGAAGCAGCAGGAAAAAAAAATTAAACAATCAATCCCATTTACAAATTCATCAAAAACAATAAGATACTTAGAAGTAAACCTAACCAAAGAGGTAAAAGACCTGTATCCTGAAAACTATTAAACACCGATGAAAGAAATTGAAGACACAAAGTAATGAGAAAACATCCTGTGCTCATGCATCAAAAAAACAAATATTGTTAAACTGTCTGTGTATCCCAAAGCAATCTACACATTTTTTGAAGATTTTATTTATTTATTTGACAGAGAGAAAGAGAACATGAGCAGGAGAGCAGCAGGCAGAGGGAGAGGGAGCCAGACTCAGCTCCATCCCAAGACCCTGAGGTCATGACCAAGCCAAAAGCAGATACTTACCCAACTGAGCCACCCAAGTGCCTCTCAATCTACTCATTTAATGCAATTCCCATCAAAATATCACCAGCGTTTTTCACGAGTTAGAACAAGCAATCCTAAACTTTTGTATGGAACCACAGAAGACCCCCAAATAGCCAAAGCAACATTGGAAAAGCAAAACAAAGCTGGAGGAATCATAATTCCAGACTTCAAGCTATATTATAAAGCTTTAGTCATCAAGACATATGATCTGGCACAAAATACAGAACAGAAGAATAAGAAGAGAAAACTCAGAAATAGAACACACCACTGTATGGTCAGTTAATCCTCAACAAAGCATGAAAGAGTATCCAGTTGGAAAATGATAGTCATTTCAAGAAATGGTGTTTGAGAAACTGGACAGTATCATGCAAAAGAATGAAATTGGACCACTTTCTTACACCAAACCCAAAAATAAATTCAAAATGAATGAAAGACCTACATGTGAGACCTGAAACCATAAAAATCTTAGAGGAGAACACAGACAATAACCTCTTTAACAACTTCCTTCTAGATTGCCCCTGGGGGAAGGGAAACAAAAGCAAAAATAAGCTATTGGGACTTCATTAAAAGAAAAAAAAAAAAAACTTCTGCACAGTAAAGGAAATAATCAAAAAAACTAAAAACCTACAGAATGAAAGCAGATATTTGCAAATCACGTAAAGGGTTAGTATCTGAAATATATAAAGAACTTATAAAACTTATATATATATATATATATATAACTTATAAAACATCCCCAAAATGAATAATCCAATTAAAAAATGGGCAGAAGAACTGAATAGACATTTTTTCAATGAAGACATACAGATGGCCAACAGACACATGAAAAGATAATCAACATCCCTAATCATCAGGGAAATACAAATCAAAATTCCGATGCGCTATTACCTCACACCTCTCTGAGGGGCTAAAATCTGTAACACAAGAAACAGCAGGGAAAAGGGGAACTCTTTTGTACTTTTGGTGGGAATGCAATCTGGTGTAGCCACTAGAAAACAATATGGGGAAAAAAAAAAAAACAGTATGGAGATTCCTCCAAAAGTTAAAAATAGAACTACCCTACAATCCAGCAATTACACTGCTAAGTATTTATTCAAATACAAAAATTCTAATTCAAAGAGATACATGCATCCAGATGTTTATAGCAGGTAGGTAAGATAATAACCCTGAGCCATTTAAAAGATACCATTGTCTTAGAGATTTATAAGCAATTAGAACTATTTAAAATAGTTCTGTAGCTATTTTAAAATAGAGTTCTGCAAAATATATTTTTTAATTTGTTGTGCTATTTAGTGTTCCATTAGTTATACTCACTTTAATGGATATAACTTCTCAGAACTATTATTTTTGTAAGATTTTATTTATTTATTTGACAGAGACAGAGAGAGAGATCACAAACAGGCAGAGTGGCAGGCAGAGAGAGAGGGAAAAGCAGGCTCCCCGCTGAGCAGAGAGCCCAATGCAGGGCTGGATCCCAGGACCCTGCGATTATGACCTGAGCTGAAGGCAGAGGCTTTAACACACTGAGCCACCCAGTCACCCATCAGAACTATTATTTTATCTGTCTTTTTATCTGAATTTTTTTTCTTTAAATATCTAC
This sequence comes from Nasua narica, assembly GCA_028533885.1. NCBI lineage: Eukaryota > Metazoa > Chordata > Mammalia > Carnivora > Procyonidae > Nasua > Nasua narica. The sequence goes on from CM052800.1 coordinate 128,001,878, forward strand.
TTATGATAATGAAGGACACCACAATGATTAGCAATGTGAGGTCAAAATCTTTTTCTGAAAAACAAAAAACAAAAACAAATGCCCCGTGTAATAATGTCAGCATTTAAGTGGAAATGAACCACCTGTTTTCCTGAAGTAAGATAAAAACAACGTCCTCCCATAACCTCTCTGTGAAATAAAAGACAAGCCAAAGGTCATTTTTGAAAACCTTAATTTTTCATCTGTTTTTCTTAATTGAAGTTTTGAAAGAACAAAAGAAAATGAAATGATTTGGTTATCTTTTTCCTTGTCTCATATTTCTTCTTACCCTCCTTATGATAGGTTCAACTGAAGAACATGGGAGTTGATTATTTTGTATGTAAAGGAGACCTGCGGCACAGATTTTATGTAGGTGTGTTTCTTTGAGAGTCAGAACCTTCTAAACCGTAGCCTCTATTTTTGAATTTGGTTACTCATTACAACACTGCCTACAACATTGAGGAAACAAAATGAGAAATCAATTTTTATATATTTAAAAAAATAAGGGGCTATGGGAAGGAAAATTAAAAGAGCTTTCCAATGAACAAATTTAAGTGAACTGCTTTTGCTTGAAAATAAAACAAATACAAAAAATTGAAAACTCAGAGAAATGAATGCTTTTTTATTTCTTAAAATGGAAAAAGACAATGTTGTGTGATAGCAGGATTTTTAGAACCTCATCAGAAGGTAAATAACAGAGTATCTCAGAAATTTGGACATGTTGGAGTATTGTGAAAGACAGAGGACCTAGGGTGTTGATACATTGAATTGGAAGTGTTAATCCCAGTGGCTTTTGTCCCTTCCATTTTCAATAAAGAAATTATTAAGAGAAGCAAAATTGGGAAATACAACTTTAATACTATGTCTCACTTTAATACTATGACAAAATTCACAAAATGGTAGTATATTAAATTTGGGAAAGGACATAGATATCAAAAAGACTAAAACTTTCATTTTTTAAATTTTTTTTTAAGATTTTGTTTATTTATTTGACATAGAGAGAGAGAGAGACAGAGAGAAAGAGGGAACACAAGCAGGAGGAGTGGGAGAGGGAGAAGCAGCTTCCCGCTGAGCAGGGAGCCCGATGCGGGGTTCAATCCCAGGACCCTGGGATCATGACCTGAGCCAAAGGCAGACGCTTAACGACTGAACCACCACCCAGGCACCCCTAAAACTTTCATTTTTATCATGATATAAGTATGCAGTATATCTTGCAGATAGTAAATGATTAGTTAAGAATAGATCCAGGCCATAGGACTTTTCTTCTTCTTTTTTTTTTTTTTGTATAAAGTCGTAATTTATAAATCTGTATATTTATACGGATACAAAAGATCTGAATCTTTCTTTTTTATATTTCCAGAGTACAAAGAAAAACTTACGTGGTCATTTAGATAGTGGCAGTTTGCTGAATAAAAAGGTGTGAATGGGGTAAATTGTTTATGTATATACACAGTTAACTTATAGTATCAAGTCATTTCTTTTTTAAGATTTTATTTATTTACTTGACAGAGAGAGATCACAAGTAGGCAGAGAGGCAGGCAGAGACAGAGGGGGAAGCAGGCTCCCCGCCGAGCAGAGAGCCCCATGTGGGGCTCAATCCCAGGACCTGAGATCATGACCTGAGCTGAAGGCAGAGGCTTTAACCCACTGAGCCACCCAGGTCCCCCGTATCAAGTCATTTTTAAAATAATTATTTACTTGTCTGTATAAAGTTAAAGATATCACCTCAGTTGGTCTTGAGAAGTTGTGGCAGCCTAACTATAAATTATTGTCAATCAGTATTGACTTGAACAGAAATCTGTTTCCATGAGCTTCATGAGCCAACTTCAGCACCAATGAGACTCAAATCCATACTGACAGAAGGATTTAAGAATCTGCATTCCACAGTATTTCTCTGTCGAGAGGAAATTGTGCATGGATCTCTTGTACTTCTGCTCATTTTGAGAACAGAGGCACTGAATGCCCTTGTTCTGGACTATCTTTGCAAAGATGTGTTCAGCAAATAGATATCTTTGATATCTGTTCCAGTGTAATAAAGATGTCTCCCTCCGAGGCAAAGGCAAGAAGGTTTATGCCCATTTAAAGAGTCAGGTTTCCTAATCTCGGGTTTCTCCTTTAGTAATGTAATCAATCCACTGCATGTCCTGGTGTCACCTGGCACTTTTCTCATCATCCAGTGGGAATTTGAGGTCAGGTAACAAGCATAAAAAATAAAAATAAAAATAAAAATACGGCTATTGTTATTATTGTGAACAACAAAATTATCCCCCTCTGACCAAGAGTCTCGGGTTTTCTGCCAGCGACTGCGAAACTAGCAGACCAATTTGTAAATTTGCAAGTAGAAAAAAAAAAATCTCAGGGCGCCTGGGGGGCTCAGTTACTTAGGCATCTTCTTTAGGCTCCCTGCTCAGTGTCTGCTTCTCCCTCTGCACCCCCCATTCCTGCTTGTGCTTGCTCTCTTTGTCTCACTCGCAAAAATAAAAAATATCTCAGATCCTAATAATCTTGAAATTATCATTTGCAGTTAATTCTGTATACTTCTAACAGATTCATATTTATAGAGCACACATCTCAGTATGTGTCTATCAGAAATCTCCAGTGTTTTCCAGTGAAGTATAGATTCTCACCAAGGAATTTAAAACCGTCCATTATTCGGTCCCAACCTCACTTTGAGTCTAATTAACTATAGTATCTTACCAAGGAATGATGTTTTTCATTATGTGGCTCCAACTTGCCTTTTTAATTTTGTTTCTTGTCCCCTGATCATATCCATTTTCCCATCCCCATGGCCTTTCATCTGTTATTTCCTATCATCACATGATCATACTGTCTTTTCTCTCATTTCTGTTACCTTTCAAAAGCACTTTAACTTATATAAATTTGAACAGTTGTTGTGGTGGTGGCTCTGTGGCACCACCCAGATCCTCCTTCAGGAAGGTGTGATTTATTCTCAGAGCTCTGGGGGTGGTGTCAGCAGACATCCCTCAGCTTATTTCTGTTACAACAGTTGCCCTTAGACATGAAAAGCTTTGTTGCCCAAGGTCTTGCCTCCTTCCCGTGGGCAACTTATATGAAAAGACTGACCAATGAAGGGAAATTAAGGCTCAGTTGATATTGGGACAGCTCTCAAGGCTGTTCCAGCTTCAGACTTCCCCATTCATTTGGGTGATGTTTTTTGTGACCACATCACAGTCCTGCTTTTCTTCCTCTTTCTTGTTAATAAACTTACTGCACACCAATCTCAGTGTTAGACTCTGCTTCCTGGGTATCCCAACCAGTAACATTTATCATCATGCATTGAATGGAATCTTAAGAAAGGGCCTGCCTCTTCCTTATTTATTTGTTTGTTTGTTATTATTGTACCTATATCAGGCACCCTTAATAATAGCTGTTCAATAAGTATTTATTGAATCAAATTGAACTGATGGACTGGAGAAGCTTACATTGCATTTGTATCATTAGCATCCAAGATGAATGTGGAATATGATACTAGGAGCATCATCCTAACCAAGTATTGAATATGAAGTGATAAATATCTTTAGAATCTAGAATCAATTAAAAAGATGCTATTACTCAGAAGAGTCAAAGGGATAGTACCATTTGAATTGAATCTAGAAAAAGTTGGTTGATTATCTAACAAATCTTATCTTTCCTATCTAAAAGGAAATAAGCTTGTATTGGTCTAAAATAAATTTAAGGGAAAGTAATGCAGAAGTAAATTCAGAGAAAGGGAGGGAAAAATTTATTCACTATCACTTTTACTTTTATGAATGAGACTAATGGTTTAAACAACAAAACTGAGTGGTAGCATTTATGCATATAAAGCCAAGTAAGAATGTTTCCAATACTTCCTATTGGTCAAGAGCACTGTAAGCTTCCTCTTTAAAAGCAATCTTGAAAACTTGCTCTTGAAATTAAAAAAAAAAATTAAAAACAATAGCTTAACCTAAGATATCCCAAATAGCTCCAAGAAAATAGATGTTTTGGCAGTAATGTGCCAGTAGGAATTGAAAAATAAGCTACAAATAAAATAAATAACCAGTCGTAGCAAAAGCTCTAAGTATATTCCAGCAGTAACCACCACCCACCCACTTAAAATTTCTCATTACTCTTTCAAACACTGGAAAGCTTCAGATAACTGATGCTATATTGTAAAATGTGTTTTCAGTTTGATAAAAAGCTACTAGATTGTAAACAAGTGTGTGCTCTTGGGCATATTGAATGTTCGTTGAATGTCAACAGGTGTACTTGTTTCTTGTTTGGGCTTTGCAGTAAATGATGGATCATGGCCTTCCATTACAAAGAATCCTTAATCTTTCAGCTTATGTATCATCTATTTTCCCAGCTGAGTCTTTAAGTCATTGACCCTTAACATCCAGAAAACAGCTTTGTGAGTTTGATATAGTTCTTTTTCCCCCTAAGTGTTCTTTTTCCAGTGATATTTTTAATCTTCAAGTGTCATCCCTAGAAAAAATATTTTGGAAAAAAATGTCAGTTATTTGAAATATCTATTGACTAATTATTATCCTATTCCTTTCATATCTAATTTATTATTTGTTAGACACTAATTTATTATATGGTAATATTGTATGACTCTACTCACACTTTCATTGTATTTATTTCATAATATGAAAATAAAAATAATATTTAAGTCTGAACAAAATTTCTTCTCTTCTAATGTGCTATTTCTTTCTTGTGGCATCTAATTGCTTTCCCCCCTATTGTAAGTAGCAAAAGTATAACATAAGAACATGATTCCAGTAGCAAAATGAGACCCTTAAGTACCATAAACAGTTATATGATGCTTGATTCTTTGCTGTTTTTTTTTTTCACTTTCTCATTGTAGGTGCTATTGGATTTATAGTTTCATGAGCTCTTAGTTGCACAGAATAGTTCAACAAGTTGTAGACTGTTGGCATCCTGAGCCCTAGGCGGTATATGCCTGAAGCATCTCCTAGTCATTATGACAACAAGAAGTGTCTCCACATAGTTCCAGCCCCCTCCCAGGAGAATAACACTGCTCTATTTTCTTACTCTCCTTTTGATTCTAATTTTTACTAGTTACAGCAAGGGCAGTATAGCAATTACTTCTGCCTCTTGTGTTCACCTCAACTTTCCACTCTTTTTTTTTTAAGATTTTATTTTTTATTTGACAGAGAGAGACATAGCAAGAGAGAGAACACAAGCAGGGGGAGTGGGAGAAGGAGAAGGAGGCTTCCCACTAAGCTTGGAGCCCAGTGTGGGGCTCCATCCCAGGACTTTGGGATCATGACCTGAGCCTAAGGCCGACGCTTAATGACTGAGCCACCCAAGTGCCCTTCAACTTCCCACTCTTAGCATTCATTATAAACAGATTAATGTTTTGAAGTGATAGAACTCCTTATGCTCAAAATATTTCAGGGGTATTAATTTTCTAGGGCTGCCAAAACAAATTATCACAGACTTGGTGACTTAAAACAACAGTAATTCATTCCCTCATAATTCTGGTTGCCCCAAATCTAAAACTGAGAATTTGGTAGGGTCAGTCCCTTCTGGGTACTCCAAGGGAAAAGCCACCCTATGCCTTTCCCCTAGTTTCTGGTGACTTCGAACAATCCCTGGCATTCCTTGGTTTATGGACACATCACTCCAGGATGTGCCTCCATCTTCACAATGCCTTCTTCTCTGTGTGATTATCTCTTGTTAGGACAGTCTCACTAGATTTAGTATCCACCCTAATCCAGTGTGCTCTTGTATTGTTCTTTATATTAATTCAATCTACAAAGACCCTATATTCAAATAAGGTCACATTCTGAAGTTCTAGGAGGGCATGCATTTTGGGGGACATTATTCAACTCACTGTAGCACCTGTTGTTGTTAAATTGAAGTCCGCAGTTCTCCTCATGGTTTAGAAAGCCTGACATGATCGGGAACTGCTTTGCTTTTCCAAATTTTATGTCTTACCAGTCTCCTCTTTCAGTCACTGGACTCTAAGCTCTGGTCAGACTTCCTTCAGTTATGATATTCCCCTTCCAGAACTGAGATCTCAAATTAAAAAATCACATCTGGCTTCTGGTTAAAAATCACCTGTATAATGATTCTGTAAGACTCTGTTTAGAGCAGTTGTCCCTCTGTTATATTTCCAGGATGCATATCTCATAGCCTGCCATTCCTGGGCACTATATCAAGCACTGGGATATAAAAGCAAATGAACTGGATTTGATTCCACAAGATTCATGGCAAAGATTATATCACCATGTGTCTATAGACATTACCATGTCCTGTGCTAATTAGCTAATTAACTAATTAATGCTAGTTAGTTTTAGTTATCCTTCATAAATGGCATGGGAAGTTTTTACTGGTTTATTTCTACATGATTATTGAAGAGCACTTGCTGTAGTAATCCTACATTGAAATACTTGGCGTCTTACTCTTTTGGGGAACATTTTATACACAATTAGCACTATAGTTTCAAGAATTGCCCTTAAGAAATTAGGCCTGCTATAGACTAGCATTGTCCTTGCCTTACAAATATTAATACTGCTTAATGTAAGATTTAACCTTATATACTTAAATGGAGATGAACATGGGCTATATGTAATAATTTGTAGCCACCTTTAAAGAAGCAGTAGAAATTACTAATACAACATGAATTTTGATATAAATTGAGTGGAAGACTTTTATTTAACCCAACATATTCCCTATTTCCATTGGATGACTCCAAATCACCAGATCAACCCTTGCAATGGTTAGCAGATTTGAAGATCCTAGAAACTAGAGAAATTCTAAGTTTGAGTAATCCTTAGTATAAATTTGAAGTTGACGTTGTCCATCAGGATGCTCATATTTGAGGTTCAGTCAAGCACTTTGTGAAAACTTCTCCTTAATCAGATATCAGAAGTACATGCTTTGTACTTTAGTGATGACATCAGAGATTTAAAGCGCTACTGGTGATGGATCTTTGAATATACTTAGGTGTTCACTTAAATGACCCATATATTAGAAATCTGGGTGCTATGGGCATAGTGTTTTCTATATTTGATGAATATTATATCAGTATTCAAGTTGGAAGTTTTATTTAAAATTTTGTTTTAGTTAAAACAAGGTAAAAATGTGTGCTTTTTCCATTTTTGATCCTAGGGAATTGGATGAGTCCATTGCTTAAATGGTTTTGATTGAGCTAGTCAAGCTTTTGTGTCTTTCAGAATCGTTTAGACTATGCTTATAAATAAAGGTATTAAAAAAAAAAAAAAACTTTAAGGTCACCTGGGTGACTCAGTTGGTTAAGTGTCTGCCTTCAGCTCAGGTCATGATCCTAGGGTCCTGGGATTAAGCTCCAAGTCTTGCATCCTGCTCAGCAGAGAGCATGTTTCTCCTTCTCCCTCTTTTCCTCCTCTGATCCGTGTGCTCGCTCGCTCTCTATTGCTCTCTCACTCACTCTTTCAAATGAACAAATAAAATCCTAAAAAAAAAAAAAAAGCTTTTAAATATGGTGGATTATTTTGGATCCAGTAAGAATTGTAGTAGTCAACACAAAATGTACAATAAGATTTTATTTATGGAAGTATAGTCCTTGTATTTCCTGAGATGTCTTCCTTTGGAGGAGAGACGAGGGCTGCCATGATAAAGTACCACAGACTGGAAGGTTTAAAACAACAGACATGTATTCTCTCACAGTTCTAGAGGCTATAAGTCTGAAATTAAAATGTTGACAGGGCCAGACCTGTAGAGAATATAGAGAAAGATCCTCCTGTGCCTCTTCCAGCTTCTGGTGGCCCTAGGGTTTCCTTGGTTGGGGCAGCATATTTTCTAATTTCTGCACCCATCCTTCCATGGCCATCAATCCCTGCTTGGGTCCAAATTTACTTCTTTTTATAAGGACACTAGTCATATAGGATTAGAGTCCACTTTAATCATCTATAGTGATCTCATCTTAAACTTATTATAGCTGCAAAGACATTATTTCCAAATAAGGTCAGATTCACAGGTACCAGGTATTGGAACTTCATCATATCTTTTAAGTGGGTGATAGGAAAGCACCACTCAACCCATGGCAGGACCTAAGTACTAAAGATGTCAGTGCTTTTGCTTTCATTAGTTATTATACATGATCAATAAATAGTAATAATAGGCTTTATTATTATTAATATTATGGAAAACACATATATAGCACCTATGATATACCAGGCCCTGCTTTAAATGCATTACAAATATAACTCATTGATTGCACTTAAATGAGAATCCAAGAGTCTTACCCTGAAGTGATAATATATTGATAAGCAAATTTTCTGTTTTAGATTTTAAAAAGGTATTATTAAAATTAGGCATTTTGTTTTTGTGATTGTATCCTTTTTATTTTAATTATGTCATGCATCCTAAAAGTCTTCAATGCCTATGAAGTTTTGACCTGCAAAACATACTGGTAGTTTACAAATTTTTTATTAGGTTTATTTAAACTTTTTTTGTTTGTTCATTATTAGGGATTGAACTAGTTCCAGATACCATTACCAATGAAACTAGGCCTGCCATAGCAGCTGAAAGCAACCATTTATTACATACACTTCATTTGAGTCTCTTATTAATGGTGACATCTGTTTAAGTCTTAATTACCACATTACCACAACTGGTCCCTTGTCACATTTCCCCTAATTCACTGTAGCATAAATACAAAAGTGAAAAATACATTCCAAGGTAATTATAAGGTTGTTTAGAAATGAGATACATATAAAAAATAATTCACTGCATATTAGATATGTGGTGGTAATTTCTGAATTTGTTTTTTGCCTCTTGACAAAAAAAATTAAAATACTAAATTATAAACAAGTCTTTCAATTTTATTCCTAAAACTAAAAGTATATATTAATACCCAATTATAAGAAATAATGATTTAAATGTACATTTAGGTAATGTAATTAAGATATTTTCTGTAATAGGTGTGTTAGATATAAATTATCTTAGAATTTTGTAACATCCTAAAGAAAGAATAAAATATTATTAATTTTTGCAACAATTATTCATTCATCATTTTTAGTAGCAATACAATTCTATAAAATATTATCATTATAATAATGACTTTCTCAGTAATGCTTCTTTAATGATACTTTAATAGTTGCATTAGTAGTCTTTTACTGCAGGATTGCTGTATGTTTTTTTTGTAGGCTTTATAATATCATATCAGTTCATTACTACCAATGACATTTTCTTAGTAACTTAGTTTGTTTAGGGTCTATGGAAATGGTAGTAGCAATCACTGATTCTGTCTGTAATGTAAAGTGATAATAACAAGTAGTGTGCTTACATTGTTCCATTTACTCTTCTCAATAAGCTTGTAGGTATTACTCATTTCTTCTTGGAGACAATGAGACACAGTAAATAATTTTCTAAGTCATACTACAAGTAGATGGTGGAGCTGGGATTAACGCCTAGGATATCTGATTCCAGAGTATGTCCTCTTAAGTATTATGCTATCCTGTACCAATCATAATAGTTCTGCCCCCAAATAATTATTATATGGCTACTATATACTCATCTCTGAGCCTATTAGTGAGTAACTTAATAAAGAAATGAAAGTTGGTGCTCTTTCCTTAAGGGAAAAGATGACATCTATAAGTGAAAGTATTAAAATTAATTATATCAGCAGTATATTAGAAAATATGCTGGGGCGCCTGGGTGGCTCAGTTGGTTAAGCAGCTGCCTTCGGCTCAGGTCATGATCCCAGGGTCCTGGGATCGAGTCCCGCATCGGGCTCCTTGCTCCGCAGGGAGCCTGCTCCTCTCTCTGCCTCTGCCTGCCTCTCTGCCTGCTTGTGTTCTCTCTCTGTTAAAATAAATAAATAAAATCTTAAAAAAAAAAAAAAAAAAAAAAAAAAAAAAAAAGAAAATATGTTAAATTTTGTCCTGAAAAAACAGAAAAGACAAAAGTCATTCTGGATGGGCAAAAGGATAGGCTGAAAAGAATGAGGACAAGGAATTGAAAATTTCACTGAATAAAAGGTGTTCTTTTAAAGAGGATTTACTCTGTTTTTAAGTAATGCATTTGTGACTCATCAATTTTGAAGTATAGGAAGACCAACAACAGAAAACAAGTAATTGTAACTATAATTATGAGGCCTTATATTATATATTATATATATATATATATAACTAATCAAAAACAATTCAAATTATCAAAATTTTTAATTCTCTGGAAACTGAAGGCAGTTAATAAGTTGTCAGTTGACTTATGAAAGGAATTTATTTGGAGCATACGAATAACAGATTTTTAACAAACAGTTGTAAAATGGGCTTAGGATAAAATTAGTATCATTACGTAATTCTCTTTTATGAGCTACCCATAGAAGATGTAAAATAGAGGCCAGAGCATATGGAGTGATATCAAAATTTATAAACCAATATATTTTTCTAAATATATATATATATATATATACATATATATATATATATATATATCAATAGGGCTAGATTTTTGCTGGAGTAAAAAACTCAGTTTCTTTGTGAATAAAAATTAATTTCTCATTCACACAAAATTGCTTCCAAACAGTGACTCAAAGATCCAGATTATTTCTTGCTTATGGCGTTACCATTTCGATATGTGACTCCACTGTTTTTAGGAGGGGAAGAGGATTTGTGCAATCCACTATTAAGTGACTTAGCTCAGAAGTGATTCATATCACAACTGCTCTAAGCTATTTCACCAAAACTAACTCGTGACTAAACTGACCCTACCTAACTATAAGGGGTCTGATAAATAGGCGAGTACATGGCTACTAAAGGATCAATGACTGTCTCTGCTACATCATAGAATGCTACTTTTATAGAAAGTTAATGAAGGACCAGCACATGGTGTCTCCCATGAAAAAATGTGTTGGGGTAGGTGTTTAAAAATTAAGTGCATTTCTGTATGTTGATTCTAACACTTTTAATATGCTAACAAACATTGGTAATGTTGACAAAGCATATAACATGCAGCATTTCTCAAACTTACTGCACACTGTTTTGGTAGCAGGATACAGTGTACTGGGATAACTCTGTATTCTTAGGGTATTTGAGGGGCAGGAGATATGGGGGTATTGTCTGTAAAGTGGATGTGGGTCATTTAGGAAAGACTTCAACAGTACAAGTTCATGCGATGTGGACCATAGACAAAAATCACTTTTAACTATCCCTTAGACCCGAAGAGCATAAAACCTACCCAACCAAGTCAGAAGTACTCTATGACCTTACCAGTCTTTTCTCTCTTCTTCCCATAATGCTCAAAACCACAGCTAGAAACAAAGGAAATAGGTGAGTTAGATAGCAGAAGATTATTCCATTTCTTTTCTCTAATGAAGACAGCTGCCAATTATGACTCTGGGCATTCAAAAGAGGGAGGGGAAGTCTAAACCTCAGATGACTATTGAAGCAGGTTGATTAATATGTTGGATTTATTATTTAGTCCAGACTTTGTGTTGTGACTCAAAGTGATTGTAGAACAATTTATTACCCAAGAATGAATAGAAAAGTTAATTTTGTGCCTAATTTTTCATGGAATTATTACCCTTAATGTATAAATATCAAAGTAAGGGGAGTGAGTGTATTAGTTGCAAGGGCTGCCAAAACAAAGTGCCACAGACTGGATGGCTTATTAAACAACAGAAATTAGTTGTTGTTTTTTTTTTTTCCACAACTCTGGAATTTTGAAGTCGAAGATCAGGGTGTCGGCAGGGTTGATTTCTTCTGAGGTCTCTCTGGCTTGCAGATGGCTCTCTTCTCCCTGTGTCTTCAGATACTCTTCCCTCTGCTTGTGTCTTTGTGTGTCGTAATTTCCTTTTCTTGTGAAGACACCCGACATACTGCATTAGAGCCTACCCTAATACACTCATTTTAACTTAATTACCTCTTTAAAGACCTTGTCTCTAAGTACAGCCACATTCTGAGGTACTAGAGGTAAAACTTCAACACATGAATTTTGAAGACACACAATTCAGCCCATAATAGGGAAAAAGTTGCAAGTCATATTCAGTGCATCTGTTGCATATTGGTAGATTTTCAGATATTAAATGACTTTTGATGTCTTGGACTAAACTCAGCTTGGCCATTGAATATAACTCTTACATATTCTTGGATTTTAATACAATTTTTAAAAATATTTATTTTTAAGACAGATTATTACACAATCTATTGTTTTATGTTTTTTAAAAATATTTTATTTATTTATTTGACAGAGAGATCACAAGCAGGCAGAGAGGCAGGCAGAGAGAGGGGGAAGCAGGCTACCCACTGAGCAGAGAGCCTGATGCGGGGCTCGATCCCAGGACCCTGAGATCATGACCTGAGCTGAAGGTAGAGGCTTAATCCACTGAGCCACCCAGGCGCCTCTGTTTTGTTTTGAGTATATTTATTAAGATTTGTATTCTATATTATGCTGGCATATCTGCAGGAACAATTAAGAAAGCCTACAGGGAAATGTATCATTTACTTAGAATACCTTGCATTTAAACTTAAATAGCTAACATAAAACACCGAAAAAATGATTACATACTCACCATTTTAAAAGACTCTAGGAATATGCAATTAGTCATATATGCTAATTATTAATATTCGCTGCTACAACATCCTTAAAAATTTCTGTGGTTAACAAGTTTATTTCCATCAAAGTAAATGCAGTGGTGTTCTGGTTGAATGAGGCTCTTTTGTGATTCCTCTTCAGGAATTGTCTCAAAGATTCAGGTTCCATTCATTCTGTGGCCCAGATACCATCAAGCATTCAGGGAGCAGGAAAAGAGAATGTGTGGGTAAGGCACATCCTCTCTAAACTGTCTCAGTAGTAACCCATCTGCTTAGCTCACATTCCAAGTATAAGACAGAGTCACATCTTCATGTAAGGGGCTCATTATAGTAGTTCAGCTGTGCATCGAAGAGAAGGAGACAAATTTCATGAGCATTTACTTGGTCTCTGTCAGAGATAGGTTCACAGCTGAGATTTAGCCAAACTCTAAGAACAGTTAATTATAATATTATCTAAATTATTCCAAGCCAGGAAACCAATACAAAAGAGAAAACAAAACCAAACTTAAGAGTCTCCAGAGTCATTCTGACAATGAAGGATAATTTTAATTATAACTTGATTTTAATAATCATGACTTCTGTAGCATAGATAGACATTTAAGAAAAAGACATAAAACCCAAAAGTGTGTCCCAGCTGTTTCATGTTGCAAAATGGTGGGCAGTTTCTTGGCTCAGAAAACAACTTCTGGATTACATACGAAATCAAAACAAAAAATATTTTAATTGAACTATAGTCATGATATGCATCTTTTAATTTTTAATTAATAGGAAGAGGGTGTGGTATGATATAAAATGTCAGTGTCAGAAAGTAAGTCTTTAAATTACTGTTCTCACTTCTCGGTTCTTTGGTAGGCAGGTCACTTAAGCTTACTTTGCTAGGCTTCCTCAACTATAAGATGGAGATACTGTAAAAACATTACTAGGCTCATATGTGATTCAAATGTCATAATATCCGAACTGTACCCAGGCCAATGAGCATTGCACCGTGGCCAGCCACATAAACAGTGTTTTGTTTAACCGTCATTAACATCCTTAACACGATATCAAATAATTCAACTTTAGTGTTTTCCTACTTTGTAGTCATCAAGGCTTTGATACAGAAAGTCTAATAAATTCGGGGTGCCTGGGTGGCTCAGCGGGTTAAAGCCTCTGCCTTCAGCTCGGATCATGATCCCAGGGTCCTGGGATTGAGCCCTGCATTGGGCTCTGCTCAGCAGGGAGCCTGCTCCCCCCTCTCCCTCTGCCTTCCTTTCTGCCTACTTGCGATCTCTCTGTCAAATAAATAAATAAAATCTTAAAAAAAGAAAGTATTGTAAATTCATACTTTAAGGATAATTATGTTAACCCTGCTTCTTTCAAAATACATCACAGTAATAGACAAAATATAAAAGAAAAAAATATTTATACACCCCAGCCAAATACAAGATAGATATCTCCAAGGACCAGAAGTTGGAAAAAAGACACAACTCAATAATTAAGAGTTGAAGGTAGGAGCCCATTGGGCTTAGGAAAGAAAAAGTTTCAGGCACCCGAGAATGCAAAGTAATAGGAGCTAGAGGCAATTCATATCAATTTGAAGAACAAAGTCAGGGTCAGGTTTACTGCAAGAAAATAAAGGTTGAGGCAGAGTTTACCTGACCTGAAAGGATGTTGCAAATGTTGCCATCCTGTCTGTCAGAGTGAATGATGTCCCTGGATGGGGAGGCTGCAGCTGTCCCAGGAAAATTGGGAAGCTTTAGCACTTATCCAGAGCCCTGGGAGGCTACAGCCCAAAACGGGGACTAGCAAGGCCTCCAGGCCAGGGTCCCGACCAAGTCTCCCTCTGGAGAGCATCTAGATCAACCATATTTCTAAAATCACTGTTGGATAGAATCCTCAATCTGTGGGATGAATGCTAATTTTAGATTTGAGGGAAAAAATGTGTTAGTTGGAAGTGACAACAGAGCATCTAGATAGGGAGGGTTAGAGAGAGGGACAAAGAAAAGGAAGGAGAGAGAGAGAAGGACAAGGAGAATTTTGTGAAACAAAATTCCAAAACAAATGAGGCAAGTAGATAATTAGTTGGTTTATTAATTCCAATTAAAATTTTTTAAAAATAATGAGTTTTTAAAAATTAACGTGTTCATTTTCTGAAAATGGATAAAGTAATAACAAGCATGAAAAAGAAGTAAGCATTATGAAACAGAAGCAGTTAGGTGTAGGAAGAAAACAACAACCAAAGAATTACTAGAAATCAAAACAAATTAAAGTTATTCAATTAGTAAATAGGAAAAAAAGAAAAAAAAACCCTCACCGATTAGATAAATATATAGAGAACACAGTTTAAGAGACACATATGGTTAAGACAGCATTAAGAAATTTGCTCAGAAAGCAGCCTGTAGAGATGTGATATGAAAGAGAAGTTAAGACCCATAAGACTTGAACATATTAAAAGTAAAATCGAGAATGAAATAAAAGAGGAAATGAAATAAAGCAATCCAAAATTGATAATCTGAATTTTTTACACCACTGTTACTCTGGGGTCTTCAGGTAGAAATGTGCAAAGTCTCTAAGTAAAATACATAAAGGTGATTCCATATATACTTACATCACTGTGAACAAATTGTAGTATATAAAACAAAATAAAAATGATGAGCTACCTGAGAGAAAAGGCCTATGAGTTACAAAGGAACAATATATTCTTCTGGTCAGTCTTTTGGGGAGTAAAAACTACTCCTAGTCATTAATTGCCTTATATGCTATTTTTTAATTTCCATATTGAATTTTCTGAAAGTATGTATGTTCTCATTTTTAGACTGTTAGTATTGTGATGAACATATTTGAATCTATTTGACCATTTTTCATTTTCAATTTTTTCCACTCCTTCTTTTTGACTAATAAGTACTTATTAAGGTATAATTTGAGTTCAGAATGGTCGTAAAAATGACCATACTAAAAAAATAAATAACATTTTTGAAAGGTCTCATGCCTCTTCAGGAGGAGCTCACTGAAGTATTCTAACCACGGTCCCCACATCAACTCCTCAGTAAATCAAGGGATATTTGAGAGAGGCTTCAAAATTTGCTCTGAAAATTTTGGGTGAGTCATACAATAAACATACATTTTTCTCTGTGATTGATCTGCAAATTCTGAATCATAATGAGTATTTATCTTATAATTCTCTTATTTTGAAAAGCAAACCTTTTTAAGTGTTTTTATTTCTAAATTCTGATGAGTAAAAATATTTACCATGGGACTTCCAAAGCTGATGTGTTCTCCTATAGCAAATGCTGCTGTATCCCTTGTGCTCCAGAAAACTTCTAGTGTCTACATAGCCTGCCTGAATGCTCTTTCAGAACCATGGATAGGTGCCCAGCATTCAGAGCCCGTTTCCTGAGCCTGGGACCAATGCATTTGCACAGAACCGCACTAATCAGAACTCTTAGGGTAAAATGCCCTTTGTTGCCATCTTGAAATAATGCATACTTTGAATTTGTGTTTTGTAAATGAAGTCACTGGGATATTGGAGAGTACAGTGTAGGAGGTATGGATGGAGTTGCTTAGAATCTTAGCTCCCATGGTCTCACCAAACCCTTCTTTCCTGTTTCTATTGGATTGATTCTTGGCTGCTGTTTCTTCAGTTCCACCTAGCAGCTGTTGCTGCCCTCCCTGCAGAGAAAACCAGTTCTCTAAGAAATGAGGGAGGGAAGTTGAGAGGGCATACATATGCATTTCAACTTCACCTCCACCTTCGACACCCCCTTGTAAGCCTCAGCATAGGTGCCTGGAGAGTTGGATGTGTGCCCAGCAGCATCTTGGGGATGGGCATTGGCCAAGCCCAGTTTGAGCTGTCAACTCCGTGGCACATTTAGCCAAGGCATCTTGTTTGCCCCATGCAAGTGTAGAACATGTTCCAGCCAGACAGGGAATTCCGTCCTTTGAGGGTCTCCTGCCCACACTGGGTTAGGAGCAGAAGGTCCACGGAAGGGAAGCTTAATTTCCCTGTCCTTGACCAGGTCTCTACTTTTTCATTATGTCGGGGGCTCCCCAAATTATTTTACTAGCGCTTTCTGCAGTAAGTACAACATCTCTTACCGACTGGTAGTGACTGAAAGAATCATTTTAAAATAACCCAACTTTCTTGTCTTGAGGTGAGATAATTCTGAGGCATGTGTTTTGCTCCATTTCTGAGTGCCCTCACCCAGTAAAACATATTTTAGTAGCTGACTTAATTACCAACCTCCCTTTGGCTTCAAAGTTTATTTTACAATAATGTCCCTAAAAATGTGACCATAATTACTCAATTATCTTTATTTTACTACTGTACTTTGATAGATTATTATATTTACACAGTATTTACAAGATGTTTGACTTGATAAACTGCCACACATTTGAATTCCAGGGCATTTTGATGTTTTCTTGGGAAGAACGAATAGGCTATTAAAAACTGGGACTGTCATTGAAAACTTGGTAAATTTGGTAACTCTATAAATACATATATGCACTTTTTAAAGGAAGTTGGAAACATCAGTCACTGCTGGTGGATTGTGAAATTGGTGTCTTTGCCACATATAAAAGGCTATGTCTGAATCTTTGAACCACAAAATACCTAATTTACTGTAGAAATATAAACATATTATATACTTATTTCAGATGTTCATAAACCCAGTTCCTTTTTGACATGATATAACTGAAAACAGAAGTATTTATAATAACGATAAGATTAATGAATACGCTGAAACTTTGGTTAACATATCAATTGACTAACTTGTCATATAACATTCACAAATGACTTGTTTTGAGCAAAAGTATCAAAAAGAGCAAAAATATTTTTTTTTTTAAATCCTGCTATATTTTGTCTGGTTTATAATCTTGAAAATATTTACATCAGCTATAAGCCAAAGGTTGTAATATGTAATAGGAAGCAAATTAGGAATAGTTAAAATATTTATGTCTGGCCATCAAGTTATTGTAGCAAACACAATAGTTATAGTTATTGATTAACATCAAGGATAGCAGCACCACATTTTTTATTTCTTTTTTTTTCTTTTTTTGCTGGCTTTCACGATGAAATGCAATACAATTCTATGATTCATCTAGTTTATAATGGATTAATATGCATTCAGACAAGGAAGCATCAGAAAGATTAATTTTCTGAACTGAAAATGCATCAGATATAAATGAGTCAAAACTGTTCATTCAAGGTATCTGTGATTGTAATGTAATAGGAGGTTTAGAAGTACTAGTGTGGAAATAATGTATTGGCATATAGAAATAATTCCCCAGATTTACTTGCTTTAAAACTAGTTTTGGAATAAGATGAGAATATAAACACCATTTAATTCATTTTTAATTTAAAGAAAACACAATAGGAAGAGAATTGAATTTATATACCAGCTAATAATCACAACAACAAATAACTATTTCATAAATAATCTTAATGATTTACACTATATATATTAATATTATAAAGTGTAAGAAAAAAATAATTGATTCTATTATGATTTCCATAAAAACCCTGGAAGATTTGTTTTTCAGAAAGTTGGATGTGTGGTTTAAAAAATAACTACTTATCTATATATGTACATGCTAAAACTATCGATTCATTATAAATCAAATTCATTATGGATTTTTACCTAATTGTTTTTAAATGGATAAATCCAAATGTGTTGTTTTGGCTTATTGGTTTATATTATCCTTTTGACAATCAAATCTTTATAGGCATCAACTAAATTGATAGCAGGATGTAGTGATAAGAAATAATTTTCAGTAACTTTAATGATAGATAAATTAGTACTCATAATGATATTTTATGAGGTGCCAAACAATAAACAAGAAAAAAAGAGAAAGATTCCACCCTTAGTTTTATGACTTAAAACATTATTTCCCTTAGGAAGAAATGTAAATATCTGCTAAACAATAAAAATCCATTCTACTTTTCTTTCTTAACATTACCTTCCTATTGTGTTGGCCATTAGCCTGTTTGCTATCAGATTCACTCTTGGCCCTTTCTCTGTTGGTCTCTGTACACTCCAAATACCTAGTCTTTCCAGGATCTCCCCTCAGTTGCCTTAGGCTGGTTTTGGCCATCTGGGCGCACTGATAGAGACTGGAAGGAAGGAGGAGACTTGAGACTAGACTATTTTTCCTGGCGCTCTATGCATCCCGCAGCATCTGTATTATCAGCAACTGTGTGTTCTTCCCTGATTTTAGTCCCCCAAGGTCTGCGTTCCCATTTCCAACTTGGCAGTTCCAAGGGCTGGGGTCTGTTAATACTGACCCCTGCCTTTGTTGTCCACACCCAAGGGAGAGTGACTTCCTGCTAATCTCTGGACTGCTTTCACTGTCCCTTATCTGCTTATATGGCAAGTACCTGTCCTAGGTTCTGTTTTCCTAGCTGAACTTCAGCTGATCAATCTAATTAACCTGTTGTCTTATCATCGTAGCTCTAGATTTAAGGGGGAAAAAAGTAGTTAACTTAGAAGAAAGGAAGAATTTGAAGCCATATGCTCAGCTTTAATGAGCATGCTAAGATTATTTCTTTAAAACAATCACACCTGATTTGTCATTTTAATGTGGTATCTTACTTGTCTCTACTATATGCCTGGTGTCACAAGTAAACATGAACTTCCATTTTCAAAACATGTTTAAAAAACAGTTGTTGCAAGTCCCAAGCTTCCAGTGGGACCATGCATAGTTAGATGAATTGTGACAAAAAGAAAAAAAAAATATATATATATATATATAAATTAAGTTGATGTTTAAAAAATAAGTATTCCATATATCTTCATTTTTTGTCAAACCCATAGGTCCCTTTCCTTCTTCCCACCCTTGAAAACTGATCTTTTTTTTTTAAATTTTTTTATTAACATATAATGTATTATTTACCCCAGGGTACAGGTCTGTGAATCATCAGGCTTACACATTTCATAGCATTTGCCATAGCACATACCCTCCCCAATGTCCATATCCCTACCCCCCCCCAGCAACCATTAGTTTGTTTCGTGAGTTTAGGAGTCTCTTATGGTTTGTCTCCTTCCCCATCCCATCTTGTTTCATTTCTCTTCCCACCCCCCCCATAACCCCCTGACCTGCCTCTCAAATTCTTCATATCAGAGTGATCATGTGATAATTGTCTCTCTCTGACTGACTTATTTCGCTTAGCATAATACCCTCTAGTTCTATCCACGTCGTTGCAAATGGC
>CM052800.1:128022102-128099431 GCA_028533885.1 Nasua narica
TTTTATATCCTGAGACTTGATTGAATTCCTGTATGACTTCTAGCAGTCTTGGAGTGGAGCCTTTTGGGTTTTCCACATAAAGTATCATATCATCTGCAAAGAGTGAGAGTTTGACTTCTTCTTTGCCAGTTTGGATGCCTTGAAAACTGATCTTATCTGATACTTCACAATTTTAAAAGGAGGAGACATCAGCAGGATGGGGTAAATAAAATTTCTGCCACCAAATCTGTAAGGTTCCCAAATCTTCTACAATCGTTTTTCCCCTTTTCCTATTATTTGTAAGTTAATCTCTTAGGGGCACCTTAGTAGCACATGCCACTCTTGATCTCAGGGTTGTGAGTTCAAGCCCCATGTTGGGTGTAGAGATTACTTAAAAAAAATAAATTACTTTCCTTTTTCTCTGGATCATACGCTCAGCTACCTTTCAGAGTCCTTTTCTTACCCATGTTCTGTGCTGCATTTTCCACCTTTCACTCTAAAAATTTTTCACCAGCATCATTTATGATCAATAGCTCCCATTTTAAAATAAAAATATATATAGACATACACATACCTTTGTGGACTGTCCATTCTTCTAGGTATGGATCAATTTATATATCTGTCCCTCACATAGCCAAGCTCCATGAATGAATTGAGTTGTTTCTGGCATCTGTATCTGTTTTACAAGTTACCAGGGGTAGTAATAGCCCATTCTTATCCATAGAGGAAACTTTACATCACTCACTTTTCATTTCACTCTGATATAAATTTCCTTTTTTTTTAATTACCTATCTACAAAGAATTTAAAACGTGTACCCTCACTGCACACCGATTTGCCTTCTTACAGTTTGTTAAACATTTGTTTTGAAGTGAGCTAAAATGTATCGAATGCATATCATTCGGATGGTACTTTCTGAGTATTTTATGTATATTCTTTGAATCATTGCAATACCCACTGAGATTGAAACTTTTATTATCTTAACTTTACAGATGAAGAAACTGCACTCCAGAGAAATTAAGTAATATACACTCTCGTAGAGCTAATATAAGACAGAACCAGAATTTGACCTCAAATAGTGGGTTTCAGAGCTATATTCTGAATCAATCTATTATTCTACCACTTTGTAATCACATGGATGGCTTATCAGAGAATGGAGGAAAAGAAAAAGCTATCCTAATTGTTTGTGTGTTTAATTTGGCCTAGAATCCTATATTTTAGAAATTTAGTAAAAAGGAAAGAAAATTAAGAACTTATTTTAATTATGAACATGAGTACAAAAATTCCAGGTAAAATTATGAAATGCAATTATCATATATACACTGAAAATCAAGTTCATAGAAGTAACAATTAAAAGGAGTAAACAGTATATATTTTATAAAGCATTCAACATTACACAAACTTGAGGAATAAAGAGTAGAATAGAATAGAATAGAATAGTATGCTAAGTCAGACCAAGAAAGATAAATACCATATGATTTCACCCATTTGTAGACCTAAAAGACAAAACAAATTGAATAAACAAAATGAGAATCAGACCTATAAATACAGAGAACAAACTGATGGTTGCCAGAGGGAAGGCGTGTGGAAGGATGGGCAAAATGGGTGAAGGGGAGTGGGAGGTACAGGTTTCCAGTTATGGAATTAATATCACAGGAGTAAAAGGCACAGTAATAGTATTATATGGTGACAGATGGTACCTACACTTGTGGTGAGCATAACATAACATATAGAGATGTTGAGTCACTGTTGTGCACTGGAAACTAATGTAGCATTATGTGTCAGCTATAATAAAAAAAATTCACTGAACTTCGGAAATGGTATCTACTGAAAATCTTAAGGCAGATATTATAGTAAAGGTCAAAAAGGGCATCAGTGAAAAATCTTCTGTTCAACATGCACTGGTTGTCTTGTCCTATGCAGTACAAGAATTAAAAAGAAGAGTCAAAGATTGGAAAGGAAGCAGCGCAATTTTTATTTGCCAACCTGTGTGTTTACCTATGTAGAAAACTAGGCCACTGTCATTATCACCATAAAACTAAAATACTTTAGCAACATTGCTACTTATGAGTCATATGAAAAATGAATACACTTCCTAGAGTACACAAAAAGATTAAGATATGTAGTAGAAAGATTTGTCTCATAACAAAGTAACAAAGGCCAGTAGATTCTCATAGCCATTTAAGAATGTCTAAATGTGCAAGAACTAGATTGCTAGTTCCACAATGTGGATTACTAGAAATTTTAAAGGAAGACCCAAATAAAGGTGAGGTATAAATGAGAAAATAGCCAAAAATTTCAATTTTCTTTCTTTTTTTTTTTTTAAGATTTTGTTTATTCGACAGAGAGAGAGAGAGAGGGAGACAGAAAGAGAGGGAACACAAGCAGGGGGAGTGGGAGAAGCAGGCTTCCCGCTGAGCAGGGAGCCTGATGTGGGGCTGATCCCTGGACCCCGGGATCATGACCTAAGCAAAAAGCAGATGCGTAACGACTGAGCCACCCAGGTGCCCCCAAAATGTCAATTTTCCAACATTTGCACCCAAATGATTTCTTCAAGTATCCCCAGATCCCACTGTTCTGTATAGTGCCAGTGAAAATCTCATCAGGATTTTTTTTTTGTTTGTGATATTTTTTCAGTTTAATGTTAATTGTCATAAACGAAGAGAACAAAAAATTGTCAAGAGAAATATGAGAAACAGAGGTGTCTCAAACTAAAAAATATCAAGACTCTTTATAAAGTTATCCTAATTAAGAAAATACAGGATGGGTGTTTTAAAAAGCTATTGTATCAGTGCATAATTATTTAAAAGCCCAGAGGGAGGCCAAAGGATGGGTGAGGATTTAGTATCTGAAGGGATTGGGCATCAGTGCCCAGTTATTTGCAGTCCATCTCTGGACCAGAAGTTAGATTTGATCTCTTATTTCTTAAATTGTTATTTCATATATGAGCAAAACTTTCTATTCTAGTTAATGTTTTTAGTAAGTATTTGATGCAGTAAGGAATAAAAATCAAGAAAATAGTGGTACAATCTTACATTAATGAATACCTATGTAACTGGCAGAGGAAAAAAAATCTGTCTATAAAAAATAAACACTTATTATTATCAACTAATAGAAGGCTACCTCTTCAGTAGTCAAGGAAGTGTGAATAATCAACAATTATGACAAAGTATTTCTCTTTCGGGGGCAAAATTTGTACATATCTTACTATAGCTTTTTAGATCAGATATTACTGGCTCAGAAAGCAAATTAAATTCTCATTGCAATTCATGACTTGGATATCTATCTAATGGAAAGCAGTGAATTGGCTGCCAATTAAACTGATGCTATTTCAATCTGCACACATGTTCCCGAAATAATCCTAAAAGGCTCCAATTCAACTTGCTAACAAAAGAACCCAACCCATAATGTTGGCGTTTTTTTTTTTTTTTCTTTTTATTCATTCTAAATTGTGTTCCCTAATCCTGGGTAGATTTTTTGCCTTGGCATAGATTAAGACTGATTCAGTCCTAAATTACAGAAGCTATTAAGTTAATTATCTTCATGTTATCCATATAATGCATACTTATATAAATGGAATTCACTTTTTAAGTCCTAACTCCATAAACTTCTTAGGGGACCAGTGCAAAACATGTAATAGTAAGTATATTTGAATAAAAGTGCATGTAATTACATAGCCCCTTTTTAGAAAACCTCTTACTCAAACATGGGGCTGATGCAATTGACATTTATTGGAAGGAAAATGAGAATTCTGATTCAGTTTGTGATGCAGTTTTGTGCTTCTTGGAAGCTACTAAAATTATTTTTTAATAGACAACTTTTCTTTTCCAAGCAAAATCTTGCAGAAAGTAAGTTTTCTAAAGGAGTTTACATCAGACTTTTGAGAAACTAATTAATTGTTTTAGAAACTAGAAAGTGTATCATTTAGTATACCCTAAGGTTTCATAGAGTACTAGTTGAAATTAATTTATGTAAATATAAATGATCTTTCTGAATAGCCTGTATCAGTGACGATCTATGTTTGCAGGAGTGTCTTTAAAAAATAATAGGAGGCGCCTGGGTGGCTCGTTGGTTAAGCCTTTGGCTCAGGTCATGATCCTGGAGTCCCCCATCAGGCTCCCAGCTCCACGGGGAGTCTGCTTCTCCCTCTGACCATCTATCTCACTCACTCTCTCTCAAATACATAAATAAAATCTTGAAAAAAATAATGGGGAGCTAACAGTATCAAACTTTACATTCAGATACTCATTTCTTTTAATTTTCAGCCTGACATGGATTGTCCTTCAAAGCTTGTGTTAAATTAATTACAGTCTGTTCTTTGCTATTTTGTATTTCCTGACTCCTTCTTTTTATTATACATCCCCTCTAAATTCTCCTGAAAGGAATAATGGTGTTTTTTTGGTCCCCCCCCCAACCACCCCCCGATACAGAATACTTGACACTTGAGGAGGCATAATTAACTTTAGACTGCAGGACCCAAACAGTGGAATGGGTAAACCTATGGGATGATGAAAGCTAGAATAAGTATATATACGTATTAGGAGAGAATAGTTGCATATGTTGTTGCTCAGAGTGCAGAAAGCAAAGATCTTTTCCCTATACCTGAAAGTTTGTCATGTGAGAAAGAGATTAATCCTTTCTGTGGGTCAAGAGACATATTTAGAGTATGTTGGCAATTTTTAGTTCAGCTACACAAAGAACTTCCAAACAGAAATGTCAGGCACTGGAATGAGTGTATTGAGTACAAGGGAACTGTGTAATGCTAATGGATCATGAGTAGTGTGAAATGTATTATATTGTCAATGGGCAGCTAAGAAGCAGAGGAATAACCCAAAATAATAGATTAATCATATCCATGCAGTCTTTGTCTTATTTAGCCACATGGTTAATTGAGCATTATTTAGGGTTAATAGAACGTAATTTTAAGGTAGACATTTGTAAAATAAGAAAGACTATTTGAACTAGAAATGTGTATGTGGGTATCATCCATATAAGGGTGATAACTGACATTATGGAAGAGAAAAGTAAATGGACTCTTACAAAATGGAAGAAGACAAAGGGAAGTGATGAGAGAATGGGAATACTTTTCATATATATACTACATATGTATATATGTAAATATATGTTTATAAAAAGCATTGATATATAAAGTATTTATATATAAAATATACGCTTCAATAATATAAATACTATAAAGTACTTTGTAGTATAAATCTATATAAATATTTTATATGTAAAGTATTTTATATAAATACTATTTATATTTATATTATATTTATATTTATATATAAAATATTTTATATATAAATGCTATATATGTAAATATAAAGTATGGCATTAAAAACAAAATAAATAAACAAAATAAATAAAATAAAAGAAGTATAGCATTGAAAACATAGCATTAAATAAAATATTATTACAATAGAGGAGAAAATTGTGTAATTTAGTTCTCATGAAATTTTGGTAGTGGAACTCCTGGGTGGTTCAGTCGGTTAAATGACTGCCTTCATCTCAGGTCATGATCCCAGGTTCAGGGATTGAATCCTTCTTGCTCAGTGGAGGCCCTGCTTTCCCCCTTTGCCTGTTCTACCTCCTCTACCTGCCTGCTTGGGCTCGCTCTCTCTCTGACAAATAAATAAATAAAATATTAAAAAAAAAGAAAGAAATTTTGGTAGTGAGGTTTGAAGGTAGTGAAGTGACATGATCAAGAAGAAAAATAAAACATTTTTCCTCGCCTTTTTTCCTCGTTTATGCTGCTCTTTGAATAGAGGATGAAAAGTGTATTATTCCTGTATTATCCTCAGTAGATTAAAAATATATAATGATTGGAATTACCTGTATCACCAGGATAGGCTAAGATATTCTGCAACACACCAGGGTTTTTAAACCACACCCAGGCTGATGGAGTGTCCACTCAAATATTGCTAGGCGCTAGAACAGAAGGTAGTGAGTGGTCTTAATCAGCAAGTAAATGAGCCAGCTCTGAAATGACACAAGTTAAGTCCACTCAAAATTCTTTGGCCCGTTAAATATTTAAGCAGCTGTTTATTCCTGAGCACTGAGATGTTCCATTAACTGGCTAGATTGGGGCTGCATCTTAATGCACCTGGGTGGTCCACAAGCATATTAAAAAGGATCTATTATTGTTTTGTTGCTATCGCAACAGAAAAATAGGAAAAGGAAATGGGGATATTTAAATCAGTAATAAAAATGATTCATTCATAACCCAAGGACTCAGGAGTGAAGGGAGAAGCAAAATAAATAAGTGGAAGCCAATAAATTAGAATTAGAGTGAGCAATATTGCAAAGATGGAAAATGGCACCAGTAGTATAACTGAAAATTTACTTGGAAAAAACTAAACAATTATTTAATTAAAATTATAAATGGCCAGAAAGATAAAAATTAATCCACTATCTAGAGAATCCTGAGATTGAAAAAAATTAAAAGATTAATAAAATATGTTTCCAAATTAGTAAAATTTTAGCAAAAGATAATCCCCATTTTCTGTCAAAGATATGGCAAAAGACTCCCTCTTATATGTGCTTATACCAGTGTGATCAGGAAAACTTGTTTGTAAGTATTGAAACGTAAATAATGAGAGGGAGCATACCAGAATACTGAGAAGAGAGACTGCTTGGATATGAAGTCAGATTATAACATTTACTACTTCAGGATGGAAATTTTGCAGTATAAAAGTTTAAATATTCATTTATTTTGATCTGGCATTTCCATTCCTAGGAATTAAAAACATATCTACCAATGAGAAACAGAAAATGTCCAATTAGGTTCAATGCAGCATTGTTCACTGCATTGTTGGTAAAAATGCAGCATTGTTTACCAAAAGCTGAAGAAAACCTAAAATAGGTTATCTGCAGAAAATTAGTCACATAATCTATGGATATATCCTTGCAATGGTAATATGTTTTTAAATGTTCTGACAGAAAGATATATATTCCAGTGTGTGACAAAGGTCAGTGGAAAAGAGTATGTGCAGTTTCTCCCATTTTCAGAAAGAATATATGAGTGGAGAAATATAGGAATACATAAATTTTAGAGCAGTGTCCTTTGTTGGTGTGATTATGATGGAGTTTAAATTTCTTTCTGATCTTATTTATTTTTTAAAGATGTATTTATTTTAGGGAGAAATGAGAGAGCAAGTAGGGGGAAGGGCAGAGGGAGAAGGAGAGAGAATCTCAGGCAGACTCCCTGCTGAGCACTGAGCCTGATGTGGAGCTCGATCTCATGACCTGAGATCATGACTGACTGGAGCCAAACCAAAAGTTGAATGCTTAACTGACTGCACCACTCAGACATCCCCTCTTATTGATTTTAACTATTTCAAAGATTTTATTTATTTATTTGACAGGAGAGAGATCACAAGTAGGCAGAGGGGTAGGCAGAGAGAGGGGGAAGCAGGCTCGCTGCCGAGCAGAGAGCAGAGATCCCAATGCAGGGCTTGATCCCAGGACCCTGAGATCATGACCTCAGCCATAAGTAGAGGCTTTAACCCACGAGCCACCCAGGTGCCCCAGATTTTAAGTATTTTATGAATAATTTTATATTCTTATAACCAGAAAAAAATAGAGATATAAAAATGGAATCTAATGAACTCATTTAATGTAGCAAGATACCAGTTTAGAAAAGTTATGTATCATGTACTGCACATTATATTTTTTTGAAATACCTTTAATGATGGTGAAGAGAATTGATAATATGGTACTTATGACCATTGTAGAAAGAAAACGTTTATATAACCAATAAAGTCTTATTACCTGCAATTGGGGCATGAAATTTTCATTTCTATTAAGATTCATTTTGTATGGGTCCTTTAAATGGCCTCCTACAAGCTCATTCCTGCTGTCACCCTGCCCAGCTTGCTTACACAAACAGAAAATTAATAGCCCATATTCTTGAATCAGTACTTTTAACATTAAGTGGGTGACTCTCTGCAATAGTGATACACATCTTTATTAGGAAGATATTTATCATTTAATGGTATGCTTTATTTGGCATATGGAAAATTCTATAAAGTAGAAGTAATTTCTAAATGCATAAATTATTATCTAATGTGCATTTCAAAAAAGAAGATCCATTTTCAGAGTTTTAAACCTGAGCAATAACAATTTTGTTTGCCTTTCATCTACTTTGCTTTGTATCAGTGTGGTATTTCAGGGGCCATTATTTTATAGCCAGATTCCCAACATATGTAGAACCCAAGTTATGTTAGTGCCTTCACTCAACTACTGCTCAATTTTCATAATATGTGCAATATGTTTATAATAGTTTCCTAGTAGAGATACTAAAATTGTAATTAAAAACAAGACCTTACAAGTGTGTGCAAGAAAAGAATGTTAAGAGAGATTGTTGTTACTGTCAGTATTATTATGTTATTGTTCTATTATTTTTTATTCTTCAGTGTAATAGTGTGCTTAATGAACATCTGGATACATTTCTCTGAAATGAGTACTGGCAAAGTTTGTAGAACTATAAGTTGATTTACAAACTTGTCTCTGTTAGACAGAAACGTAATTAGCATCACTCCTTGGCTGGCTCTAAATAACTACAGTTATTTGGTTATCCAAGTGTTAGGGTGGGAGGGACAGAAACAGAAGCAAAATTGTGTGCCTTGGGCACCTGTGTGGCTCAGTCAGTTAAGCAACTGTCTTTGGCTCAGGTCATAATCCCAGGGTCCTGGGATCGAGTCCTGCATCTGGCTCCCTGCTTAGCGGGGAGTCCGCTTCTTCCTCTCCCTTTGCCGCCCACCCTGCTTGTTGTTTTTCTCTCTTTCTCAAATAAATAAATAAAACCCTAAAAAAAAAATAGTGTGTATACCTGCAGATTATCCTTCTTTTTTTTTAAAGCGAAGTAGCTTTGACACACAATGTTATATTGGTTTCAGGTGTACAACACAGTAATTCAGTAACTCTATACATTCTGCTGTGCTCACCACAAGTGTAGCTACCATCTGTCGCCATACAGACTGTTTAATACCATCGACTATATTCTTTATGCTGTGCCTTTCTTTCCTGTGACTTATTCATGTCCTAACTAGAAGCCTGTACCTTCCACTCCCCTTCACACATTTTGCCGATTTTCCCCTCACCCCTTCTAGCAACCGTGAATTTGTTCTGTGAATTTATAGGTCTGTTTTACCTGCAGATTACAGTGCAGACACAATTCAACTCCTAATAGTCCAGTAGTAAAATTATATTTCTCTATTTTAAGTTATTTATTATTGAAATATTAAATGATCTTAAAGACTATTTATAATGAATTATTTGAAGATGATGCCGAACCACATAATCAAAACTTCTGTTTCTGCTAAGATAGTTTTATCCTTAAGTTAGAAAAACAAACACGGAAACAAAAGACTCACAAACTTTTTAAAGCAAAATCATGTACAGGTTCATGAAGCCAGAAGCCCGGTGGTTAGGGAGGTTTTAGGGTTGATGTAATCCAGTGGCCCTGGCTTTCATTCCCAGGGGTTGTGCCAGTGCCAGATATGCCCTTCATCCTGTGCACCCTTTGTCCTAGGGCTGATTTCTAAGGCAGCATAGCTAAGTCCTTACACCTACAAGTGGTAATGTCCAGAAGAAAAAGAAATATTTCCCTAAGGCTTTCTCTTAATGAGAAGATTTGTGCCAGAATCCCAAAATGTCTTGGTATTTCATTTGTCTGATTTAAGTCATATTCCCATTCCTGAAGCAACCTTCATATCCATCAATAAACTTAACTAGATGCCTGCATAATTACTGGGAAAAGAAATAAGGTGCTCATGAATGATCAGTTTTAAGGTTCAACCATGTTCAGTCTCCCAAATTTGTAGAAACGGAGAGGTGGAATAGTTTTGGGGGATAACACCACAATGACCCCTATAACTGCTAATGAAAGGAAATATAACCCACAGCTTCCATTTAAACACAAGAAGACTTAAATGAATATATTGTGTGGAGAGAGTAGCAGACTATTCTCTGTTAATGTGTACTATTTCTGGAGAGATTAAGAGACTGGCGTTGAAGGGCTAATATTTGGTTTGCCTTCTATATTAGGTTATAGTCCAGCAACTATAAGGTCTTTAGACCATGAAAAAACAAGTTGGTTTAATATTGGCTCCCTGGACATGGAGTATTTGTTTATTGGGTATAGTGTTGCATTTTCACTGAGAGCAATGATAGTTTAATTTCATTTCCAATGTCTTGAAAATATCTAAAACGTTCATCTCCCTGCTAGCATTATAAATCAAGAAGCATTGACTCCTGTTTCTGACAACATTTATATTAGCTTTATTTTCACTTTACAGGTTCTCACATGTTTGATAAAAACATGACATATTCTAAGAAAACTGAAAATTGCTTAGAAACAATGTTTAGGTCCTCTTTTATTGTGCTATAAACTGTCATAAGTTTGCAAATGTTTTTGTAATTTGAAGCAAAAAGTTATAGCTCTTAATTTTACATGTGAATGTATCAATATATCCTCAAAGGTCTTAAATTACTAACATACCATAACATTGAAATTTTTAATATGTAGTAGGATTGTGTTTTCACAATAATATAAACAATCTGCCTATTTATGGAACATGATAAGAATGAAGAAGTTTACTTTGGGGGAATTATTTTTGCTATGATGCTCCTCCTCCTATGGTAGCATCAGTAAGTACAAAATGTGAATGTTTAGAGCCATGAATGTTTATGACCTCAGGAAGAAAACAGAAAACAGGGAGCAGGAAGATGTTCTAGTTTTCAGTAATTTAACCTGAACTCTTAAGGTCTTCAGTGTATTCCTTGCAGAACCACAGAGTGGGAAAACAATTTTGTTGAGCTCTTAATAATATATAACAAAATGAGCTCTAATTTAACAATTATGGCTAATTAGGCCTGGCAATATAGAAACTGAGTTACTCTTGGTCAGAATCTTATTGTATGCAGGTAAATGAATTTGCCCAAAGAACTTCCATGGAACAAACTCAGCAAAAGCCTCACACTAGATCTGGTTTAAAAAAAAAAATGTAGGGCTCCTGAGTGGCTCAGTGGGTTAAAGCCTCTGCCTTCGGCTCAGGTCATGATCTCAAGGTCCTGGGATGGAGCCCTGCATCGGTCTCTCTGCTCAGTGGGGAGTCGGCTTCCCCCTCTCTCTCTGCCTGCCTCTCTGCCTACTTATGATATCTCTTTCTCTGTCAAATAAATAAATAAATAAAATCTTAAAAAAAAATGTGCCATGCTTCCCCCCACCCACTTACTTGTGACTTCCAGCTTCCATTTAGGCTCTTGCTCCGGTGAGGCACCTGCCCAGAGGGAGAATGGTAGTTGACTAGACCTTCACTACCTTGCCACCTCCTTGTATCCTTGCTGACCCAGAAGAAATGTAGAGAGAGTTGTATGTTGTAGCAATGCTTTTTGTTTTTGTTCTTGTTTGTAATCACGAGCGTGTACCATCCTGCAAGGAACAATTCGTACAGTACCTATTGTGTCTCATATCGGTACAGTCATGGTCAACATACATTTAACATTCCCACCTTTTCAATCGTCATACTCTCCAATAGCTCCCAATTACCCATCTCTTTCCTCCCATCCAAACCCTTCCATTTTGCCTATGGAAATTTGTGTTCCAGGGCCAACAGATTCTGTTACACTCTCAGTCTCTTTACTAAATATCCCTCACACATTCTTACTGCCACCAAGTTTGACGGATCCTTGACAGTATAATTCCCAAAGCTTTTAAGTATAAATGATTCATTTTTCCTCACTCCTCTGTTCTATAACCTTGCTGCTGCTCTGAATTCTGCAAGTCCAACTCTTGAATGTGACCTCATAGATAAGTAATGTGCTTCCCTATCTTGTCCTCTCATTTGCACTTCAGGATTCCAACACCAATATCTCTTTTGACTTTCCTATGAGTTAAGTGCTCCTAGCTTATAGAATAAAACAGTTTTCCCAACTCTCTGGGGTACTTATTATTTTTTAATATATGTGAACAAATCATAGACTCTGAGTGCATCTGGGAATCTATTTATGTCCATGGTGTCAGGAGTTTTCACACAACTCCTCACAGAGATTTCTGTCTACTGTGCCAATATGATTGATTGCAAAGTATATTTACACTCCTAATAAAATTAATACACTATATTCCCACTAAGAAAAAAATGAAATAAAATTCCTTCTTCACACATGTGAATACAGTATATTAATAAATGTACTATATTAATACATTTTTGAAATAGGAACCAGATGTTATATCAATTAAGATTGGAACCTTAGTTAGAAATTGAGCAAGACAGACCTGAGTTTTTGAGTGCCAACATTGTGCCTTACCAGTCTCATATTTCTGCCTATCAAAATTGTTCTTAGTCTGGGTTCTCCCAACAGAGAACTTTGATATAAAGATTCATTAAAAGTAGTTTATTTAAGATGTGCTTTCCAGGAAGCATGATAAGGGAGTAGGGCATTAAGATAGGAGATAAAGGAAACCTAATAAAGTGTATGTTAGTATGTGGGTTACCATATGAACAACTCAAATCAATCCTATGGGAAACTTTCAGGGATTATAGACACACCTCAACAAAAAATATCTGGGATGTTTATCCACAGTGTTCATTTCTTGTAAGTGAAGAGTTGCCTGCAGTGTATTCATTCCCCTGAATGTGCTGCATGTCCAACCACCACCACTTCCAACTCCCTGCAGCCTCATAATTTATGAAAGCAGAGAAATGTGGGGAAATGCTTGTGTGTAAGGGAACTGTCTACAAATGAACTGTAGGATAAAATAAGAGGATGTGACTAGAGCATTGATAGTTTCTGTTATTGTAAACTATGTAATGGTAAGAAAAAAAATCCACAAATATCTAATGATTTACTTCTAAACATACCTAAAACAGATTGGAAAGGGACTTTGCTTTGCACAGTCAATAAGAGATCCAGACTAATGGAGGAGCCACCATTTGTACTTTCATTTCCTAGAGCTCATGGTCTTCTCCACTGCATAGCTTTGGCAGAGAAGCTGGAAAATTGGGTAGGAGAGTTTTACTATATCAGTGTGAAAGTGGCACACCCCATCTCAGTCAAGAACTATCTAGATCTAGTTACATATGCCTTTACTTCCAGGCGGCTGGGCTTGTTGAGAATCAATGGTATACCTAGTAGACATTACTGTCTGTTATATTTCATCATTCTGATCACTATAGAAATAGTAGTAGTAACATTACTAGTAGTAATAGTAGTTGTAGTAATACATAGTCATAATTGTAGTCATTGTAGTATTTGGGTTTTTTTTAAAGATTTTATTTGTTTATTGAGAAGAGAGAGAGAGTGAGAGAGAGACAGAGCACAAGCAGAGGGAGGGTTAAAGGGAGAGGGAAAGAAGGCTCCCCTGCTGAGCAGGGAGCCTGACATGGAGCTTGATGTTAGGATGGGGGGAATCATACCTGAGACAGCTGCTTAACCAACTGAGCCACCCAGGTGCCCCAATAATTTTTGTTAATATAGGAAATCTGCACAAATGGAAATGGAGACATCTGAGATCTTTCCAAAAAGATGTCATTTTTATAAACATAACTGTTTAACATTAAGGACAAAAAAAGTTATCACCAGACTATAACCAATCAGGATGCTTTGAGTGTAAAAGAGAGGAAATCTTATCTCAAAACACTTTAAGCACTATTCCCAGAACTGAAAAAAATCCAGAGTAAAACTAGATAGCAACATAATTTGATGCAGAGCTACGAATACTGTCACTTCATCCTAATGTATGGTTCTGTCATTTGGATTTGGCCTCCTTCTCAAATAACCAGAGAGGTTCTTTCCCATGATGGAATTGAGGGTGGGTTCAAAATACAGATGTGAGAGAGGTAAGAAGACACAAACTTCAGTGTTTACTTGATTGGGGCCATTCTAAGTGTTGCTTAGTGCTTGCTTGGAGGGACTATAAGCTTCTTGCTTTGCATCTTTCCCTAATGGGCACTTTAACTGTCTCTGGGAAGGTGCACTGCTTGCAGAACTATACAAAGAAAACCTCACCATAAATCATGCTGCAAATTTTAACAAAGAGCTCTTCTTCTGCTGTCAAGAGGGTAGAATGGTTAGAATTAGATAGTAATTTAGGCTGCTTATTTTATTTGAGTTTTAATTAGGTATTATATTTCACTAATCTGTTTTGCCTTTGGATCTCAGAGAATACTGCTATTTTAAGAAAGCCTACAATACTTTTGGGTTCAAATCCAGTTAGAAAAAGTGAGGATTCTTTCCCCAGTGTCTCAGAGAAAGTCTCACTGATCCCAATTTGAGTCAAGTGCCCATCCCCAGTAAAATACCCTGCTTCTTTTATTGACTTCACATCTGGTCTGGGAGGCACGGTTCCTCCAGAACGCATGATATGGGATGTACAGAATGAGAGGTTTTTCCAGTAGAAAATCTAGTGGCAAAAAAAAATTGATTAAAAAAATATAGATTCCATCTCATAAACGTGTACTAGGAACTAGAAAGTGAGGGAGGCAATTGAGGGTCTTGTTAGGCTAGAAGTCACAGGACCAAAAGTATCTTTAAATCAGTATCCTTTGGCTAATCCACCAACTGTTGTTTTCTTGGGCCTGAGAAAGAAATAGAAAAGGGAGAGAAGATGAGGTGACAATAGGACTGTTTCTCCCCTTTATCTTCGAAGGTTCCCTTGAGGCTTGTTCCACAGTTTTTGCCTTACTGGGGACTTCTGGCAACTTTCATCTTGTTATTAGGATATATGTCTCATTGTTTGAATAAAGAGTACACAACTTTTCACTTTTCCATATCTGTTTGAAAATTTTCCTAATATTTATATTTGGCATTATTAGCATAATTGAATCATTACATATATCTATCAAGGTCTTGTTTCTTCAGGACATTCTGTATCTAACTCTCTAGGATCTTCAAGAAAAAAAAGCATCATATGATTATTTTAAATAAACTTCAAAGTACAGTTATAATAGAATGATAATTTTGATTTGTTCATAAATATAGCTATATAATTTTTGTCCATTTCAAGTATTGCTCTAGTATTGCCAACCCTCACATCTTCCTCTTAATTGTATTTTATGCATTTTTAATGTTCTCTAGGTCTTAGTCATGGACAGTTTTATTTCTTTTTTTTAAGATTATATTTATTTATTTGACAGAGAAGGAGAGATCACAAGTACGTAGAGAGGCAGACAGAGAAAGAGGGGGATGCAGGCTCCCCGCTGAGCAGAGAGCTCAATGCAATGCAGGGCTTGATCCCAGGACCCTGAGATCATGACCTGAGCCAAAAGCAGGGGCTTAACCCACTGAACCACCGAGGAGCCCCAGGACAGTTTTATTTCTTAAGGCGTCATATATTCAAAAGCTGTCAGTGTCACTAAAATTATACTTGCTCAATCTTTAATCCAATTTTTATGTCAGATAATTCTTTAAGATTTTACAGTTGGTTGCTTTTATTTTATCCCATGTTGAAAGATGAATTCAGTCCTAAAATGGTTACATATGTCCTCAGTTAATATCCTTAGTCATGATACCTTCAGCTTTCTCATTTCTGGACTTAGGGGATTTGTACAATCCCCATCATATTGTTATGGCTATATATTTAGACCCTAGAAAAGATCTAAGCAGCCCACTAACTTCAATGTCTTAGATACCTGAATTGAAAGACAAATACAAACCAAGACAATGTAAATTAGCACTTCTGAAGGTAATGACTCCAGCACTGAACTTACAGAACCATCCTTGGTCAATTTCTAGGCTTTGAGTGTAGTGACTGCCAGTGATCAGAGAATATGAATGAAGTTTTAACAGATTATTATCTCTTGTGGAACTCTTTCCAGAGCTAATAGAATAAAACTATTTGCATAGCTGGCAAATTTTAAGCTCTGGTTTTAATTTAATTTACAATTATTTGTGTTTTGGTATCAATTTAAGCCTCTTGTTCCTAATTATGGAGAGTTATTATGATTAATCAGGATGATCTTTGATAGGTGATCCTTGATGGATGATCTTTGATAAATTTACCTTTTATTTTCCTCTTCTGATATTAAAGGAAGACATTTATAGGAAGACTTTCAGAAAAAGGGAAGATGGGTCATTCCAGAGATAAAATCAACAGTAACACATTGGATGTGGTTTGGGTAAATAGCATTAAAATGATGGAAATTCTAAAAATCTATTAGTCATTGCATTGCTCTTCCTTGAGGAATATTGAACTGTTCTGTTTCTACTTTCCTGGGTCCTCTAAAATTCTACCATCCATCACCTATTCTGGATCCAGTGGATGAAGCACTTTTTATTTAATTATCTGGTCTCCTCAGTCATACTAATTATATTACTTAAGCAAAAAAATGTTGGAAATATTTTTAATGAAGTTCAGCACACATGAGAACATGAGTGGGAAAATTAAATAAAGCAAGAGAGTGATGCATTCAGATTGATATATGAAATCTGCCCTGATTTCATGTCATAATTAGAGTTTAGAGTAAAAATATCTAATTAAATTTTAGAAGTAATGAAATATAACTAATCATTTGTGGAGATACAAAAAGGAATTTTAGTGTCCAATAAGAAATTACTAACATAGTTTTAAAGCAAACTTTGTCTCCTTTAGAAATCATTCTCTTGTCCAAGGATTTTATTTTTATTATTTTAAAGTTAAACCTCTTTATCACATTGACATATATTTGCTTGGACAAAATGACAATAATAAGAAAGGAAAGAAATTTAGAGCCTTGGATTTAATTCATTTCTAGATAGTTTATATTTGAATCAAATATATTTCTTGCATAACTTCTCATGTATTTTTTTTCACAATGCAATGTGCCTACTTACACGATACATCTGCTTCTGGGACAGATTACAGTAAGGAATATTTCAGAGTTGAAATGAATCATGTCAGACATTTAGCTATGGAAGTAACCAAAGGAGACAGAAATGCAGATTGCCAAGAAGAGGAGAAATGATCACCTTTAAAATGAGATTTGGAAAGAAATTAGGGTTTGATGAAGCAGAGAGATTCCTAAAAGCTGGTGCAGATGACAAAGTCTGAGAAAATCATTTAATAAAGAAAGTTAGTGGAGAAGAAAAGAGATGTTTTCACATATGAAACAGACATTTGTCTGAAAGTTAATCAATGTGTTATAAAATAGTTATACCAGCTACAAATTATACTTTTAATTTAATATGGATGGGATTCTTTCTTTAAGAAATACTTTAAGAAAAAAAGAAATACTTTAAGGTACGCCTGGGTGGCTCAGTGGGTTGAGGCCTCTGCCTTCAGCTTAGGTCATGATCTCGGGATCCTGGGATCGAGCCCCACATTGGGCTCTCTGCTCATCAGGGAGCCTCCTTCCTCCTCTCTCTCGGCCTGCCTCTCTACCTACTTGTGATCTCTCTCTGTCAAATAAGTAAATAAAATCTTTAAAAAAAAGATATATTTTAAGAAATAATTTTACTTAAAAAATTTTTCAAACTCTACTTTTAAGACTTAGAGATATTAAAAAGAAGAAATGAATAAGGTGAGATCAACTAACCCCTCACTACAGAATGAACAAGGTAACATTTACCAACACATGGTACACTCACCAACTCATAAGACACCCCCTCACACATTATATATACTTGAGATATACACACACACACGTATCTGACAGTATTTTAAAAATTCTTAAACAAGGAATATGTTCTAACTTGAGATTCTACAACATAGTGAAAATCAAAATCTCTACTCTTCTAGGGGATGTGCTCCTAGATGTACCCACATCTAGGAGATGTGGAATTATTCTCTGTGGTTACTGTAGAAAAAGGATGAATAATCATAAACAAATTATATGTAATAATACATATTGAATAATACATATTCATTTGAATTTCTCTTAACTAAGGAATTAGTGAAAGCCTTGGTTTAAATGACTGTTGAAGTGCCCACAACTGTCTGGTATATCTCTCTTTCTTATGGTTCTATCTGCCATAGGAATCACATCTCTGAAATATACTGATTTGCTTTCACAAATCCAGTTAACTTTCTAGCATCAGATCTTATATTAGAATTTCAGAGAGAATCCAATCTCATTGGCTGCAAATTTTTTAAAGATGCAGAAGCGGGGCACCTGGGTGGCTCAGTTGGTTGAGCGACTGCCTTCGGCTCAGGTCATGATCCTGGAGTCCCTGGATCAAGTCCCACATCAGACTTCCTGCTCAGCAGGGGTCTGCTTCTCCCTCTGACCTTCCCCCTCTCATGCTTGCTCCCTCTCATTCTCTCTCTCTCAAATAAGTAAATAAAATCTTAAAAAAAAAAAAAGATGCAGGGCCCCTGGGTGGCGCAGTTGGTTGAGCGACTGCCTTCAGCTCAGGTCATGACCCCGGAGTCCCGGGATCGAGTCCCACATCGGGCTCCCAGCTCCATGGGGAGTCCGCTTCTCACTCTGACCTTCTCCCTTCTCATGCTCTCTCTCACTCTCTCTCTTTCCTAATAAATAAATAAATAAAATCTTTAAAAAAAAGAGAGTAAAATTTAAAAAAAAAAAAAAAGATGCAGAAGCTTTCTGCAACAATTTGAACTCAGCATCAGCATGCCTACTACTTGTGCTATATCTTTTCCTGTTTCTTTAATCCCATGAAATATAGATTCTGTGAAGGATGTTTACTGGAATTCAAACCTGCCTGAGTATTTCTTGCAGTTGTTGCTCTGAGCTGGACTTTGCAAGTATCCATTTCTTTAGGGTAGGTAAGAAATATTTTCCCTACTTGTAAATATACCCATTCCTCTGATAAGCTTTGAACTTTAAGGATTTCCACAATCAAACTTGCTGCAATGGTTGAGTTAATATGTGTTTTTTCCCCCAAATATGTTTATTTTACTTTTTCAGTGTTACAAGATTGATTGTTTATGCACCACACCCAGTGCTCCATGCAATACGTGCCCTCCTCAATACCCACCACCAGGCTCACCCACCCCCTTCCCTCCAAAACCCTCAGTTTATTGCTGAGAGTCCACAGTCTCTCATGGTTCATTGCCCCCTCTGATTTCCCCCCATTCACCCTTCCCTTCCTTCTCACAATGCCCTCCATGATTTTCTTTATACTCCACACGTAAATGAGACCATAAGATAATTGACTCTCTCCGCTTGACTTATTTAACTCTGCATAATCTCTTCCAGTCCCATCCATGCTGATACTAAAGTTGGATATTCATCCTTTCTGATGGAGGCATATTATTCCATTGTATAGATGTACCACATCTTCCTTATCCACTCATCTGTTGAAGGACATTTTGGTTCTTTCCACAGTTTGGCAATTGTGGCCATTGCGGCTATGAACATTGGGGTACAAGTGTCCCTTCTTTGTACTGAATCTGCTTCTTTGGGGTAAATACCAAGTAGTGCAATTGCAGGGTCATAGGGTAGCTTTATTTTTAATTTCTTGAGGAATCTCCATACTGTTTTCCAAAGCGGCTGCACCAACTTACCTTCCCACCAACAGTGGAGGAGGGTTCCCCTTTCTCCATATCCTCTCCAGCATTTGCTGTTTACTGTCTTGTTGATTTTGGCCATTCTAACTGGTGTAAGGTGGTATCTCAGTGTGGTTTTGATTTGAATCTCTCTGATGGCTTATGATGATGAATATTTTTTCATGTGTCTGTTAGCCATTTGTATGTCTTCTTTGGTTGAATTAAAAACTAAAAACCGTGGGGGAAAAAAATCTGACTCTCCAGTACTTTATTTGTGATGTAGCCATTGCTCATAAGTTCCTTAGCTTTATGGCCAAGTTTGTCAAAGAATAAACCATCTAAGACTTTCTATCCTCTGAGGCCCTTTAATTGCAGAAGGTCAAAATAATTTGTATTCATTTTTTGACCTTCAGTCATCAAGAAAAGTTTAAATTATGTTCAGTATTCCCTGGTTAAAAAGGCAAGAAACTAGACGGAACATGTTATTTAAATATCCATAAAAACAGCTATAAACTTTAAAGTTAGTATTTAAAGGCATAAAATTCAGTTTTCTAGAAAATCCATCAATGTGCAAAAAACTTTATTAAGGAAAACCTTTCATTTTCCAATGATAGAGGATAAATAAATTGCCAGTATAGTTATTTTCACTTCCTTAAACAAAATCATATTTTGTGTCTGTTTGGCTGGAGATAAGAACACCCCATTGAGAAAGACTGAGAACATGTAATTAACTCATTGATATTAACTGTTAAGATTTGCATTACACTCTTTTCATAATATTTATGTAGATTCTATTTTTCTTTGCTAACAAGAATAATAAAAAATATTTCATGTTTATGAAATTTGTTAAATTAGCTATTAAAAGCTATATGGGATTTAAGAAGATCATAAAGTATAACTAACATAAAGAAACATTTAGTTTCGATGTAGCAACTGTTAATCAGGACTAACATAGCTAAGGAATATAGTATTATAAAAACTGTCAGCAGCAATGACAGTGAGTAGGAAAACAGAAAAGAAAAAACGTGAACTTCAATATATGGAACCAAGTCATAGCAGGAATTAACATCCATTGTAATTGAATGGACTATAATCAATCATTGAAAAAAATTAAAGAGAAAATCAATTAACAATCTAATTAAAAATCATCTAATGCCCTCAGTTATTCTGTTTAAATAAAATCATCATTTTAGTTCCTAGTTTCGAATTTAGACTAATTATTCAATTAAAATTTCAGTGAAACATCGACCTTATAAAACCTCTATTCTAGGCATTTAAATGTAGACTATTAAATATTCTTAATGAACACAGCCCATCTGGCAAAGCATTGGCATCCCTTTGATCTTTTTAGGATATCTCTCACCTTTTCTGTCTTTAAATTAAATAGCACCCCCTTTCCAGGTGGATCAGCTTTTTAATAAAATAAGGTCAAATTGTAACTTTGTGATCTTTTTATTAGCTTCTTTTCAAATGCTAGAGCTTTGGACTCCTGCCATTTTCTTATACCTGAACTAAGATTTCTTTTTTCTACTGTGTCTAGACCTTTTTTTAATAATTCTCTTCCATGTAGTCATGAAATTAGGCTCTATAAAACAGAAGAATTACATTTTGTGACCAATTGTCCACTGTTTCAACTAAAAAGAATCAAGGTATATTTTGGTTTGGTAATTTAAAATATATATTAGATGAATGTACTGTAATGTCTTACACATACAAGTCACAACAAAAATAATTTAAACTTTCTAGTGAATCCAAACTATTGCATTTAAAATGCTACAGTCACATTTTCTTCAATTTTGAACTAGTCCCATGTTTTGAAATTACACGTGTGTGTTGGTACATGTGTGTAGCAACTCCTATGAACTGTTTTAACTGTTTTAACCTCCCACCAATATCTTTAAAATATAAGGACTGCAAAAGGTTCACTATTTCTAAAGAGAATGCTCTAAGCCATGATTTTTGTGTCTCCAACCACATTAGATCTCTAATGATTGGTTTGATTTGTTTCTGCATCTACTTTTTTGTTTGTTTTAATTTAAAGACTGACTTCTGCCTTACCTCAATTCAGCCCTTCTTTTCCTTTCAAAATAAATTAATCTGTTTTTATTTCAGTATAGTTGACTTACACTGTTACATTAGTTTCAGGTGTACAACGTAGTGATACAAGATCTTTAAATGTTTTGCTATGCTCACCTCTTTTGTCTTAAAAAGATTAGATTAGATGCTCACTCCAAAAACATTACTGAGCCATGTAGATTTTCCTGTATAATTCAGAGGGGAAGTGAGGGAATACTTTCCATCAAACCACCAAGGGCAATCCAATAACCATCCTCAAAATATGTCCTTTCTACGGAGTGTCTTCTTCCCATAAGGCACAGAAAGGATCTTTCCCAGCCCTTCCTCTTCTCATTGTCTTGTTTCTCAGGATCTAGACTTCTTTTAATTTTTCGTTCCATCCCTCCACCAGTCTTGGAAAATTTTCTATATTATGCAGAGCCGTTTCAACCTAGTCCCAGCTTTAACCTTGAAAATCTATACCCACCCCTTAAAGGAAGTTGTACAGTGAGTCTGATTGGTAGGAGAGTTGGGAAGATGGTAAATTATAAAAAATGAACAACAGTTACATGAACATTAAAAATATACTTTAATCACACACCAAAAAGGAAGGAGGAAGGATCGAAGGAAGGGAGGAAGAAAGGAAGGAGAAAAGCAGAGGGAGAGGAGAAAGAATTGAGCATATTTTTGGTATTTCTATCTTTGCTCAAAATATTAAATGCCACAAATGCTCAAACACATTTGAGGTATTCAATCTTATGCATATTTTCAAAGTATTTATGACTCCACAATTTTGTACCCTTTCTATATCTATAAATCCTGCCATTTTCTGATACTTTTCATGAGTTCATTTGTGTTAAGGAGCACTAGATTTGATCTACTAGACTATCTTTTAGTTTCCCTTTAAATCCGAATGATATTCAGATGTCCACCATGTGTAGGAGGAAGTAAAGAGACAAACACAGCAAAATATCATGACTATTTCTTCACTAATGGAAAGACATAATTATTTAAATATATAAAACATTATATTGAATTGTTCCTACATTCTAGCCATTCACTTAAAGGTCCTAATAGAAAAAATATGTATATACACACATATATAGATACACATATTTAAACATATATATACACATACACATATATGTATGTGCTTATATGTATGTGTGTATATGTATATATGTTTTTTTCTATTAGGACCTTTATTTGAATGACTGGAATGCAGAACCAATACAATATATTTTCTTTGTATTTAAGTGAATAAGTACACTTGTATGCATTTATACACATATATACGTATGTGCATATACATATATACATGTATTTGTGTACACACATATACATACATATGCATACATACATAAAGACAGACAATCCCAGCTTATGATGGTTTGACTTAGCAATTTTTCAACATTATGATGGTGTGAAAGTGATACACATCCAGCAGAAACCATATTTGGATTTTGAATTTGGATATT
The DNA here is from genome assembly GCA_028533885.1 of Nasua narica. Lineage (NCBI taxonomy): Eukaryota > Metazoa > Chordata > Mammalia > Carnivora > Procyonidae > Nasua > Nasua narica. Next base: position 128,045,045 of record CM052800.1, read on the forward strand.
TTCCTGAGCTAGTGATATGCAGTATGATACTCTAGCAATGCTGGGCAGCTGTGACAAGCTGTAGCTTCCAGATAGTCCCACAATCATGAAGATAAACAACCATTGTATACCTGTACAACCATTCTGTTTTTCACTCTGTTACAATATTTTATAAATTACCTGAGATACTCAGCACTTTATTTTAAAATACCCTTTGCGTTAGATGATTCTGCCCAACCATGGGCTAGTGGAAGTGTTCTGAGCACATTCAAAGTAGATGAGGCTAAGCTGTGACGTTCAGTAGGTTAGGTGTATTAAATGCATTTTCATTTTAGGGTATTTTCAACTTACAGTGGATTTATTGGAATGTAACTTCATTGAAGTTAAGGAAGATTTTGTGTGTGTGTGTGTGTGTGTGCGTGTGTGTGCACGTTTGTGCATCTCCCAAATCCCCAAGTTCTTTAAACTAAGTTATGTATATTGATGCCTTATTTTCTTTAATCTCCATTCAAATGTATAAGATAGATTCTATTATTATTTCCATCTTATAGATGGAGTAATTAAGGAAATTGTCCATCCTTACCTCGCTGGTAAAAGTGTAGCTGTGATTAGCCCCCGGATAGTCTGACTCCAGAGAGGATGCTCATATCACTCCTTTGCTCTAGTTTAAATGACTTGTGAGGTGTTGCTCTAAACCTGGCCTGATGCTGAACAGAAATTCCCAACTCCTGACATATAACTTAGGTAACAGAGATTCTAAGTGGTACCGTCTTGTCTTTGTGTCTGTCACTGGCAATTAGCATTTGTTTTGCAAAAATTAACACTTCAACATATGTGAAAGCTCACTTTATGTCTGCTAAACAAATCTGAGTCCCTGATTATGCTTCTCATTTACTTAGTAAACCCTTTTTCAAAGAGAGAACAAAGAAACCTCACTTTAAGCCCTATATAAATTATCACGAATTCCAAATAGTGGACAGATGTGGTTTTGTGGTATACTAAATTGTTTTACGTCCCTGCTTTCATTAAAATTACTACCGATTTCTTTTGCTTTATCCTGATCTCTATTAAGCCCAGGGCAGATTTGATATGCAGATTATTCTCTCAGTCTTGGTAGGTTTTTTGGTACAGATTGTTCAGAGTTTATATAGGGAATTAAATAACCATTCCATTGACTCAGCGTTTTCACAGTTCAAGACCTCCTACAACCTGGACAAACTCACAGACCAGTGTGGCTATTCACTCCTAGTACATAGCAGAAGGACCACATGTGTCTTGTTGTGTGTTAAAGATGAGGGCTATGGATGAATTATTTCTTCTTCTGGAAGGCATACAGAACAATCAAACAATTAGGGAGACAATACTGTTTTTCTGGTTTTTTTTAGGAGACTCTGAGGACCAAATCAACTCTGATTCTCTCACTTCCTACATGGCATATTTTATTAACTAGAAAGGATAGAGTTTACTAAATGGCACTTTTATTGCTCCCTTTGCCTAGGAAGAGAGCAGTGGGATCTTTAGCTTCTTTATTACAAAAGCAGTCAGATATTTTATACAGTAATAAAAGCACCAGCTGCCATTTGAGACAGCTAAAGCTAGGCAATGAGTACTCTGAGTACATTTGTTGTATTTTCTAAGGAGAGTGTTCATTAAAACATAGGTTTTCTCCTAACCCCCAATACTACTGGGACTATAAATATCTACAGACAGTTACCTTAAACCGGTTGGAAGAAAGCCACATCTGGTAGTACTTTTGACTACCTCTAGAATAGAGAAGAAATGGAAGGGGAAGAGTTATTTGGGGATAGTGACTTTATGCTCCTCAGCAGCTACATGCATTCCTATTTCCCTTGTCCAAATTCTGTTACATTTCCAACGAATAGATATGAAATAAAGAGTCTTGGCAGAAATGCATTTACTAAATGGTGGAATGGATTTTATACAAATGACTTTCTTGTCCATAAAAACAAACTGCCTAGTAAAAAAATTTCTGAACTACTGAAAAAAAAAAAAAAAAAAGTAGCACTTTTTCTTTTAAGAAAATCTCCAAAATCAATTAACTCCTCTATTTATCAACAAGTCTTTACTAATGCTATCTCCAAGTTAAGTTCCTAAGAGTATGGTATACAAGGAAAGGGAAACATTATCAATGCTTTCTACTCATCAGTATTTTAATGAGAAGAGGTGAAGCTCATTAGTGTGAGATGATACTTAGCAATGTCAGACAAATGCTCAATATAAACTGTTGACCCAGCACCTTCTTAGAGCTCAGAGGTAATTTGACAGGGGTTATAATGGTCACTTTTTACAGAGGAACTAAGATTTGAGGTGGTTTTTATAAGATGAGGACATTAATTTGGGGCATTTGGACTCATTTGGTTAAATGACTGACTCTTAGTTTTGGCTCAGGTCATGGTCTCATAGGTCATGGGATCCATTCCCACACTGGGCTCTAAGTTCAGCAGGGAGTCTGCTTGGGATTCTCTCCCTCTGCCCCTCCATCCATTCTCTCACTTACAAGTAAATAAATAAATCTTTAAAAAAAACAAAGACATTAATTTGCTATACTGTGAAATGGAAGTTTTGATTAATAGAGAAATTGCAACCCAGAGCCTAGTACCTGATCAGAACTCAAATATTTGTTGACTATATACCACAATATGACACTTTAATCCACATGACAAATACGTGGGATACATACGATTAATATCTCTGGTGTAGAGATAGAGGATGGTCTCCTTGACGAGGTCACATATGTAAGAACTTAAAGAACTGAGTATTCAAGACTCTGAACCAGAACTTTCTGATTCCAAACATAACGTAAAATGATGTGCTGCCTTGAAAGTAAAACTGAAGAATTGGTCTGGAAACTGGTTTGTAGAGGAAGCAAGCTGTTTGGGATGAAGTTTGGGAGGTCTTTAAACCCTAGCTTCAAGTAATCGAGGTTTATTTAATAATAGATAACAGGTAGCCAAGGGATTTGTAAGAAAGTATAGATGTGTCCTGAAAATCTATGCTTTTTAAAATTTATTTTCTATTTCTTTCAACATAAGGACAATTAGACTGATTTAGTTTTTATTTCAATAATCCTTGAGAATAAGCTTTATACTGAATGCAGAATAACTTCAAATAGACTCAAACCTACTATATTGTGATGGGCATAGATTATAGGGTACTTTTATTTTTCAAATCTTGTCATTCCCAAAATTTGGGAAAATTTACATGTGATAAAGTCATTTCCCTATATATATTATTCTCTAAAACAACTAGTCACAAAAACCAGTGTTATATCCTATAATGGTGTCTTTATTAGCATTTAGGATGTAAGGTCATTATAAGGAATAAAATACAATATACAAAGAAGTGTAAGAAAATTATTTAAAATACAGGAAAAACCCAATATACACTATATGTTAACTAACTAGAATATAAATACAAAATTTGGAGTAACAAAAAATAAAAATAAAATACAAAAAATATTACTTTAGGGACAGAGAAAGCATCAAGGAGAGAGATAAATTTAATTTGGATTTTAAAAAAATAAATGAATTTCCACAATGCAGTAGAGATGATTTATTTGTGAAGCTCATTTAATTGTGAAGTGAAGCCTTCCTAAGTAACTTTAAAAAAAATGGAAGGGCTTTGTATACTCAGCCTCTGTTTACTGACACACAATGGCAGGTGGATAATAAAGATAAAAAGAGCATCCTTGGTAGCTATGTCGCCTTCATTAAATTACATAAACTCAGTAATCCCAGATCCCTAAACAATAAAACTGCCACCCATTTGGGGCCATAAGGGTTGCTGTTCTCTGACACCTACCATGGACCCCCAGCATAGGGAATTGCTCACCTGTTCTGCATGGATGAGATACAATGAAAGCACATTTGTTGCCACTCACACACAGTCACCATGGTGAGGGGGTAAAAAATAAAATAAAAAATTATATATATATATATATATATATATATATATATATATATATATATATATATATCCTACCACTGGCCACAACCTTAGAGCTCCCTTTTTACTCTCATTGAATTTTGAGCAGCCACATCCCTCCCCTGCTTTCTACCTTCTTTTGCAGTCTCATACCCTTAATACTCTCTGTCTTAATGCTATCCACTTGTATCCTTAGGAATTTCTATTGTGTGATAAAAGAACACATCCAAGTTCTCAGTTTCTTCAGTGAAATTTCCCAATACATTTGGGAAGTAACTGAAAACTAGATCTCTCCTGGGTTTGTATATCTCATGTGGAGGCTGCTTGCTCCCAAATATTGAGGCTGTGGTGTGAACAGGGACAGTTCTGTCTTCTTCACTGCGCACTGCTGTGATTGGCTCATTGTCCCTCTGCTCTTCTATAATCTCTTTTATTTTATTTTTTCTTTTGTTCTTTTTTTTTTAGGATTTGATTTATTTATTTGTCAGAGACAGAGAGAGCATAAGCAGGCAGAGTGGCAGGCAGAGGCAGAGGGAGAAGCGGGCTCCCCGCCGAGCAAGGAGCCCGAAACAGGACTCGATCCCCAAACCCTGGAATCATGACTTGAACTGAAGGCAGCCGCTTAACCAACTGAGCCACCCAGTGTCCCTCTTTCTTTTCTTCTTTCTTTTTTTTTTAATTGAGATTTGCGCCATTTGAGTGCGATGCTATTGTCTTGTTTCTCTCCTGCCATCTCTGATAGCATTTCAAATCAGTTCCTCACAGTAATTGACAACTTTAGCTTACGGACCAGAGCCTTTCTCCACACTGAACTTTTTCAACATTGTTCATTGCATCAATAATCTCCGACTTTCCCATTTTTAGTGATTATTACTCCCCAACATCTGTGTCAAGTGCTGGTGTGACCATATGCTGTCTTTGCCCCAAAATACATCACTTGAAATCACAAATGTAGCCAGTCCATTTTCTGATTCCAACTATTTGTGCATCTATCTCAGTAACACTATTTCATCAATTCTTTGACCTTCACCTCTGGTCCCTACTGTGCCTCTACATTTTTCTTACCATTGATCTCTCATTTTGATCCTTATCCATCATGGATTTTCTTGTTCATCATATCATCTGATAACTTGCCAATATCTTAGAATGTGCTGTCTGAAACCCTGTTTGGGAAAAAACAAAAAGAAACAACACAAACATTCCATTTCTTCGTGAATCCTGGAGTCTGACCACTCTCATGTCTAGTCAGACAGCTGAGTACTGTTGAAAAAAATCAGACAACCTGACATTGCTATAAATTCATAACTGGAAACCTTAATTAGGTTATTAACAATGACCAACAATCCGCTGAACCACTTTAATCACCCCTTTTCCACAATTCTATTCTAACTCTACTCTAAACTTTTCAACCAGTTGGCTCCCTCTATGTTTCACTCATTGATTTTAAATAACTTTACCTCACAGGGAATAAAGTAATCTTTATACATACTCAACCTCCTATGACCAAAAGCAACAACCTACATTCTTTTCAATCTTCCTTTCTTCTATCTTTCTGTAGTTGATGCAATTGATGCAATTGAAGAGATGTTGCTTATCTTATTTTATTTAAGGATACGTTCTCCCACTTACCTTTGGATCACTTACTGTAATACCTCACCAAAGACCAAATGAGCAATTCAACTTGGTCAGTTCTCCTCCAACTTAAAAAACAACAAAATAACTAACTAGCCAGCTAGTCAATCTAAAAACAAGTGAAAACAAAGTCTTTTTGTTTACTTTGCTATACTTGGCATATCTCCTATCTCTTTTACCATCAATTTTTCACCACATTTGCTTATCTGTCGCTGGGTTTTGAAACTATTTTAATATTTTTTCTGCTTCCAAAGTTCTACTGTTCTTTCCTCTGTCCTTAGTGTTTCTAGTTTAGATGGGTATTTTAGTTTTTAATTTGTTTAGTCTTCTGACAGCATTTGACAATAGTTACCACTCCTTCCTAAAAGGAAAATTTTCTTCTCTTGGTTTCTATAAAACCATATTTTGTTTTAATCCTACCATTTTCTGTCCATCTGTCTGTTCTCCTATACCCATATCTCAAATGTAGATGTTCCAAAACAAGGACTGTATTTTGAGGTCTCTTCTCTACTCTGACTACACGCTTTTTTTTTAATATGGAAAAAATTTAATTTCTTACACTACACATCCAGTAACTACACACTTTGATTAGAAGATTTTATCTAACCCATTGGCTGCAACAATCATCTATGTTATGACAACTGTATCTTTTTATTTCCTACTTCATTTTCTTTCCTGAATTCCAGACTCCTGTATATAATTGGCTTGTGAAAACTCTATGATATACACTCACTGTCACAACTAATTCAATATACATAAAGCATCCTTATTATCCCCCATCTTCTCACCAAAGCCCACATCTACTTCTTTCCCAGTCTTCCACAGCTCAGTATCTACTGTCAATACACTGCTAGTTTTTCAAGCCAAAAAGTTGGTTACCATGTTTTACTTCTTTTTTTTTATTTCCTGATATATATATATATATATACACATACACACACACATACATACACACATACATATATGCATGTGTGTGTATGTGTGTGTATAAAATTAAATTTACTTTAGAGCCAAATCATTCAATTCACTCTAATTCTACTGCCAACATGCTATGATTATCTCATTCTTTTGTAGATTAGTCCATAGACTTTGAAATTATCTCCTACCATACATTCTTATCTTCATCCAATCCATTTCCACACTGTACCTACAGTCAACTTTTTGAAATGATGTCCAGAATTTCTGTTGATGTTCAGAACCTTTGTCATGGCATAGGTCACATCTCTTTCCCTACCCAGCCTCTTTATTCTCAGTCTCAGCCATTTGTTACTTTGAGGTCTTTCCACCAGGAACTACAGGTTCATACTTTTTCAGGCTTTGAGGCATGGTATTTCTTAAACTCTGTGCCTTACTATTCAAATCCTCTTCCCTTTCTTTTCTTCTTATGCCCCTTGGCCAAATGTTTCAGTTTGAACAGCACTTCTTCAGGATTCTTAGGTCTTAGTCTAGATTAGGACTTTCTGCTCCCATAATATCCTTAAGATACATTATATACTTAATTATAATGACTTCTATAATATTTACTTTTCCCTAATAATGTAAGCTCCATGACACAACAACCATATCTACCCTGTATCTACCCTCCTTACTGCTCTACTAAAAGCAATCAATGCAATGCTAGCACTAAAAAAAAAAAAAAAAAAAAATCACACACAAAAAACATAGAAGATAACTTTTTGAATGAAGCTCATGGATTTCCTACAGGTATTTTATAGTTTAAAAAAGTCATATATGTAATGTGTGACTGTCACATAGTAAGCACTGAGTAAATAGTAGTTTACTTTTCATCTCTCTAACATACATCAGCATAGTAAATTAAAAAAAAACAAAAAAGTGGTTTTACTATTATTCATTTCTTTTGATACGTTATATTGAATATATATCTGTATTTTTAGTTGATAATTATTGATTGTTTTTAATAGGCTAACGTAAGATAATACTCCTACCATACATAGCTAGAAACACTTTTTACCTATATTTGTATTTACTTTTTCCATAATTGCTAAGCAATCACCAAAGATAATAAAGAAAAAAAAGAACATTTTTTCATCAATTGGGTATCTTCTTTTTTCTGCCAAACAGGAAGAACTGAAAAAAAAATCAGACCTCATTTCCCTATTTCTGTATGATATTTCTTATTATAAAGTATATTATTAATGACTCCTCCTGTTTCAACTTTTTCATGTCTTAATCTTTAGATGTCTCATTCACTCATTCAGTACATTTTTCTTTTTTTACTGAAGCCTAGCTACAAGTTTTTAAAATTTACCCCTAGCAATCAGTGTTTTTTTGCAAGCAAAATCATACCCATACATGAGCTTGATATAAATAACGTTGAACTTCATATTTGGCAATGAATGTTTTAAAGGTGGTTTTGGCCATTCTTTACATTTTGGTAATTTATGTATTCCTACCCTGTGTTCTTTAGAGAAACATGTAAGCCCATGGAATTTTTCTTCTCCCCTTAGCTCCAGTTTTGTTGAGATGTAATTGGCATATATCACTGTATGAGTTTCAGATGTACAGCATAAAGGTTTGATTTACATATATTGTGAAATGATTACCACAACAAATTTAGATGACATCATCTGTTATAGACACAACAAAAAACAATGGAGAAAAAGATAGAAAAAAATTATCCTCGTAATGAAAACTCTTAGGATCAACTCTATTAACTTTTCCTATATATCATATAGCAATGTTAACTAGAGTCATCATCTTGTACATTACATCCTTGGTACTTATTTATTTTAACTGGAACTTTGTACCTTTCACCACTTTGCTCCATCTCACCCACCCCTTTCTCCCCTCATAACCACAAATCTGATCTCCTTTTCAATGAGATTTTTGTTTTTGTTTTTATTTTAGATTCCACATATAAATGAGATCATACAGTATTTGTCTTTGCCTGACTTGTTTCACTTAGCAAAATGTTCTCAAGTTCCCTCCATATTGTGGCAAATGACAGGATTTACTCATTTTCTATGGCTGGAATTTTTGTATTATAATGCAAGTATACCTACAGCACTCTGCTCAAAATCCTTAGTGGCTTCCAATTGCTTAAAATAATAAAGATCAAATCCCTTAGAATGGTGGTCAAAATTCCAAAGCATTTATTTTTCTAAAAAGTTCCTACAATCCTACCCTAGTACAATCCAAGCACAAAAATTATAATTAAACTATTGAGCTAACTTCAACTCCTGATATGCCTCTCATTTTTCGACCCTTCTAAGTACCCCATCGCATTTTGCTTAGACGTTCATGCCAATAGTAAATGTCAAGGTATGCATCGATTCTTCTTTATTTCAGTAGAAAATTAATTTTATTCTTTCTCTATGCTTCTATTGAACTTTGTTGTTATTGATCGTAGCACTGAAAAAATTACTTTCTTGTTCTATAATTGTTTACATATTAAACTTATATTTTTTGAAGGCAAGAGCCATACTTTATCTTTCCTGTGATGCTTAGATTTTTCAGTACACAAATATATTTCTGTTGGACTGAAGGAAGTATTATTATTTTAAAAGGCTGGTTTCTCAGCTTGATTTAACAAGTAAATCTTCCAATTATATTTAAGTCATTCATTCTGGAATAGTAATAGTTTGACAAAGGTAGAAGGAAGATAATATGATGGAGGAACTGACAAATTTTGCCTATTAAAGAGATATCAAAGTGGAATTAGGTACATATATATAACATCTCTCAAATTTCAGTATATGACAAAGGAAAAATGGTTGGCTGGTAGAATTTTTAAAGAAAATTCCATTTGCATTGAATGAATTTTAATAACATCTGGGTAATTAGTACCAATTACATTTTTATTATATTATTTAGGAGACCATTTTGCCACAAAAGAGTGTAGTGAACTATGGTTATTTGAAGTGATAACATAGTGTTAGAAATATTTGAAAGTATATGAGAAGTAAGCTAAAGTATTAAATGCATAGAGGGGAAACATCCACAGAGATATCATGATAAAAAGCACAGATATGTCAGTTGTCTCCTTTCATTTCCTTCGTTCTTCCCTTCCTCCTTTCATTACTTCTTTTCTGTCTAAATGAACACATTTTAGCTTTGGTGGAACCCCACCCCCATCAGTACCCCCAGCCCTTGATATCCATCAGATTGTTGCTGAGTAAGGAAAGTCTGGGAACAAAATTCTCTATCCAACACAGATCTTTCCAATGAATATGATTCATTTACCTGGCATGGCAACTAAAGCACTCAATTAAGGTGACCCTCAGTGCTTCACAGCTTGATTTTTATTAGCACATCAGACACCAATAGATTATCATTTGGATATGTTAAAAGACTTAGGACTTTTGCAGGTAATGTTAGTAAAGGAAATAATGTTTCCATAATAAGGAGCTCCCAAGGAATATCCATCTTATTTTCCTCAGTTATAAAAAAGCTTTCCAATAGCATTCCGGGTTGAATAGGATATGTAGTATTGAAAGGGGAAATCTCTTTGCATTTCTTTTCATTAAAAGGTGCTCTCATAAAGCAGGTATGGTACCTCTCATAAAAACAGGTCATGTATTATGAATATTTAACTTATTTTGAACTCTGCAGAAGAAAGTAGCGACCTTGAAAACTTCCAGTAGCAGTGCAGCATTGCAACACAAAGGCCATCACCTTCGTCATTAATCACAGTAGACTGCCTAGAGCTATTGTTGGCTTTTCAAAAGGACATATTAAAAGATAGAGGAATGTGAAAATATTTATTATGGACTGTTCTATCATGAAAAAATGGGAATAACTGAGACCCAACCAGCATGTGAGGGTTTTTTTTTAAAATTTTTTTAACATGAAATTTAAAATTATGCGTTTTTATCTCCTGTCAGCCTGAAATTAATACACTAGTCAAGCTATAGTAACTCAGTAACCCAACTGCTAAATATTGGTTCAATGTATTACCTTCTTATTGGGCTATGGAACCTTGATTTATGCAGTATCACAGTAGGATTATCCTAAATAAGTAAGCAAGTTTTTCTTGTGTTTTATTTTTTTAGACTAGTTACAGAAGTTTCAGAAAGACATTTAAAATTCTCAGGAGAAAGTAAGATGAAGAAACAAGTATTTAGCCTTCTGTTAATTAAATCCTTTCTTGTAGGTAGAATATTGACTTGGAACCATCATTCAAGCCAAGAGTAAAAGTTTCACAGTCACAAAGGAGCGAGAACTTTGTTAGATTTAAATTTAGAGGAGATTAAATTAGAGGAAAAACAATTCAATTGCTTAGCCTTTAGTAAAGCACATATTAAAAATTTTAGGAAGTTACATAATGCTTTTTATAGTGTTTGTTTTTATTTTTAGAGTATGTTTTTAAGTAAAGTGTACATGAGTCATGTCATTGGCTCACTGATGGAATAGAATCCCATAGTTATCTATTATAGACAATGCTGCACTTGTTACAATTAAGGCCCTCATACTGGGATTCCTAAATTCAGGAAGTTTGTGATCTTTAAGTTCATCACTTCTTCTATCTCAAAAAAATAAGTACTCTCTATAGTTTCCTTTGGAATGGTTAACTCTACCTTCCCCCAGTCTCTTACTTTGATGCCACCATAATGTCTGGATCTTCTATTGGCAGATACTAAGCATGATATAGTAGAAAGATCACTGGTTTGGGAGTCATGAAGATACAGGTTCAAATTATCTATATCTATACTGCCCAGTACAATTGCTGGTAGCCACATGCAGCTAATTGAAGTGTAAAAATAAGTTTAGCTCAGCAGAGTAATTGAATTTTTACTTTAAGTTAAATTTAAAAACATAAAACAAGACAAAACCAGAGAGAGACAAACCATAAGAGACTCTTAATCATAGGAAACAAACTGAGGGGTGCTGAAGGGGAGGGAGGAAGAGGAATGAAGTAACTGGATGATGGACATTAAGGAGGGCATGTGATGTAATGAGCACTGGGTATTATATAAGACTGATGAATCACAGGCCTGTCCCTCCAAAACCAGTAATACATTATTTGTTAATTAATTGACTTTAAATAAAAAATTAAAAAATAAAAACAAAAACACAAGACATATAGTGTTCTATAATTTTGGTAAGACTGTATTTCATTTTAACTATTACATCATGCAAGATAAAGCTGTGCATTGTAGTACACAATGGGCACATGCTTCATTTCAGTTATTACAGATATACACATCATTGATCCATTTGATGTCAATGGATTGACTCAATTTGAATGACTTTTGTATGTACCCATGTAACATTACAATATGTTTATTTGAATATTTTATGTAAACAGTGCAGGTTACTGATACATCTATAAATCATAATTGGTGTCGAGTCTTGGCTTTTCCACATAAAGTATCATGCCATCTGCAAAGAGAGAGAGAGTTTGACTTCTTTGCCAATTTGAATGCCTTTTTGTTTTGTTTTGTTGTCTGATTGCTGAGGCTAGGACTTCTAGTACTATGCTAAATAATAGTGGTAAGAATTGGCATCCCTGTCGTGTTCCTGACCTTAAGGAAAATGCTCTCAGTTTTTCCTGATTGACAATGATACTCACTGTGGGCTTTTCATAGATGGCTTTTATGATGTTGAGGTGTGTTTCCTCTATGCCTATACTTTGAAGAGTTTTAATCAAGAAAGAATGCTATATTTTGTGAAATGCCTTTTCTGCATCAATTGAAAGGATAGTGTGGTTCTTTTATTTTCTTTTATTGTGCTCTGTCACACTGATTTACGAATGTTGAATCACCGTTGCATCCCAGGAATAAATCTCAGGATTAAATCCCATCTATTGGCTAGTATCTTCGTGAGTATTTTGGCCTTCATGTTCCTCAGGGATATTGGTCTGTAATTCTCCTTTTCATTAATGGGGGTCTTTGTCTAGTTTGGGGATCAAGATAATATTAGTCTTATACAACGAGTTTTGTAGTTTCCTTCCATCTCTATTTTTTGAAACTGCTTCAGTAGAATAGGTATTATTTCTTCTTTAAATGTTTGGTAGAATTCCCCTGGGAAGCCATCTGGCCCTAGACTCTTGTGTTTTGGGAGGTTTTTGATTATAACTTTATAAATTTACAGGAGTGTATCCATTTCTTCCAGATTGCCTAATTTGTTGGCATATAGTTGCTCATAATAAGTTCTAATGATTGCCTGTATTTCCTTGATATTGGTTGTGACTTCTCTGCTGTCATTCATGATTTTATTAATTTAGTCCTTTCTCTTTTCTTTTGGGTAAACCTGGCCAGAAGTTTATGAATCTTATTATTTTTTTTCAAAGAAGCAGCTTCTAATTTTGTTTATCTGTTCTACTATTCTTCTAGTTTCTATTTTATTGATTTCTGCTCTAATATTTATTACTTCCCTTCTCCTGCTTGGTTTAGGCTTTATTTGCTGTTCTTTCTCCATATCCTGTAGGTGTAAAGTTAGCTTGTATATTTGGAAATGCACAGTGATTCAGCAACATGGCAGGATACAAAATCAATGCATAGCCATCAATTAGATTTCTATACACTAACAATGTGTCTGAAGAAAGAGAAATTAAGAAATCAGTCTCTTCTACAATTGCAACAAAAAACATAAGATACCTAGGGATAAACCTAACCAAAGAGATAAAGGATCTATACTTTAGAAACTATAGAACAATTATGAAAGAAATTGAGGAAGACATAAGTAGATGGAAAAGCATTCATTGCTCATAGAAGAATAAATGTTAAATTGTCTGTGTTTCCCAGAGCAATCTCAACACAGTCCATGCAATCCCTATCAAAATACCATCAGCATTTTCCATAGAGCTGGAACAAACAATCCTAAAATTTGTATTGGACCAGAAAAGACCCAGGATCTCTAGAGGAATGTTCAGAAAGAAAACCAAAGCTGGGGGCATCACAATTCCTGACTTTAAGCTATATTACAAAGCTGTGATCACCAAGACAGTACGGTACTGTCATAAAAACAGACATATAGATCAATGGAACAGAATAGAGAGCCCAGAAATGGACTCTCAACTATCTGGTCAACTAATTTTTGACAAAACAGGAAAGACTATCCAATGGAAAAGAGACAGTCACTTCAATAAATAGTGCTGGGAATATTGGACAGCCACATGCAGAAGAATGAAACTGGACCATTCTCTTACACCATACACAAATATAAACTCAAAATGGATGAAAGACCTAAATGTGAGACAGGAATCCATCAAAATCCTAGAGGAGAATATAGGCAATGATCTTTTTGACATGAGCCAGAGCAATTTCTTTCAAGACACGTCTTGCACTAAAGGCAAGAGAAACAAAAGGAAAAATGAACTATTGGGACTTCATCAAGATAAAAAACTTTTGAACAGCAAAGGAAACAGTCAACAAAACTAAAAGGCAACCTTCAGAATGGGAGAAGATATTTGCAAATGACACAACAGAAAAAGGGCTGATATCCAAGATCTATAAAGAACTTCTCAACCTCAACACCCAAAAAACAAATAAGCCAGTCAAGAAATGGGTAGAAGATGTGAACAGACACTTCTCCAAAGAAAACATACAAACAGCTAACAGACGCATGAAAAAATTCTCCACATCACTTACTATCAGGGAAGTATACATAAAAACCACAATGAGAAACCACCTTACACCAGTTAGGTTGGCCAAAATAACAAAACAGGGAACAACAAATGTTGGTGAGGACATAGAGAAAGGGGAACACTCTTTTACACCATTGGTGGGAATGCAAGTTGGTATAGTCACTCTGGAAAATGGTATGGAGTTTCCTCAAGACATTAAAAGTAGAACTACTCTAGGGGTACCTGGGTGGCTCAATCATTAAGTGTCTGCCTTTGGCTCAGGTCACGATCTCAGGGTCCTGATATCAAGCCCCACGTCGGGCTCCCTGCTCAGCAAGAAGCCTGCTTCTCCCTTTCCTACTTCCACTGCTTGTGTTCCCTCTCTTGTTGTCTCTCTCTCTGTCAAATAAATAAATCAAATCTGAAAAAAAAATGTATTTGTAGGTAATTAAAAAAAATAGAACCGCCCTGTGACCCAGCAATTGCATTACTGAGTATTTACCCCAAAGATACAGATGTAGTGAAAAGAAGGGGCACATGCACCCTGACGTTTATAGCAGCAATGTCTGCAATAACCAAACTGTGGAAGGAGATAAAATGTCCTTCAACAGATGAATGGATAAAGAAGATGTGGTTCATATATACAATAGAATATTACTCAACCATCAGAAAGGATGAATACCTACCATTTGCATTGATATGGATGGAACTGGTGGGTATTACGCTAAGTGAAATAAGTTAAGCAGAGAAAGATAATTATCATATGGTTTCACCAATATGTGGAATATAAGGAATGGGACAAAGGATCATAGGAGAAGGCAGGGAAACCTGAATGTGAAGAAATCAGAGAGGGAGGCAAACCATGAGAGACTCTGGACTCTAGGAAACAAATCGAGGGTTATAGAAGGGGGGGGGTTGGGGGTTAGGTAACTGGGTGATGGGCATTAAGGAGGGCACGTGATCTGATGAACAGTGGGTGTTATATGTAAATATTGAATCACTGAACACTACATCAAAAACTAATGATGTTATATGTTGGCTAATTGAACTTAATAAAAAATCATAATTAGCAAATAAATCGAAATATTGTTATTTAAATTATATAATATTTAAATTATTTTTCTAGTTTGAAAGAATAAATATGGATGCAATTCTTTAAATTTAAAATATACATTTATGACTGATGATCCAGTGACAAGGTAAAAGCTACCCTAATGATAAAGATAAAAAGAGATTGGAAATAGTTGTGGCACAAAATCCATGATGATTAGAAATTTACTTTGGCAATACAAAATGTAAAGCTGTTGTGTAATTTTTTTAAAAATTATAAAGTGGACAGTATTAAGAATTATCTTCAGCAATCGAGTCCCACATCGGGCTCCCAGCTCCATGGGGAGTCCGCTTCTCACTCTGACCTTCTCCCTTCTCATGCTCTCTCTCACTCTCTATCTTTCCTAATAAACAAATAAATAAAATCTTTAAAAAAAATTAAAAAAAATTATCTTCAGCAAATATGAAAGAATTTGATAAGAGATTTCCTCTCAGCAGTAAAAGAATTGATAAAATTGGTTGGGTGAAATCAGGTAAATATTGGAAAATGCAAATCTTTGTGCAGGTCTTTCGCTGTCCTACTGCATTCCAATTTAGAGAAAGCACAGTGATTCTGGTTTGAGAAATAAATACAATACTTACTATCTTAAGGTAGGTGTTATCCTTGGCATGGAATCATGGAGGCATGTCAAGGAATTAGGGATGGCATGAGGGTACCTGGTGTCTTCCTAGACTGGGATTAAAAGAATATTGTAAGGAAGTTAAAAGCATGGAAAAGAAAAAAACACGTGTATGTATGTGTATACATATATGTATATGTACATGCACTTAAATGTGTCTTATCCTTTAAGTACCTGGAAATAAATTGTATGTAAATAAAGATTATGTAAAACAACTACTGTCAGTCTGAAAATGTCCTGTTGATGTCAGGCAGAGGATTATTTTGTTAAAGCAGTGCTCAGGAGAGGACCCCCCACCCCAAGCAGCCTCAGATTAGACTCCACATTCTATTTTCAAGCCTGATGAAGGCAAGAGCTATAATCAGGCCCAAGATCATCAGAGGAATGCCTGATTTACCTCCACGACTCTGATTCATTTTATGGTTTCCAGCCATGTGTCAATATGACAAATTGAGGACTCTAAATCTGATATAAAGGGATCCATGTGTAGTTCTCTGTGCCTGGAATGTCTGAGAAATGCCCAACAAAAATGATTTGAAACATTTTTACTTTTTCTCTACCAAAGATCAGTATGGTCCAACGACCAAATTTCCATGGCCTTTAAAATTGTTTATAGGGAGGAATTAAAAACAAACTGCAAATGATGTATAAAATGGAAAGGTTTCAGATTAATCATGTGTTCTAAAAACACATAGATTAATCGTATGTGTTCTAAAAACTTAAACTATTTTTGATAGTGCAGAGCAAAATATACCATACATATAAAATTTTAAGAGTATGCTGCTTGAGAAAAAAAAATGTGCTGCTTGAAATTAATGAAGGCCTTTGTCACTGCTTTGTGTTTAGACAGATAATTTTTTTTAAAGATTTTATTTATTTATTTGACAGAGAGAGAGAGGGAGAGATCACAGGTAGGCAGAGAGGCAGGCAGAGAGAGAGAGGGAAGCAGGCTCCCCGCTGAGCAGAGAGCCTGATGCAGGGCTCGATCCCAGGACCCTGAGATCATGGCCTGAGCTGAAGGCAGAGGCTTTAACCCACTGAGCCACCCAGTCGCCCCTAGACAGATAAAATCTAACATATTGAGTTAGTCAAGGTTATGTTTATTGTGGCAAGGAAGTATTAAGAAAACATTATTTCTGTAAGAATATCTGACTTCCTTTAATACTTTGTACATATCAAGCTGTCTCCACCATCCGGTGGGCAGCCAAGTTCTCTGGCATTCAAGTCCTCTGCCTTAGTGTGAAGATGAATCTCATTTCCTTGAAATACTGCTTCTACTGTATTTCAAGGAAATGAGATTCTGTTCAAGCAAGTTGAAATCTTAATTCCAGTTCTTTTCAAAGTAATAATTTATATATAAAGTACCACAGATGGATGTTTATATTGGATATAATAACTTGAAGACTTATTTTATCTGAAAATGGAATTAGAGCTTCTTGGTGCCAAAATACAGAGCTAAATCATTTAAGGTCATACTCCCATCTTTCAATGCCATAGAAGCCCCATCTTTCTCCAGTGGATCATCTAAGTCAGCGTTGCTCCTTATCCAAAAGAAGTCACATACAAAAAAATATTTTCCTGTCACAAAGCAAATAGACAAGACTGGGTGAGTATAAAATATTGTTACAAATGAACTAATTAAAACAAATATAGTAGAAAGCATTTTGGTTCATCCAGCGTTTTATATTATATTAGCTTAAGCAGAAACAACCAAAAACCAAGTCAATTTAGTGACTGAAATTTGAAATTAATGTTAAAATATTAAAAATATTAAAGGGACAAAATACAATGCATTTTATAATCATCAACGTATCAGTGTATCAGATTATCTAAGTTGTGAATGTTATTCATAATAGAGTCATTTAAAGTCACGTCAGTTTCCTTATTTGAGGAGAGATAATGGAAAGGGGAACCATTACATTTTGCTACATAATAGTAAAGGATTGATCTGGAAATTAATGCCCAAGCTTTAATGAGAATGATATCATTGATTATAATTTAACCGGGGTAAAAGGTGAGTACTAATTGTGTACTTATCTGTGTTATTGCGTATAAAATTTCCCTACATACACATGCCTACAAACACAACTTTCAGGTCTTTTTCACACTCCTAAAGTCTACCGTTGATCCTCTTTAGGTATGAACAACAGCATGCTGTCTTTTGATGCTAAGTGTGTTTCAATGCCCACACAGTCTTTACTGCTTCGTCCTCAAATCACAACTTTTGGAAGTGTTGCATTGGGGATTTTGTTTTTGTTTTCCTGGAAAATAGAAATAGATTAAATTAGGACAAGCATGGTGTCATTTGTGGAGAAAATAAATAATGTCTACCTCTGTCAGAAAAGGGTTTCGGCTGTTTCTTTTAGTTTTACAGTGGGCTTTAATCACTGTTGAATCACTATTTTTTTCAGATCTTATATTGTCTTCAGATTTTCTTTTTAAAATCTGATTGGGGTAAACCAAAGAAACTAGGAAAAGACTTTATCTTAATATTATCTCAAAATTGTGAACAATTCTGAATACTATTTACCTAATACTAAGTAGATACTGACTCTTAGACCTCCTAGAAAGTGGCTACCTGAGTATTGCAAGGTAGCTTCTCTAGTATGAGAGTTGTTTCAATCCATGTTTATTGTATAATCTTATCTTTAAAACCAGTTATCTTCTAATGGCTTATCTTGCCTCTTTTAAGTAGTTGTTCCAAACAACTTTATTACCTATATGAGTGTCTATACATATGTATACACACACACACAGCACCAGACAACTTTGATTTTTGAGAGAAACTATCAGTTTCTAGAAGGAACATCTATTATATGTGACCTTCAAGAGCACAGTTGTCAAAATGCTTGTGTTCCATAATGACAGCAAGATATTCTATAAATATAAACACTTTAAAAATTTTCCCATCGTTTGGAGGACATAGATGGATATCAGGGCACCTTCTGTAGACTGGAGAGAGGCTATAATTCAGAGTTTCTGTAACTCATTTATTCCATAACCAAAAAAGTAGAATGTCTAGATTCCCAAACCAGACCAAGTCACCCGCTACTTAAATCAGGAGGAATAAGGAGCTGTTACTTCCCAGGAAGCATTGCCCTAAATTAGCCCAGGGACTGGCAAACTATGGCCTGTCACCTGTTTCTATATGCCCCATGAAGGAACGATGACTTTTACATTTTCAAATACTTGAAAAAAGTTAAAGGATTATTATTACATGACATGAAAACATTATGTGAAATTTAAATTATCCATAAATAAAGTTTCACTGGAACAAGAGCCATATGTATTCACTTATGTTTCCTATGGATGTTTTCCCACTACAAGGCAGAGCTGACTAGTTGTGACAGAGACTTTATTCTCTGACCCTTTACAGAAAATGTTTGCCGACCTACTAGATAGGTCAAGAATAAGTCTTCCCAGGGAGACTAATGAGCTATATGGAGACTCCTGAATTATTTTCTCCTGCATCCCAAGATCCTCCTTATTTTACTACTACCAGGTTAGGCCTGCCAACTCTATGAATAACCGTAAACATACTAGTTATCAGCTGGACTCTCTGAAATTACTTTTTCAGCATGACCTTAATACTGCTGCTTGAAGCAGTGTCTCCAGTAAATTGTCAGGGCCCAATGAAGATGTTTTACTGTCCTATCGAGGCATAGTTCTTTTAAGGGATTTTGTTCCAGACCATCTAATTTCCTTATAGATGTAAAGTAATATATTTATATAAGGTATTACATAAAGTCACATTTCTGACTTTCTCCTCAGCTAACCTCTTCTGTGCCTGAGAGGTCACAGTTCTCAGATACCCTTTATGCTGCTGGCCTCTCTGAGCTAATTACCAATAAGGGACCTTGAAGAATTAGCCACAGCCTTGATTTCCTTTTTCTATGTTTTATTATAGGACATAGTCACAGTAAATAGAGCGTAATTCTAGAACATATCTGGATACCCATTTTTCCTTAAGAGGGGTTGTGCACATGTGCAGTCTGGAAATGAATAGAAGCATGCCTTCTCAACATTTAAATGAGAATATTCAGCACAAGAACTTTGGCTGTATATTGAGCTTAATTTTCTTTTTAAAGTCAGACTCTGTGATTTCATACAGACACAAAAAGGAAGCTGTCTTACATATGCCCAACAGTATAAGTTCACAAATTCATGGATTTGCAAACAAGCAAAAAGTTACTGAATCACTTTTATTTTAAAAATCTATGTAGGTAAAATTACAATGAAATACTACATTCAGAAAATCATAAAACTTAATTATTCATACTTAATTAACAAAAGATGTGGGACTGAAGATGTGGATTCTGGAATCACGTGTGTACTGCCTTAGGTATCTTTTGTTGCACCAAGAGTCAAGAATGTGTCCTCTTTGAAACGAAAGGTAATTTTAAGATTTCACACTGTTAGATGTAAAAAGCTGCAGAATAAATATAGAAAATTGATAAAAATATCTTTATTTGCATTATTGCAATATGCATAATTCTTTATTGTACTGTTTGCCTCTATTGATGTTTATAGGGACAAATATGTAATTTTCCATTTTAATAAGAAGTAATTTTTAAGACTTTTAATATGTCTGTGATACATTCATACATCCTTTCATTAGACTGAGTGAGAACTCTTTTCATTTTATGTTTCATAATAGTACAGAGTAGGTAAAATAAAATGCATTGCTTTGTTCTAAATAATTACAAAACAAAAATCTTTTTGTCCAGAAAAAGTATAGTTTCAAATTCAATAGATAAGTCTATAATATCACTAAGCATGTGAAAATGTAATCAGGACAAGTTTTTCTGAGGGTGGAATATGAAGAAAACATATCACAATTTTCTAATAAACTTGGATTCCACAAACTAGTAATATAAGAATAAAAATTGACAACGGTGTGTGCCTAGGAATGTTTCTGACCCAGTACTAGGAGGTAAAATAGAGGGAGTTTTTACTCTATTAATTATTATAATATAACTAATAACATAATGCACTTGTGTTTAAAACGCATATTATACATGCTAATAATTAAAAATTTCCATATAATCCTGGCTTCTGGAACTCTTTAAGCCAGGAAAAAGGAGAGTATTATCCAATGGTAACTCTATCAAAGCAAAGTAATACAGTTGATTGAAAATACAGTTGAGCACACCCAGCAGATGAAGGTGTGAATTTCCTCATACATCATCTTAATGGCAACATTTTCTACAAAGCGACATGGAGCACTCCTTTCATATTTCATGAGTTCTATTTGCCTGACTTCAAAATGCCAAATGTGCCAGTGAACAGTGCTTTAATATTCATGGGTTTTTGAGATGGCTTTGACAGTTGTCAACTAGAGAAATGGTTTCATCAGGAAAGAATCTGACTTATGATTTCCGGCACACATTTAAAATCATGTAGTCATTCACATACGCATTCTATTTTAAAGGTATTTTTGCATAGCTATATTTTATGAAAATTATATAGATATAAAATCCTTTATATAACAGTAAGACATTTTCAAATCTTATTTGGATATATATTTAGTATTCTAGAAAATTTTAACCCCAGACATATAATGATTGAGCCATTTTGAAAGGACATAGCTCAGTAAGTATCCTGAAAGTTCTCTAGAGCACAAGTTTTCACAGCATAAATCACACATATAAGTAGAGAATTTTTATTTCTTTTTCCTTTGTATTTAAAAGAAAGAAGTACCTCAGTTTAGAGAAAAATCACAGCATTTTTCTTTAGGCCCAAGGATTTAGATTTTGTGTTTTTTTGATCTCTCAGCATTTCACACACTAAAATTAAAATTAAGATTTATTGATGAAATAGAGTTTATTGGTGTTAACCTTAAAAGTTTTATGAAATTTTCATATGTCAGGTATTCATAATACGTTGAATAAATTATAAACAAACAAACAAACTTTAGAAGAATTTATTACGTATATTATGTCATTATGTCGTATTCTCCAATAAATCTTATGAGTTTGGAGAATGAGTAGCATGCAACCACCATTGGTTTGATAATAATTTCTAACAGTTATTGAATACTCACTGCCTGCAAGGCACTCCTCTAAGCACTTTATATGTATTAGTTTAATTAATTTAGGTAGTATTATTAACTCATTTTGTAGGTGCAATATTTTAAGTAACTTGTTTCATGTTTCATTAGTAAGTGGTACAACCATGATTAAGAGATAGACGAGGCTCAGAGCCTGGGCTCCAACAAAGCCCTAAAAGGGTCAGAATTTAAACTACAAATGAGAACTCAGGTCATAATCTAGGGTAATTTTTTTTTCTTTCTTCACTCAAGGATCATCATTTTTTTTTTAAAAGATTTTATTTATTTGAGAGTGAGTGAGAGTAAGAGAGATCACAGAGGGAGAGGATGAGGGAAAAGCAGACTCTGCTGAGCAGGGAGCCTGATGAGGGGCTCAATCACAGTACCCTGGGATCATAACCTAAGCCTAAGGTAGATGCTTAACTGGTTGAGCCACCCAGGCACCCCAAGGATCATCCTTATTGACCAGTCTTTACTTCATTGAATTTAACCTTGAAATAATATCTCTTTTTGTGATGTTATTTTGTTAGCACTGAAAATTATCCTAAGGATCCTATGAATTCTTAAAATTAAGTGTCTTTTTTAATTCATTTTTTTCTCATTCTCTAAATTATATGCATATGAACAGGCAATACAAACAATAGGTGCAGCAGATGGAATGATGGTTTGAGTTCCAAGAGTGAATTTAGAGAGCCATGAATTTCCTAATAGCTAGTACTTGGCTATTGAGTCTGTATGTTTAAAAATGCAAAAGCCTAAAATGTTAATTATGAAGAGTTTGCTAAGGGAATGGACCCCAGACCACCTTAGTTTCCTTTGAGTATATGGGCTGTGACTTAACATGGATCAGTATAATAGTTTATTTGCCCTGTGTTTATAAATGGGTTTTTTAGGATGGTTAAAAGATAACTCAAACTCAGACTGTAACAAACGGAAATTTTACTGAGATTCATGACTTTGCAGCAATCCTCCTACATTTTCCAAATCAGTTCTTCCTCTCTTTCTCCATAGCATCTATTTGGACATTCTTTCCTAAAAATATCTGATCCTCTTCCTTCCCACTACTTTCTGCAGATGTCCATGCCTACTACTTCACAGGAGAATGAGAAACAAAGAGGCTACACCTCCTTCAACAAGCTCATATGAAAACATGAAATGTGCCTCCCACATTTCTCTCTTCCTCATCCCCTACTGTTAGGATGTAAAAGCTTAACAGCCCTTCCCCCCACTGAAGGCTACCTCCCCTCACAGTGTCAGTGACAATGCTTGTAGTTCTCTTCTGTCCTCTGGTAGATCTTCAACTCTGGTACTATTTAGGATGGGGTAAACTATGCTGAAATAAACAAACCTCTCATCATCTTGAACTCATGAGCTTCAATGTGACATCCACTTTAGGTCTTCCCACTCAATTCGTAAAATTAGTTTCAGTTTCTGAAAGTAATTCTAAAAGGCCCCAATGACTTCACTGCTTTTAAAAAAATTCTACAGTTACTCCTCATTCCGTCTTTTACTCACCTTTCAACTTTATTTTCAAATTCTGACTATCTCCCTTGAAACCCTTTCTTTTGTGTTTGTTTGTTTTCTGATGCACACTCATACTTTTCTTGGCCTTTCATTTCCAGTCTCTCTTAGACTTACCTCTTTTTATAGTCCTTAATATTGGTGTTCCTCTGTGTTTAATTTTATGTACTTTTTTTTCTTCTCAGTTATTTCATCTTTTCTCCAAGCTATAGCCAATTTCCTAGAGTTTATATCTTCTATCTTTTGATTTAGTGTATACAAGTGATGCCAACTTGGTCCTTGGTCCTTGGCCAGATCCAAGGACCAAGGCGGGGGTCCTGCAGGACCAGCCAAGGGGGTCCTTGGGTGTGTGCAGGATAGAAATCAAACAAACGTGAGCCAGCAGGAGAGGAAAGCTGTTCAAGATAGAGAGTGCAGGTACAGATAGAGAGTGGGAAACTGAGAAAGAAATGAGGGAGAGTCTCATCTTTGTTGGGGTTTGGGGTTTTTCTTGAGGATTGTGGTCTAGTGTGCATGTCGTCTCAGGCACTCAGGAACTTGTTAGAACAAAGATGAGGACCCAGCCAAGGGGATCTTAGCGTAGAGATGTTGACATCGAGATGTCTAGCTCCAGCAGTCTGGAATACACATATGATGGCTTCACCAGGTCACCTGGTCCTTCCTTAGATGTTGTCGATTCTAAAGAAGTCATTAACTCTTTGTCCCTTACAAGGGTATACACTATTTGGATTATAAGGCATGTGTAAAGTGAGGGAGCAGGAAAAGGAGCAAAAAGCAGATTTTTATGGATTCCTTCAGTTTCCCTATCTTACAAGCAGTTACTATAGCTTAAATAATAATACCAAATCCCCAGCACGACAATTCAAATTTCAGTTATCGCCACATATTAACTGTGTGTAATTATATGAAGTACAAACTTGCTGCTAGCTCTTTAGTGCACAAATCACTACATAAATAATACCTATGCATTATGATTAGTGACCAATCGCGTCATTTCTTTCAAAATTCGTTGGTGGTGCTAGGCTGTGCATGTGGGATTCAGTTCACACGCAGTCAGCAAAGCCCGTAGTTATGTTGTCTCCTTATCTCCCAGTGAAAAATCCATGGGATGTTTTACCAAAAAAAAAAAAAAGATAATCAGAAGAGAATTGGTTAAGAAAGGCTAGAGAGCAGTAAAGAAATAGAAAGTGCTGATGTTGCTTTGAAATTTAAGTGCAACATAAGAAAGAGCTATAGAAGAAATAGCTGACCAGAGAATATTAAAACTGCCACAATTTTAGAGACTCTTGATATTTTGCTGCTGAGATATTTTTCTTTTCATTCATGGCAGGCATATTTTCCTGATGTCATTGAGCTTCATTATAAAAGCTGCTTTATAATTCTTTTCTGTTCATTTTAAGTCCCAGTCATCTCATGGTCAGGATCTGCTGATTGTTTTTTCTACTGAGCATGGGTCATATTTCTTTTATTCTTCATAGATCAACTTTTTTTATTATTATTATATCCTGCATGTTATGGATGGTGTTTTAGATTCGATTATATTTTCCAAGTGTGTTAATTTTTGTTTGTTTTAGCTGGCATTTCATTGGGTTGGGCTTAAACCTAAACTGCGTTTCTTTAATGGCAGAGTTTATACATGGAATTTGGAGCTTCTGTTCTATCTTTTGGCAATACTCCCTCAATTTCCAGTGACTGTGATTGCCCAGAGCAGTTTCATGGTTGCTCTGTTCTCTGGTTCTTCTGGACAGAATGCCTATGGTTTTCTATCAGAATCTTAGCTTCCTACATGGTATAGATTAGGGTCTAGAAGTTTTGATAAAAGAAGTCACAGGTGTTTTTCCCTTTGATTGCTCTCCAGTACCCAACAGTTTTTGCTGTTGTTTGCTTTTGCTTTGATTGTATTTTGTACAGATTTTATGGTTTTTAATCTGTCAATACTAGCTTACTTGGTCTTTACTAAAATCGGGAACCTCTTCTATTGTCTATATTTTTGAATGTCAAGCTTCATCTCTAAACTTTCTATTCTTACAATCTGTGCTTCACTCATCTGCAGTTATTTCTTTTTTTTTCTTGTCTCAAAATTCTGCTGTAGGTTGGTCTCTGCCTGGAACTCCTCCTTGATTGACTGATTGCTAATTATCCTGTAGCTCTTTTTTTATGATTAATATTTTTGTAGGAATATTTTTGAATACCCCAAATCTTTTTCAACTACCCCATATAAGTGATTCCAAAGCATATTTTATTTCTTCTTTTTTAAAAAGATTTTATTTATTTATTTGAGAGGAAGAAAGAATGCCAGTGAGCATGAAGAGGGGAGGGGCAGAAGGAGAGGGAGAAGCTGGCTCCCCATTGAGCAGGGAGTCCTACTTAGAGCTCCATCCCAGACCCCAGGATCATGACCTGAGCCAAAGATAAACACTTAACTGACTGAGCCACCCAGGTGCCCCAGCATATTATTTCCAACATTCAACTAGACATCATTATCTGGCGCATAGAAATCATTTAATAAATATTGGTTGAATTAATAAATCCCATAAGTATATAATCAATCCAATTTAGAGAAACATGAATTTAACATAAAGATGCACAACTAATACATGCATCTAATAAATAGAAGATTTTGATTTAAGTCATGAATATTTTTATTATTTGTTAAATATATGTTGCTTTCTGCTTATAATTAAAGGCCTAATTTCGGCTATAAATGCATTACTCTGGTACTTCTCTTTACCTTTTATTATTTCCCAGCTTTATAAATACTTTCATAAAAATGATTGCTAAGCTTCCTTTTATACAAATAAAATAAAACCATATAATTATTTAAAGTAATAATTTTTTGTTAGATTTGTGCACAATAAGTGGATAGTTGATTTTTATATGCATTCCATCTTTTCTCATTTAATTTAGACAATAAACAACTGAAAGGATAATCATCTGGGAATTCAGTATTTTGCAACAAGACTGAATCAGCGAACATAAAGCTGTAGTTTTGTTTGATTTAGAAATACACTTTTTGTAATTTCATATAGAAAACATCAATATTAATCTTAACTGCTAAGAGATGTTCCTTTCCCAAAGATAGCACTTATATGGAATTGCCATAGAATTAATTATATGTGACTCAACTTTTAAGATAGAAGCAAAACATACATAAAATTTACAATAATTATTGTTTATTTTATTTAAGAAGGTAAATAAGATTCTAGCTTTAGAGATTTATTCTTTTGGAAGACAACTCTTTTATAACTCAAGATCCCAAGCAAGTCTACAATGGCTCCAAGCAAGATTTAAAACTACTTACATATCCTGTGAACTGTTTGACAGGGCTACCAGGAGTCAGTTTCCAAGAGGAGTAGAGAGTGTTTTATACTTCACTCAAAGAAATTTTCAGTGGGGAGTGTACAGTATTATCTATTTTACATTTTGAAACATTGTAATTTTAGTTTCTATGGCCTAGGAAGAGAAAGAAAATGACAGAAGCTGGGAAGCTTTTTTCATGGGGAAGTCTTGAAACATGAGACAGAAATAGCACTCTCTGGTATCCAGGAAACAAGTGGTGAGGGTAGAAAATTGGGTTACATATTTGTACATTTTTCCTGAATCTTTGGTATATTAGGAATGGACAGAATGGGGAAGCTCCTTTTGCCAAATAGTTTTTCCAGAAGGGAGCAGTCATGAGGCAATTGTGGGATGGAAGCAGAAGTCTATAAAAGACAGTACCTATCCTGCAGCTGAATATTGTAAGAGAGACAAGTGAAACCAGGGACATGAGAACAGCCCCTGGAGGCTCCCAGATGAAAATGCAGAAGAGAAGAAAAGGGAAGCAGAAAATCTGCTTGAGCAGGTGAGGTCAATATCTATTAAATTAAGGTAAATATGCAATTGGTGGTACCATAAGGAGATGAAACTTAGGGACAACCTATTCTGTAACAATGGCTTGGTTGTCTCTCATTTTAACATATTTTATTCCAACATAGTTTCATTAAGATGAAGTTAGGCGTGTATTCTTGCTGCAAAAAAGACAACTTCAGGGTTAAAAAAGATAGCCAAATTTGGATTTTAAACTATATATAAATTCGGCTAACTGAATCAACAAAAATATCCGTTTTTTTGGATAAAATATATCTATGCAATAGTAACTTAGCTATTATCATGAGGGCAACATTGTAACAGAAACAGACACGCTCCCATCCCTCAATAGCAGGGTTGACTGGTTTACCATAGCAGTGGCACACTGCAAGTGGAAATGAAGCAGAGAGTAAGAAAAGAGGGCATTAATAATTATTGCACTTATGGAACCTTGTCTGTGAGAGACATATTTTATATAACATCAATAATGAACATTTTAAACACCTCAAAAATATTTTATATTAATATTAAAGGCATTTCCCTGGGAAGATTTCTCTCAGATATTCTCATCTATTTATTTGTTCTCATTTTTTCTAAGTTTTACTCTTTCATAACTTGGGCAGAATTTTATTTGACTTTCTTTGTCACATGTATTTTTTATTTCATTTCCTCAGACCTTGCTTTTCATGCTGAATATATATATATATATTATATATATATAGTTTTGATCACATAATACCTTACTCTATCTTTAACATACTTAAAAATATTTAAGTGGGAAAAACTATTTCTTACTGATTCAGCTGCTACTGTGAGATTAATAATAATTATAAAAATACTACCTAGTGGGTGCTTGGGTATTGCACAGCCAGTTAAGGACATGACTCTTGGTCTGGGTTCGGGTCATGATCTCAGGGTGGAGAGATGGAGCCATTCCCCATGGCTGGGCAGGGAGTCTGCTTGAGATTCTCTCTCCCTCTCCCTCTGTCCCTCCTGCTTGTGCTCTCTCTCTAAAATAAATAAATCTTTTAGGGGTGCCTGGGTGGCTCAGTGGATTGGGCAACTGCCTTCACACAGGTCATGATCCCAGGGTCCTGGAATCGAGCCCCACATTGGGCTCCCTGTGAGGTTTGCTTCTCCCTCTCCTGGTCTCCCTGCTTGTGTTCCCTCTTGAGCTGTGTCTCTCCCTGTCAAATAAAATCTTAAAAAAATTAAAAATTAAAAAAATTAAAAATTAAAAAATTTAAATAAGATAAATAAATCTTTTAAAAAATAATAGCTAGTTATTGACACTGTAATATACTATTTGAATACATAATTTGGGTAAATCCTTACAGTAACATTTTAATCCAAGTGACAGTATCTTTAGTTTATAGCTGACAAAACTGACACCTAGAGAGGTTGAGTGACTTGCCCAGGTAGCATGGTGAGAAACTGCAAGAGCCAGCATTCCAACTACGATTCCCAAGCTTTTTTCATGTGCAGTACTTCCTCATGTTGATCATAATTACTTAGTACATTAGAATTACTAAACCATTAATCTCTTTTGTGAGTTGCATGTCTATTGACTTGCAATTGTATGCTGTAGTTCTGTAAGAAATGGTTATAATTCACTTCCTACAATATCGTTTTTTCTTAATTGGCTGAGGGGTATTACCTACTATATTGCTGATTCAACATTAATATTTATTTTTTATCAAATAATTTATGAATAACTTAAACAGTATAAAATGTCATTCTTAAAGTTCTGAGAGATAAAAAGAAAATTAAAGCTCGATACCTGATTGTTTGATATTTCTGATTGCTAATCAAAGCCATTTCATCATTTTACATAATGTTGGTGATTGCATGAGTTGGGAACATTTTTTGATTTGGTTTATTCATCCATATGAATCAGAACATTGTTCTGAGAAAGTGGTTAACTTAGAATGGTATTTTTCTCTGTATGGAGTTTGCTCTTTGCCAAAAGCAAGGTTTGACCTTTTCTCTGAAGTCATCTTACTACTGAGAATTTCTTAACATTCAGTGGTCAACAACTATCAATTACATTAAGGTAGAGAACTACACACTAATACATTCTGTCAATGAGAATATTTGCAGGAGGACATATCCAAACTTAGAATCTTCAAGCAGAATGTAAAAGACCTTTCATTGGAGCCTCAGCTTGAGGAATTCAGAGACATTTGTAATTCTGAGGAATTCAGAAAGACTGTTCTGGAATGGCATTCTAAATGCCTTCATTTCTTTGTCCAAAATGATGAAACATCTGAAATGATTCAAAGGTTATTTTTGATTTATGATTAACAAAATATAATATCTACATTAGAATTATATTGAACAAACGCTTCTTGATCACCTGCTAAATGGATGGCACTTTGCTATAGGTATATCTTGTAGAAATTGATTGTAGCATAGAGTTACAAGTGTTAGGGTTATAGGGGTGGTGGATTAAAGCACAAATACATTCGTGCTCTTCACATAGAGAGGTGAAGGTTTTGTCCCCTCTACTTGAATTTGATCTTATTTTTTACTGTTTTGACCAATGAAATATGGTGGAAATAAGGCCATGCTCTTTCCAAGTTTAGCTTAGAAGAGAACTGGCAATTGATGCATTATTCCTCTTGGAGCCCTGAGCTCCTAGTAAAGAATTTAACTATCATGAAACACCCATACTGTAAAAAAAAACAAAGTCAGACTTTTGGAAAAGCCACTTGGAAAGGCCATTTGTAGGGAGTAGACCTACTCAGCCAACCCTCACCTTCTCTAACTCCCAGCCATTCAGTTTAGCCCAGTTGATACTCTGGAAATTTTAGGCAAAGATAAATGTTCTCTATTGTGTCCTGTCCAAATTCTTTTTTTTTTTCTGTCCAAATTCTTGACTCCAAAGTAATATGTAATACTAACAAAATTTTGGTGTAAGTCACTAAATATTTTGGATAGTTTGTTTTGCAGCAGTCAGATAGCTGAAATTATGATTCTGGGAGATGCTGGTACCAACTTAATATATGATATTGAGAAATCTATTTAAACCTTTGAGTGTAATAAAGAAAGTGATAGTGTCAATTGTATCATTGTTATTAACGAGACAATGGCCCTAATGATGTAAAATGTATATGACACATAAAATAAGCTTTCAACTTCTTAACTCGTATTTCCAGCTTACCCTTCTCAGACCTGGATGTAACATAAGTCTAGTTGATTGTGAAGCATCTTCTCTTAAGTTTCTCATAGCACTTAAAACTCATACATTAAACTTTTCATATTCCATCACAGAACTGCTCCTTTTCCTGTGTTACCTATTGTGTCACGTGGTATTCTGTCTTCTTACTTCCATAGGCAGAAACCTTAGAGTCAGTCATCCTTTATGTTTCCCCTCTCATTATCTAAAAAATCTGCTGCTTTTATATATAAAATGACTCATTTTTTCCACTATTCTCCTCTTTCCATTACTACCACGTTTCTTACTTCATCATTTTCTCTCTGTTATTCTGATAGCTTCCTAACTAATATTGCAGTATACTTTGCCTGCTCCCTCAACTTTTGTCCTGCTCCAAACTTCTAGCCTACTATATCAGAGTAATTTCTTTTTAAATAAAAATTTGATGATCACTACAATGCTTAAAACTACTCCAAGAATGGGTGCCTGGGTGGCTCAGTTGGTTGAGCAACTGCCTTCGGCTCAGGTCATGATCCTGGAGTCCCAGGATCGACTCCCATGTCGGACTCCCGGCTCTGCGGGAAGTCTGCTTCTCCCTCTGACCTTCTCCCCTCTCATTCTCAGTCTCTTTCTCTCTAATAAAAAAAAAAAAACAAAAAACAAAAAAAAACAAAAAAAAAAACTACTCCATGAATTCAATAGGAAAAAGTTAAAAATCTTGAACATGGTTTACAGGACCCTTCAATATCTGGCCTTTGCCACCTTTCTAGGCTGATGATGAGCCATCATCGCTGTTGATCCTTATGCTTCAACCATACAAGCCTTTGGCCTATTTTTAAAACACTCTATGTCCTTTCTCATCATAGGGACTTTTACAAACTGTTCTCTGCGCAGACTCTGAGTTAACTAGCAATCATTTAGGTTTTTATGGAAGCATCTTTTCCTGTGACAAATTCAGGTTAAATTAAAAACCCTTAAATTTGATCTCTTTAGACATTATCTTCTTTGTGAAATGCACACAAATATAATGGATACTGTTCATTATTTGTGTTATTTGAAGGTGTGGCATACAGAGGGTCAGAAGCAGAAATTAGTAATGAAAAGAGAGCAAACTGGTAAGATACGATACATGCTTACAATATTGGTAAGGAATAATTTTATTAAAGGATTCTATTTTTGGTTGTGTGTGCTATATGTATATGTCCATATATATGGAATTTTATATGTATACATACACACACACTAACATACACACATACACGCATATATGTATTCTTCTGTGTTTGCCCACTAATTTGGGGGGAGGATTTTGCCCCCACCATCAAGCAATTCTTCAGACCCCACCTAGGTTTCCTATAATTCAATTCAATTCTAACACTATTTACCTGGAGTTAGTGTCAGATTCTGTAGATCAAGCGTTCAGTCCTGTAGGACTGCACACACACATTTGTGCAGTCCTCCTTTACACACTGGTTGAAAGCTCAGGTTGTTGTTACTCATGCTACTGACAAATTGGCTATAAGTAAGTGGTTCCAAAAACTCTCTCCTTGGGTTCAATAGATTTGCTAGAGCAACTCGCAGAACTTCAGGAAATCCATTTTCTCACTAGAGTACCAGATTATTATAACAGGATATAACAACCAATGGAAGACATGCATAGGACCAAGTACGGAGAAAAGAACCCAGAGCTGCCATACTCTACCAGCATGCCACTCTCCCTGAATCTCCACATGTTTACCAACTCTGAAGTTCTCCAAACATTGTCCCTTTGGGATTTTATGGAGGCTTCATTACAAGGCATGATTAATTGACTCCTTGGCCATCGATAATTGATTGAACCTTCAGCTCCTCTCTCATCTCGGAGGTCAGGGGGTGAGACTAAAATATTTCCAATCTTCTAATCATAGGGTTCATCCCCATGGCAACCAGCCCCCACCCTTAGGTATCTTACAAAAGTCACATCATTAACATAACAAAAGACCTATAGAGTTCTCAGCTTTTCAGAGCTTCCAAGTCTTTTAGGAACTCTGTATATATTTCTTATTATAAAGCACAGTATTATATATAGATACATAAAATTTCTTCCAAAGTTTTTATGGAATTGGAAGCTAATTAGCTACAACAAATATTTAATTATTACCTAAATATTTCACTTAATTTTCTGGGGTTAAGCATTTTATGACTTTATACCATAAGGCAAAATATTTTCTACCTACTCTTTGTGTGAATCTCACAGATCACTTGTGAGGACAAGTTTTAAGACCAAAGATGTCTTCAGCTTTGAACAGTGCAGCTTTTCATCTGTGATTACAAGGAGGCTCTTTTTTCCTTTTAATTCAATTGTATTTTTTCAGTGTTCCCAGATTCATTGTTTATGCACCATACCCAGTGCTCCATCCAATACATACCCTCCATAATACCCACCACCAGGCTCACCCATCCCTCCAACCCCTCCCCTCCAAAACCCTCAGTTTGGTTCTCAGAGTCCACAGTCTCTCATGCTTCATCTCCCCCTCCGATTTATCCCAATTCACTTTTGTGCTTGTTTTTATTTTTGTTTTAAAAATTACAGTTTTAGGACATGCATATATAAATCAGGGAAGTGTAACTGCTCTTTATGGATACAGAGAGCAAGTTTTAAAGAGATGTATTAATCTAGTTTAAAAGAGAAGCAGATTCTTTGCATTAAGAAGCAGAGTAAGGGAGGTAAAGGGTAAAGATGCAAGTTGAGCTTTCCATTTAGCACTAGGATCTTGAGGAAAACACTGGGTTCCTTCATGCATAAAATGAAGAGGTAAGAAAAGATTGATTCTAAGTCTCTTCCAATTCTTACGTTCTACAATGTTATAATCACTTTATTGTCTTCATTCCTTCTTGCCATTTCCTATTAATATAAAGCTACTATGTAATAAAAATGGTGCTGTCTGTTGGTCATTAAAATAATCTATGACATTCTGAAGTCAAATTGAAATATTTGGATCATCATTTATTTTTGGTGTTAACAGTTCAAGCACATAGTGAAAATCATTAAGAGAACAAAAGTCCAACTTAACCTGATAATGTAGATTTTATTTTCACATGTATGCCTGTCGCATAAAGAAAACTCAACAGAATTCAGAACCTTAAAAAAGGAAACTAACACCAAGTCATTTATTTTGAAATTGTTTTTGGAAAACTGTTATATCTTAGCTTTGCTTCACTAAATTAGTTATTCATTAAAATCCAAAGATTTATTAATATTATATTGTCTTTAATATTCCAACATATTTTCTGCTAATTTTATCCTGGTAAAAGCTGAGACGTACCATAACTGTATAATAATACTGGGAAATGAATGAGATGAATTTACCTTTTTTAAAGGTAATTGATTCCTTAGACTCTTCAATATTATTATTAATCCTTTGTAATAGAGCTTAAACAATTCTAAATTCAGATACTTGCTTTTGAAATTCTGATAATTTCAAATAAGTCATATTCAGCAAACTTAGCATGACTCTAAAAAGCTATTCCAGCTGAAGAATTAGATACCTTTCTTTTACATAGGCAAAGTACCAAGATCTAAAAAGTTATTATTTCAGTTACTTCTTCTACATAACATCACCCAGTGGGTACACACCGATATTTATTGAATAAAATACTCTGGTATGTATCATCAGTTGTCACTTAAATGTAATCACATTTATTCCTACACATTTTTTTTTAATTTTTTTAATGTTTTTTAATTTTTTCATGTTTATGGCATGTACTCATTAGCCTAAATTTTAACTCCACTTAATATGTTGTTTTCAGTGTCATACAATGTGAACATTAGGTTGCAACATCTTTGAAATCATGTTTAATCTGCCCTACTTTTTTCATCTTCACTATAAAATTGTAGAGTACTGTGCTACTAAATGGAGGTAGGGCTAAGAGGCAACCACATTTAGGACAAGTAAGCCATGGCTTTGTAGAGTGGGACAGATGGGCTTAAATCTTATTCCAACGCAATAGGTAATCCACAGAATTGATCCACATTTTATGTGAAAAAAAATGTAACCTGTTAATTGCAGTGTTGGAGAATTTATAGTTTAAAAATAGACATATAATCTCCCCAAGATTAAAGTCCTTTGGGTTTTTTTCTAATTTAATTTGGAAACAATATCAAAATTATGAGTCAGATTCTGGTATTTTTAAGGTCATTTCAGAGTGTCAAAGCACATGATTAAAAATAATTTCATGCCGCAACATAGTACTGTTTTCCTAACACCCCATAGCTTATAATTATATTAAAACAGATATTATATAAGCCATAAAACCAGTTTGTTAATAGGCAAGTGCTTGATGTTTGACATTTTTCTCAGCAGGAAAAAGCCTCCATA
Source organism: Nasua narica (assembly GCA_028533885.1). NCBI lineage: Eukaryota > Metazoa > Chordata > Mammalia > Carnivora > Procyonidae > Nasua > Nasua narica. Next base: position 128,079,792 of record CM052800.1, read on the forward strand.
TTAATAGGGACTTAATAAATCAGATGCAGGGGTTCCTGGGTGGCTCAGTTGGCTATGCATTTGACTCTTAATTTCAGTTCAGGTTATGATCTCATGGTCATGAGTTTGAGCTCCATGTCTGTCAGTGGGGAGTTTGCTTCTCTCTCTGTCTCCCTCTCCACTCCCCCTGTTCATGTTTTCTGTCTCTCTCTCTCTAAAATAAATAATTTTTTAAAAAAATAAAAAAATATAAATCAAATGCAGGTTTGGAAATACACATTAAAATTTATATATGATATAATTTTAAGAAATAAACTTTAAGTTTGTAATTATTCTAAATATTCATACTTATTGAAGGAAATTTGAGATATAAGATATTCTTAAAAATCAATATTCTTTATTATTTTCTCCAAAATAAAAATAATAACTGAAAATTTTTGGCATATCCTTCTGTATATATTATACATATTTATTAATAAAATGTAATAGATTTGTGGTATTAATGTAATGGGGAATTTAATTTTTCATTTTGTTCATGTCATTTATTTTATTATATTGTCATTAAGCATATTTAATTAGTGTTTTATAGCCACCTCATATTTTATTACTTATATATACTGTGACTTACACATTCTCTTTTTAAAAATATTTAGGCTCAAGGGGTGCCTATGTGGCTCAGAAGATTAAGCATCTGACTTTGGCTTAGGTCATGATCTCAGGGTCCTGGGATGGAAAGCCCAGTGGCAGGCTCCCTGCTCAGAGGGAAGTCTAAGTCTGCTTGTCCCTCTCTAGCTCCTCCCCCTGCTCTTGCTCTTTCTTTCTGTCTCTCTGTGGAATAAAGAAATAGTATCTTAAGAAAAAAAAAATACTCAGGCTCAGACTTAAAAATAAGAAAGGCAACCTGATAAAAGGAGTCACCTAAAGGCTTGGAAATTTTTCTGGAAACAGAATGAAGGACTATAGAACTACAGCTGAGCAAATTTTGGGCCGCCTGGCCCAGCAGGCAGGGGCCCGATCATGCCTGGCTTTATGAAATGCACTGGAGAGGGTTAGGTTTTATTCTAATGTGATAGATAATTCGTAGGAAAATTAAAGAAAAGATGATGTGATCTTATGTGCATTTTATAATATAAATAAAATAATGGTTCGGTGCACTGTGAGGAAATGGATTATAAGAGGCAAGAATATAAATAGGGAGACCACTTAAATGGCTATTGTGGATCCCAAGTGTGAGATGAAAAGCAGTTTTAATTTGGGTTACATCAGTTTGTAGATTTAACATAGATTTTGGAGGCATAATTGTTGACGAATTAGATGTCAGAGGTGGAGAGTGATTACAAGCAAGAATGGAGTCAAAACAGTCCTCTGTTCAGGACAGAAAATGGTGTCCGTTCGTTTCCTGAGTTGAGGAAATGAGCAAATTAGAGTTGGTAGGTTTGGTTGGGGGTTGTGTTCATGTGTGTTTGTTTTGTTTGTTTGACTGTTTTTGTTCTTTTTTGTCTATTTGGTGAGGTAATGGGATCAAGAGAATCTTTGTATGTTAATTTATATCACTTCTGATTTCCCTTTAGACATCTAAGTGAAGATGATAATTTACATTTGAACAAAGGCTAGAAACTCAGGAGGAAATGAAGACTAGAGTTATTAGTTTGAGAGTCATTAGCATGTGTATGGTGCTAAAAAGCCTAAGGTTGAATAAGTTATTTTTGTATTAGTGTATGTGTAGAGACTGGAAGAAAGCACACACAAGACTGAGCCTTAACAGGGAATTTATAATAATAATAATATTATTATTATTATTACGAAAGTGGAATAGGAACTTCATACGACCAACTAGTTGCAATCCCACCCGGGACCTTGAGAAGAAAATGTTTCCACAAGAAGGTATTTGTCAATGTTTGAATTTCACAGAAATTTTTCCGAATACTATAGTAATAGCTATGATGGGGCACCCTTATCCTTAATAAGAATGGACTTTTATTCTAATGAGGAAATTTGCTTTCACTTTAAAATATACTTTGAAACTTGAAGTGTTATTTTATGCATTTAGATATATGTACATATCTTTGAGAAGTGTTATTAGGAATGAGTTTTGGATCTTGTGAGATGTTCTGCTCCCACTGTCAGCATTTTACAGTCACGGTTGGGACGACAGGCTCCCCCTGGAGTCACTGAGATCTGAGCTTGAGTTTCATTTCCATGTTTACTTACATCATAGCAACGGAATACTCAAGACTCTTCGTTTACTTACAAACATTTAAAAGGGGAATATTTTGTGGAACACAGGACTCAGGCAGGAAGTCTAACACAGTAGATCCCAGCCTCCCAAAATCTTTACAGAACATTTGAAGCAAGCCTTTCAGGGGACAGTTTTATATACAGTTGTTTATAGTCATGTATCTGTTTTAGCCAGAGAGACATACTTTTTAGATGATTAGTGCATTTTTTCATTCTTAAAAATTTCTTTAAGAACGTCACGCTGTTTTACCCCAACCCTTGATTTTGTACGATATGTTTATTGTGTCACACACACGCCTTTGTCAATCTTGTCATTTTTCTGAAACACGTCTCCTGTGGCCCGCAGAGGATGAGATGCTTCATTATTAGATGTTCTTTAAGAAAATTCCTATTCCATTCTTACAGAATAGAGGAGAACATTATTGGTTATTGAAACAATGACCCTAACTAACTCAGAATGAAACCTGTGCTCCTTGAAATCCTTCTGCTCACTTCCTTTGCTTTAATTGACTGACCCCGTAGCTGCCACTCCCGCCTTGCCACGCTCCCCGCGGTTCTGGATGGATTCTCTGAGAAAGCTGCACTGAGGCAGCTGCTCTCAAATCTAATTTTTCCATTCAGCTTTACTTTCTATTAGTTTAAACAGACAACACCATCTTTTTCTCACTAAAGATATATGCCACGGAAATACACAGACAAGTCCTGGAGCCTAGGGCATTCATTAAACCAGAAGTACCGTAAACATTTATTATATCAGAAATAGCAGACTGCACACCACTGACCAAACAACGGATGTGTCAAAATGATGCATGAGTTGAATTTCGCCTCACTTTCCTCTTCCTTTTCCACCTGAGAAAAAAAAAACGAGGTAGTGGTTAGAAAAAGTAAAATAAAATAAAATCGGAGACTAAGTTGCAGGGTAAATGATATGAAAACTCTCTGCAGATCTAATAAAAGTAAATTGTTGGAGGCCATTACTTTTCATGTTTATTGATTTTTAGCAGCCAATATCATTATTAGCTGGTAGAGAAACAAATATATCATGAAGTTCCCAAATATGAAGTTAAAGGAAGGACAAAGTTAGGTAGTTTTATATTTGAGGAAACTCATCAGCAAGTATCAAAGAACAAAGAATCCATAGTCAACATTTTTTTAGAAAAAGTTTTCTACAGTTATTAAAAGATAGGGATTGTGTAAAAAGTTGAAATGTTCCTTTTTAAAAATTACTATTTTACATAAATATTATATTAAAACACAATTTGAAAGTGAGGCAAGTATGAGTAAAACATATTTCCACCTGAGTTTACCAATTTATATTTTCTAAAATTGTTCTTCAGGTCTCTGAAGCTGACAACACGACAGAAATGCTACTAATAAAATTGCACACTCTTTTTTATCAGCTCCACAAAGACAGGAAACTTATTCATCTTTCTCTTATTTCCACAGTACCTGGTATACACAAGAAACTCAAATAAATATTCTTGAATGAATGAAAGGCCAGCAAGTTTTATTTCTATTTTTTTTAAAGATTTTATTTATTTATTTGACAGAGAGAGGGAGAAGAGGAGGAGGCAGAGCGGCAGGCAGAGGGAGAGGGATAAGCAGGCTCTCCACTGAGCAGGGTGCCCAATGTGGGGCTCAGTCCTGTGAGTTTGAGATCATGACCTGAGCAGAAGGCAGCCGCTTAACTGACTGAGCCACCCAGGCGCCCCCAAGAGCAGCAAGTTTTGATGTAATTTTGGAAAGACTGAGTCACTAACTGACCAGTATACCTGAGTCCACTGACTATTACGGTAGAATAATATCCTGTTACTGTAGATCCCATTACTGTGCTGATGCTATGGTGCAAAACAAGCAAAAAGAAGAAATCAATTTGTAATTTATGCTAAGTGAAATAAATCTGATGGAAAGACAAACACCATTTGATTTCAGTTATATGTGGAATCTGAAAAACAAAACAGATGAACAAACAAACAAGAGAGACTCTTAAATTCAGAGAAAAACTGGTTGTTACCAGAAGGGAAGCATTGGGGCAGGGTGGGGAAGAGGTAAAATAAGTGAAGGGGATTAAGAGGTACAAACTTCCAGTTATGAAATAAATACGTCACAGAGATGAGAAAGACAGCACTGGGAATATAGTCAATAATATTATAATAGTGTTGTATGGTGACATGTCCCAGGACCCTGTGATGAGCACTGAGTAATGCATGGAATTGTTGAATCACTGTGTTATATACCTGAACCTAATAGAACATCAGATGTTGACTGTATACTTCATTTAAAAAAAGGGGTTTGTAGATACAGAGGAACCAAAGGACGAAACTTAAACTTGCCATTATGTCCAGAATTCTTTCAGATGAAATTCTTTATTCTATTCCTACTTCTTTGAAGCAAATTTGTAAGCATAGCTTTTAGATACAAGAGACATCTGCTAATCTCAGCCATTTTTCCTTAGTTAATGTAGAAGACTGTAATCATAGGCACCACCATGAGTCAATGATTCCTTTAAATGCTGTAATTACAAGGACACCATCAAGTGGACCTTTTCCCATAAGCCTGGACTCTATTATGTTATGTGGTGTTAGATAAAATACTTTTTCATGGACTAAAACTCTTCTTAATGGTGCCTACTTAAACTTTGTACATTTTGAAATAATAACCAATCTGTTTCAAAATTTGCCTCTTAAAACTTTTTTTTTTTTTTTTTTTTTGGTCACAATACCAGAAGGCATCCTTGTAGGTCCATGCCAAGCACTAACTTCATGCAGAGCAGAGCACTCCAATTTGCATTCTCCAAAAAAGGACAGCTCAACCAGATTTAATGTATTTTGGCTGGCAATTTGTATGCTTAGTCTCTGCCCAACATACTTTACTTTGAAAGAGCCGAGCTATAAAACCTAGAATTATAGTTTATAATAGGAAGCCTGATAGAGTTGTTTCCACTGATATTATACCAGCTCTGGCAGTAGCATAATTTGTATCTTAAAGAGATGGGAGTGTTTCTTGTGGACAAAAAAAAGAACACTGGGCTTTGCAATGATTATTTTGGACAACTCGTCTTCTCCACCTTTCTGTAAATGCTGTCGGACTGTTAGATTATTTCTCTGGTTATGGTCTAATCATAAATTATATATTTCATTGTGGGCCTAATTTGATTTTTAAAATGCTGGAACTTCATAAAACAAGTCTATATTTCTTTTTTTTTTTAAATAAGGAATTCATAAGTTAACTTCAGTTAACTTTCTTTTCTCTGTTGGTTTCTTTCCCTGCATACACTTGACTGAAGGGAAGAGATTAGCAAGGAAAGAGGCAAAGCAAAAGAGAGCTTTTGCCTGTTTCTTATCTTCATTAAACTCCTGCCCAGCTGCCATTAGCTTATCCTTTTGCCTTTTGCAAAATAGCAATTGTCAGTTCCTTTACATTTTCCTTCTTTATTTGTCTCTCTTGGATAGTCTTATTTAAATCATTAAATACAAAGCTTAATTTATCAGTAACAAGCCATATGATCATAGAATGGTACTAGGATGATAAAACTAGATTGGAGAATGTAGTTTGTGCCTATCGAAATTAAACTGAGATTTTCTTCTTTTCTTAAATCCAAGATGGGTAGGTCTGTAGAGAAAACCAAAGTCCCTTTAGTTAACTAGGCATTGCAAACAGGGAAAGCTGCTAGCACCTAAAGTAAGCTCTACCTAAACTGTTCCGGGGGCAGTTTTGACACAGTAATACCACTCAGGGATAGAATACGGCTCTGACAACTTCTGAGTGAATGTGTGGCTCTGTTGGCAAGGTACTTTCTCTCCAGATTGGTCTACAGTTTTAGATTTTACCTGGAGGATCTGAAATTGAATTTTAGTCCACCCAGAGGTTATTTAGTTTGGGGGAAAATAGACACAGAGTAATTGAATTAGTCAATGACTCTATTAAAAAATGTCAGTTTATTATGGTGAAATATACAGCAACCAAGCATTTGCTTCCTAGTGCAGTAATTGGGAAAGCAAATATTCAACCTAAAGAAAAATTGCTGAGCAAAGATGACTATAAACAAAATGAATTAAAAAAAAAACTGCTGTAAAAAAAAACAACTGCTGTTAGTAATAAAAGGGTTAACTTAAAATTAACCATTCAAAGGCATTCAAAGGCAGACACTGCTAACATTAGTCATTTCCACATAATATTTTTCTCTGTATGTTGTTTATATTCTTGAACTTGTATTTTATACACAATATTAAATTATACATTTTATCATTTGCCATTATTATCATTTGCCATTATGCCAAAAACATAATTTTCAAGAGTTTTACATGTATTATTTAAATAGTTGTGTGATACTCCTTCATATATATGAAGGTACCACAATCAATTACAATATGTAGTTCGTTGATCTTTTATGTTCTTAACACATTTTTACTGCTATAAATAACTCCCTATTGAATATATTGCCATAAATCTTTTTTTTTTCCTAACTGCACATCACTTCTTAGAGTACATATGGGAAATAAAAGTATTTGGATCAGAGTTATGAACGTATTAAAATTCAGTATACATAATTCAAAATAGTTTCCAGAGAATTTATATCAATAATCATTTCCTTCCAAAACATAACCCTATCAAAATTATTATCAATTTTTAAAACTCTGTTAATTCATCAAGAATAAAGGTTATATAAGTTGTTTTAAAGTATAGTAATTTGATTATAAATGAAATAAACATTTGACATGTTTGTCTCTTATGCTTTATTTATCATTACTGAATTGCTTGCTAAAATACTTCACCTGAAAAAAAAGAATAATACTTCACCTGGTTTATCACTTTTGTTCATGTATTTTTCTTATTTGTGTGCATAAAACTCATTATAAGACTATTTATTTGATTTTTATTTATTGTTGCAAATATTCTCCCTGGTTAGGAGCATTTTATTTTTGTGATGTCTTTAACATGAAAATATATGTTTTTATTTTTATGAATTAAAATTATTTTTTACAGTTTTGGTTTGAGCCCTCGTATGTTGGGGTTTTTTCAAAGATTTTAATTATTTGAAAGGGAGAGAAGTCCTTTTTTATTTATTTTTTTTAATATTTATTTTGAGGGGTACTTGGTGGCCCATACTGTTAAGCACTGACTCTTGATTTTGGCTCCGATCATTTTCTCAGGTTCATGGGATGGAGCCCTGCCTTGGCTCCTTGCTCAGCTGGAAGTCTGTTTGAGAGTCTCTCCCTCTCCTTCTGCCCTTCCCCCCACTCGTTGGCTCTTTCTCTCTCTCAAATAAATAAATAAATCTGTGTAAAAAAAAAGTGTTTATTTTGAAAGACCAGATAAACTTTTGTCTAAGTTATATTACTTTATTAAGTTTTAAATATTAATTATTTATTTTTAATAATGAAGTTTTTATTGTGGAATTATAAGAGATAAGCCTGTGAATTGAGCTTTTTGTGGCATAATCCTTTATTGATTTGAGATCTGTGGTACATTTACATCATTTGTTATGTGCACATGCACATATAGACACTATTTTTATCTCAAGTACCTTTTTTTTTTTTTACTTTTCTTTTTATGCTAGCATTAGTACTCACCTGACTTCATTACTGTGGTAGCAATCCATGTTATACTCTCTGGCCATATAAACTTCCTCTAACTACACTATTTTATAAACACTCTTTTTTCTGCTCATACCTTCTAAACATTCCAGAAGTATTTAGGGTAATTGATCACTTTATGGAGACTGAATTAAAGATATAGATTAATTTTGAGAAAAAAATGAGATCAAAATAAAAATCAGCTTTCTCATCTAGGAACAGAATACTTGTCTCTTTTTATCCAATTTTTACCATTTATTTCAGTAAAGTTTTAGTTATCTTTTATTATATTTTATTTTCAAGTTAATTTCTCTTACCTATGGGGATTATTGTGAATGTGTATATGTGTGTGGATGCACTTGCATATACATGTTCTCTAATCTTCCTATTCTCATCCCCTTTTCTAGTTTATTCTCTGAACTTTTTTTTTTTTGGTGTAGTTTGCAAGTAACAACAGTTTACTCATTTTCACATAGTTACTGCTGCCTAATTGGCCCCCTCTTTATTTGAAATTACTTATTTTTCCCCCTCTGGTTAAGTAGCTGTGTTTTTTTATGGTTTAGTGAACAAATGGCAGTCTTTCATCCTTCCCTTCTTTCAGAGTTCCTAGGGCCACTTTATCTCTGCTACGTGCTTTGACTGTGTTTTCTAAGTCTCGCAAACAACATTTAGAGATCAGTGACTTCAGCATTTGTTTCTGATTTTTTCTCCTTTCTACTTCACTGTTGGTGTGCCCTAACCACCGAAATGATTCAGATCTTCTCTTGAGATATGTGTGTAGACTTCTACCACACTTGAATCTTCAGAGAGAACACGCAGGTGTCAGTGTGTCTTTTCTTACAGTATTAGGAGAAGGGGGAACTGGAAGTGTTCAAAAGAGGTGTCTCTATCAGGGAAAAACTCATGCAAGGAAACTCATGCAAGTAAACAGGTTGTCTAGAGGAGGGGCCAACTATCCTTGGAGAGGGAATCCTTTGGAGAAAAGAGGGGGCTTGTTCCTTGCCACTAACTAATTGCTTTTCTGTGAGAGGCTGGCTTTTCCCCCTGATTCAGATAGAACAAGAGGGAGCAGTTGCTGTATTGGTTGAAGCCCATCTCTTCTGGCTGGCCTCTGGACCCCTTGGGACATGCTTCATAGAGAAGTCCCTGATTTCCAATTCCACTGTCAATGACTCACTAAAGAAAACACCATTTTTCTCTCGCGAGTGACTGTCATCTACTCATATTTGACCTCACAAGATAATCCAAATAGGTGGAAAGGGTATCACACTTGCTGACCCAGAGAAAAATAATTATCTACTCGGAAGGAACCTGTGGCTTGACAGAGAACCAAGCTGAATCACTTGGACAGTTGGAATAGAGGCACATAAATGAGGACAAAAGTAGAAGAAAATTGAAATAGAAGTTCATCGAAAACATAAGAAAGAAGTTTTAAGGAAATTTAAACAAAGAAAGAAGTTTTAAGGAAATTTAAACAATCAAAAAGATTTTCTGGAACTGAAACAAACAAACAGCTAAGCCAAGATCTCAAACTTAAAAAAAAAAACAAAACTAATTATCTATTTGTTAAAAAATCAGGATTTAGGCTATTTTTAGATTGCATAACATAGTGTGATTTTTTATTCATACTGTGATGTTTATTTGAAGTCCTAGTCAAAGTCAGACCACTAGTAAATAGTAGAAGGGAATATAAAATACATCTGTCATTGTCATAAGTCATGTTCTTTTCATTCTATTTTATTACCTCCCTAGGATAGAAAAGCACAGTGAGAGCATGTTTTGATGGAAATATATAGGGCACTGGCCTCCTAGGGAGCCCAGAGGAAGGAGCATACTCTAGAGAGGACAGTTTAGGGTACTTGAGCCCAGTTTGTCCATGGCAAAGTCAGTCCAGCTCCAAGTAGAGCTCTTTTCCTAAATTTGTAAAAGCTCAGTTGTAAATAAAATATATTTTTTCCTCCTAAGGAAATCTAGGTAATTCTCTAGGAGAGAAAAAATTTTGTGGCTTTGTACTACACAAAGACCATCCCTAAACCTGAAATACTAAAACATGGGCAAGACTCAAAGAAATAAGACATAGTTAAAACTTTAAGACAGAAACAAATTTATAAATGTAAATGCATGTAAATATTTCTGTGCATATATATGTATATATGTAATAAATGAAATATTTATTGATAAATACATATTTGTGAGTGAAATATGCTACAAAGGTGTATACTTTGTTGTATATTCCTGTTTCTCTGTTCCTACATGTAACTGAAAAAGTTCAAACACGTTCAGTCTCTGATATACCCCTAACTCATGCTACCCTATGATGTCTGAACCTTCATGAAAATTTGAAAATTATGTTTCTTTAGGAGGACAAAATACTTTTTAAAGAAATAAATAAAAGTATGTATTTTGGAATCAGAATAGGTGTATCTCATTGTTTTTTGTAGAGAGACATATAAACAAATTTACTTAGAGCATAATGGTAGTTTTCCACATGTATGAGGCTCTCCAAACGTGCTGCCTACCGTTTCAGGCAGGCATTTGAGACATCAGGTAGTCCCACTGTTCAGCATCCTATTTTGTTTGACTATGTAGAAACATTTGTCTGCAGAGCTTTTGGATGAGTTGCTGATATGTACAAGGAAACCAACTTACTTTACAAAGTTTTTCAGGGTCTTCCGGTTAATTTTTGCAGAACTTATTCCATTATGTAAATAAAAATTAACACCATAAAACATGAGCTCTAAGGAAAAGAACAAATGCAAATTGCTATGTCTAGCCTTCATTAGAATCATTTTCGGTACAAATGTGGGAGAAAAAAAAACAAAACAAAAAACAATGGCTGTTCCAAGTTAGCCCTGAGGGAAGTGCACGTGTTTGCAGATATGCTGGGGACAATGATTAACTGTGACCAAGAACTATTTGAAATAATTTATTTCACAAATTCATACAATGAGAGAACAAAAACCTTTATGTCTTCGAGGAGCTATTTTTGTGGCTTTTTGAAAAATTGAAGTAGAGTTGCCATGCAATATTACCTTGATTTCGGGTGTACAAACATAGTAATTCAACAACTCTGTATGTTATGCTGTGCAAGTGTAGCTTACAAGTGTAGCTTACAAGTGTAAGCTACCCATGTGTCACCACACAACACTATTACAATACCATTGACTGTAGCCCCTAGGTTGTACTTTTATCCTTGTGACTTACTCACTCAGTGCCCAGAAGCCTGTATTTCCCACAATCCCCTTCACCCATTTTGTTGAAATGTTATTTTTAATACTTACGAAGGTTGGCAGAACGCCTTTCTCTCTTTGCCTTTCCTATGTTTCATTCTAAGTAGATAATATTTTAAACATTGTATTTACATTTTTTTTGTCTCCATTTTCCTCCTTGGGCAGAGGAGGTGGTTGGCTCCTGAGAAGGGCAGTGGTTTCTCTGTGAAAGGTCCCAACCTTGCCTAGTGCTTGGCTAGTAGCCGCTGAGCAGCCCCTTTTGCTCACATGGTGCAGTTCTGTTCTCCCCACTGCCATGTCCTTTATTTGGTAAATAAAATATATGGATTATTTTTGATCATGGGATGTGAAAAATCTGCTTGGCAGCCTGGAAATCTTGACAAAAGTCACTTTAAACCTCTCAGAAAGTCTGAAAGTGTTTGTTAGAATTTAATTTTCCTCTTACAATGTGTAACCTTTGGACTTTTTCTATTGCTTAAATGTTGTATATAAAGTTACATTCTCTAACAAACCTCCTCTATGGTTTGGGTGAGATTACTTCAAAAGATAACGTGGTTTATTTTAGACCACTAAACACCAGAACCTACAAACTTCCTGATTCCGAAGACGTCTACCTTGAACAGCCTTAACTGTAAATAACAGTAGTAATAATAATATATAAATAATAGCCACCATTTCTTGGGCATTTACCATGTGCCAAGCATTGTACACTAAATGTTTTGTAGTCTGTTATTTAGTGCCATCCTCAACTTTTGAAGTTAATATTTTTATCCACATTTTATAGGTAAGAACACAGAAATTTAACAGTTTGCTTGATGTCATACCTATCAGTGGTCCAAACATGAACCGAACCCATGTGTCTCACTCTTGGTAAAACCTATCCTTTAAACCATTACAAAATGGTGATTCACCAACTGGGATTCTTTTGTTACAAAATAACGTTAAACCATAACCATATTTATATTTTTAGGACTATTGCTTCTTACTGCCTTACCTCTACCCCACCCTGCCCCAAAATACACACATTTATTTTCTCTGTTGGTAGAAAGTCCTATCTGAAAAGTAAAGAAATACCATGAAAGAAGGTTGGCTGTTGAATTACAGGCTATCGATAAATTTTCAAAGCAATAAATAAACCTCTTGTGGCTATATCCAAAGTCAGCATTCCAAAATACATTTCAACAAAGCAAGCCACACATTTTTAAAAATGCACTTCCAGGAGATCGCCACATCTTTCACGTGACTGAAATCACTTGGCCTTTTGCCCTGTGCATCACGAGTCAGCGGAGATGTGTACAGACAGTGGAAGAAATACAAGCCTGTCTTGGGCTTCTGTCTCTCCTGCCAACTCCTGCTATCAGGGAGACCATGAATAAGCCTTCCCCACCTGGGATCATAATTCATCACTCTATCGTTTGTCTGCTTCCTTTGCTACCGGGAGAAGCAATGTAAAATTTAATAAGTCGAATAAAAGTTATTTTTTCCCCGGCCTGTATGGATTCTAGCAGGGTTCCTCATAAAGTGCTTTCGATTACTAGGAGCTAATGTAATACCAAACTCCTGCCTAACAGTTGTTGGCACCAGAATAAGTTTAAGAAGTTCTTCAGCAGCCAAAATTTCATCTTGCTTCACGCTGCCGTGAAGTCCTTTTATGCATCTTAGCACCTTACACCCTGGGGAGCTCTGCAGGGGAAGGATAAGATAAGCTGAGTGTCTGTGGTGAGGGGACAAGCATAGCACTTTCCCTCGCTTTCCTGAATTGGCTTTCCAAAATTCCAGGGGAAAGTAGCGTCTCAGTACAATCTTTGATTTTACTGTTTCAGGATAATGTGTTTCATCAGTCTTATGAAATGAAAGGGAACCATAATTAGCCAAGTTGTGGCTGATTTCTATTTTTTTTTTCTTCTAATTCAAAGATGTCTGTACTTAGAATGTTTATGGAATGTCACACTTCCCCTAAAACTGAGTTATTACCAACTTTTTCTGTTTGACTTATTTGTTTTGTGTCCTAAATGTATATTCCTTTGAAGAAAACAATTCGCAAACCCCTGTGTTCCAATTAAACAAGACAACTCTTCTTGTTTTGTCATTATACACAATTGTTTATTGATCCAAAATGACTATTTAAGGCAGATCCCTTGCCGCCGTTCTAGTGTGTTCTTTCCAGTACTGTGGATAGTTTGGACAGCCCCTCAGGGTTCCTCCTGGGAGGCACAAGTGCAGGTTTGTTAGCCTTACTTACAGGTTATGTTTCCTAAACTTTGTATCATTTTTATTGCTCTCATTTGGCCTCTTTCCAATATAACAAAACATTTTTTAAAAAATATGACTGAGAATTGCATACAAGAATGCTTTTCTGAAAGAAATAATCGCCTTTATTCTTTATGTAATACCTCGATTATGCATCTAAATATGAATCCCTATTTGTCTTTTGTCTGAGTATTGCATTGCATATTTATATTAAGTGAGTGGCCCACTATCCACAGCCTTTTCTTTTAGGATTATTTTATTTTCATTGCTTAGTAATTTATATCAGAGTTTGTTCTCTCCAAATGAACTCACTCTTTTTTGAAACATATATTCTTGATTCAACCTATTCCAGGATCTTTAGTAATACCACAAACTATACATTACCTGTCAACCCAGTATTAGCCATATTAAGTTTTGTAGACATTGCAGTCAAATCATTCAAGAACATCTTATGCTAATTGCATTGCCCTCAATCGGATCTTTTTATTCCTCCCACTTGTTGAAAAATAGTGACAAGCACATCAACACAATTATTTGGCTTCAGCCTTCACATCCGAACCAACTCTGACCTGAACCATTATAGTTAATGACCGATTAGTATAAACTTGAGGTCAGACACTTTCGAACCTTGAGGCAAATTGGTTTTCTGAAGTGTATTCTGGGTCATAGGCAGTAGGAACAGTTTTGATGGTCTGTGCATTAACCTTTTCTGTTTTATATTTTTGGGACGTGAGTGTGGGGATGGTTAGTATTGCTGTTGAATATGTTTAAATTCCAAGAGCAGTTTTCTGACCTAGAATGGATAAGATGTTCAAAGTTGAGTGACAGGTGGGTAAAATAGACTTTATAAGACATAAACTCAAATAGGAAATTAGAGCATGTGGATATGGAATTGTCTCCTCGTTGTGCATTCTGGTTGAGACTAATAGAAGCTCTCTCTTTCCAACTTTAGGACCTAATTGGAAACCAAGTGAGGTTATTCTCATTTCTTGACCCACTGATTAATTTATCAATCCAGAACAAAACCAAACTGTTTGTACCATTCCCCTCATCTGGAGTTGGTCTCATCAGCATCCATACCTGATCTTTTGAACAGGGGAAGAATCCCTTTTTCAAGATAAATATCTCATATGATGTGTTACATGGAAAATTCGTTTCAGTAACATTTTATAAAATTTGCTGTAGAAAATCTTCATGTTAATATGTTATAAATACCCATAAGCATTTCTGTTTCATCAAAAAAACCCCACATAATTTGAGTTTCATTAGTCAATAGATTTGACTATTCAATATAATTTAAATACTTTTGGAATTGGTGTTCTTTCTAACCCCACTCTACTACATTGACTTGAAGAAAACTTGAAATTCCCAATTCAAACATGTTACCATATGTTGGAAATATTTTTTACTTATAGTCTTTGACCTCTGAGTCTAACCTTTTTTTTTTAATCAATAGTTAACAAGATTTTGTGGTTTTTTTGGACACAAAATGATTTTTTTCCTGTTCTTGAGTCTGTTCTTTCCAGAAGATCAGTAAGAATGAAGAAGTTTTTGTTTTGTGGTTTGAACACAAAACAGACTTATCTTCTGTTCATCTCGCTCCAAATTTCCCTAAGTATTTCCCACAAAAACATCTTAATTTGCAAGTTTAAGTTTTCAATTTGACAGTAACATCAAGTGATGCTATGATAAACAGAAAAGGAAGATTTTCCATAAAATTTGGCTAACATAACACGGATAAATGACATTCTGTAATCTAGAATGAGCATTGCAGTAAAACTGAATGAAAAAGAGGGTGCTGCTTTCCGTTTTTCAAACTGTTTAATTTGGGGCAATGGCTAAACAAAAATAGCAAATTTAATTCTATTTTACATAAACAAAAGCTTCTTTTCCTTGACATATTTCTTAGAGTGGTATTTCGACAATAAAATTAATACCAACATCTATAAAAAAAAGGTTCAACTAAAAATACTGTGACTCTACACTTTAGAGAAAGATAGTACTTCTTTTAAAAAATGATAGAGCTACCTTGCTAATGTAGCTGTTTATTTTTGTGTAAGCCAACTTAGCTTCCTTTAGTGACAGGTATAACTCAGACAGGAATAACTAAAACTGTTATATTTGCTTATCTATCCCCTGCTACAACGTGTATAGTATGTTACTTAGTGTAGCATTTTGGGTTATGTAATCTGTGCACAAATGATGGGCTCAGGATTTTTCAATATAGTCAAAATACCAGTTTCATTCTTTTTATTGATTTTTACATTTTGTCTATGTTTATGTGCATGTGTACATATGTTGTGGGGGTGCATGTATGTATATATTTCATTTTTATAGAAATTAAGACATCACTATATACCTAGCTGCTTGTCAAAGGCTATTTCTGCAGTAACTTTGTTTTTTTGAATTATTATTGAATTACAGTACTTTGAGCAGTGGTGAATATAATTGTGATGGTAGTGGTGATAGTGTTTATGCTGTGCCTGATAATTTGGCAGTTGTTTCAGTGCCACTGTGTAGATAGTATTATCCTTCAAATGTACATGGCAAAACCAAAGTGGTCTGGGTACTGTGATTAAACATCCGACTAAGGATCGTACAATGTAGTTTTTGCTTGAATCCAGGTCCCTCTGGATTCAAAATCTCTCTCTTCCCTCTACATCGTTAGTGATAGCAAAGGAGGGTAAGAAACTGACATGGTGGCCTGTGACATCTTTGCCTTGTCTAAAGTAATTTGCAGACCTTAATTATCATTTTAAAGTATTTTTACTTATGAAAATATGACAAGGTGGATGTTTTTGCATTTGAAATATTCCAATTCCTTGTGCTGCTTTAGTAAGATAAATCTCAAAGCAGCTCGCTTGTTATTTCTTTGCTTTTGAGGTTGTAGCTTATGTCATTCCTTCACATGATAATTGTGTTTGCCTTGCACTAAAAAAAAAAAAAAAAAAATCCTGCTAAGGAGAATCTTCTGCTCAGCCCCAGGATTGGTCCAGAGCTGTTCTGAATTTTAGTGATAAGTGCACTGATCCCTTAAGGTCTCTCTGTAGAGTGTGTCAGAGCCTCATTTCTCTGAATTTATCTATTGTTAGTGTTTCTCTGCTGCCCCTGAAGACTTCCCGGATCATTTCTACAGAACATGCCATCTGGGCCCCTCTCATTGCCTAATGGCCCTCCCCTCTTCTGCCTTGCTAGTTGGTTTCTTTCCAAATAAGCATTTCACTGCTTTTGCTTTCTTCTATCCACTTGCACACTCCCCTAAATGCAGAACACTTACTATTTTTCTAACAGGTATCTATTTACATTCTCCCCTAATGCCTGCCCTTACACTTTGCAGAGAAAAGAGAAGCGATTGGGTGAATCCTTGGCCTTCTCCCACCCAGGTCTATCGATGTTAATTAGTATGTGCCTATGCTCCTGCTTTCTTTCTTACTGCAAAGGAAAAAGTGTCTCAGATTTCGTCATTGGTCAATCTATCTAATTACATATGATTCTTATTCCATATTTGTCTGCTTAAGGATTTTGCTCTTATAATTATGCTTTTTCTCTCTCACTTCATCAGTTAGAGACAACAACCTCGACCATTCTCATCTCTAATATTTCCTACTTTAAAAGGCAGAATAAAACAAGTAAATCAATGTTAGCACCCACAAGTACTGCCTTTCAGTCTGCTTTACTCTGTCAGACCTTTTTAAGAGAGGGAGAGGAGTGGGGAAGGGCAGAGGCAGAGGGAGAGAGAGAGTCTCAAGCAGACTCCACACCCAGCACAAAGCCCAATGCAGGACCCCATCTCACGACCCTGAGAGCATGACCTGAGCCAAAATCAAAAGTCTGACACCTAACTGACTGAGCCACCCAAGAGCCCCTACTCTGTCAGACTTCTAAAGGCTGAAGTGCCCCAAGACTGTTCACAGGTAATTCTCTTCTGATTCTTTCGCTATTTAAATCCCTGTTCCTTTCCTCTTTCTGTACTTCTACCTCCCTCTCAAGTTCTGTGTTCTAATCACCGCCTTATAGGACGTACTAAACTGTTACATAGTCTTTCTGCTGTTATACAGGGCACAATAAATTGATCCTTGCATTTGGGTCCCTGCACTTGCTGTCCTTTCTCTCTAGATTAGAATGTTCCTTTGTGCCCTTCAAGTCCTGTGAAAGGACTTTCCCACCTACTTATTTTCCTCCGACTCATGCTGTATACATACCATCACCCTGCTGTATTCTTTTTCATTTCTCATTGTTAGTTACTACATGAATATGTTTAATCATTTTTTCCTCTTCCTTTAGAATGTAATCTCCACGGGAGCAGGGGTTTTGTTAGCCACGCTTGCCACTCTCTTCACCATTAGTAATGACCCTTCTGCGAAAGGATGAATGAAAATGCTTTACCACTTCACAGGCAGGCCTTATGTGAGTTTCTTAAATTCATTCTCCAGCATGGATACTTTATAAGGAGCATCTTCCAGCAAGCTGCATAAGCACTTTGGCACCTGCCTTCTTGTTCTGACTTCATTCACTCATTCCACTTGGCAGTACAAATCAGGGACAAGGGCTCCCTAGCCTCCTCCTGCACAAATGTCAGCTTTGGTTTGGTTGCCATCCACAGATTTTTATTTATGCCAGCACACACAGATGGGCTAATGGGCCTCCTAAAGAGACTCAGCAGAAATTTTCCCTTCCAGCTGGAGACCGAAGAAGATGCTTAAATACGAGGAGAAAGCTCCCCCAATATTATTACTAGATAGTTAGACTTATATCCTGAATATGCAAATTTCTGTGTAGTTCGTAATCTAGGTCAGTAAAGATGATTAACATCAGCTACATCCCTTCAGCGTTCAAGAAGAATTCTTAAAATCACAGTTAATAGTGGCACTAAAATTCATTTAGCCACTATTCAGCATAAAAGAGATTCTTCAAAATTAACAAATTAATCATAAATATACACAACGTACACATATATTTTGCTCATAAATTTCTCCCTATGTAGTATCTGCCATCAAATGTATACCTGCGGCAGGAATAAGTAAGCTATAAATGGGCCTGTATCTAGGACACCTCACCCACAAAATCCCACATAGGGGATTTGATATCTGCCTTGCCTTATTCAGTCATTCCGCGAGTATTAGTTGAAAACTTACTCCGTGCCAGGTGGAATATAACATGAACAGACCACAAAACATACCTGCTTTCCTGAGCATGCATTCTTGTGTGTGGAGAAAGGGGACAGTAAGGAAATAGACAAGTACATATATATTCATTATGTAATGGTAAGTCGTATGAAGAAAAATCAGCTGTGTAAGGAGATTATAGAAAAGGGTGAGTGGAGAATTATATTCTCAATGGGTTTCTCTCCAGTCACTCAGATGAGGTGGGATGGGCACAAAAGCTTGAAGTTGAAGGATACAGGGTCATCCAGTGAAGAGTGTTCTTGGAAGTGGAAACAGCAGGGACACAGTCTTCCTATTCCAGGAGTGGTGCATTCTAAAAACAGAAAGGAGGCTCTGTGGCCAAAACTGAGAGATGAGATAGCAATTTTGTTTTCAGATCATTTTATTTATAGCTGCTTACTGAGATTTTGAAATTTGTGGGCTACTTGATTGGGAGAAGATGGGAAATTAAGGAAAAAGTTAAAAACAAGATGAAAGAAATATTCAAAAAAGAACAAAACTAAATAGTAGAAGATGGTTTAATAGTAAATAAGAGCTCTTAACTCACTGACTTCTAGAGGGCACAAAATGTACTTTTAAAAGTATATTACTCAAAACACGATTCTCGGGATAGTATCTTTGCAAGAACATTTAACGGGAACATAAGTCTGAGATATGCTTTGTCTTGGAGAAGGTAGAATAATATCATTTTATATCACATCTGAGTATACGAGAAGATCCGAATCCAAGACACTCAGTTGTACTGATCCCAGAATTGTAGAGACAATCACAGATTGTTTGTTCATGGCAATGCTATAATGAATTCTCAGGTGAACTTTTTTCAGTTTTGAAACATCTATTTTGAATATGTAAATATTTTAAGTGTTTTTTAGGCATGTAATAAACTATTCTTTGAAATCTATTGGCCAGTTTGAAAATTTAAAGCCATAATGGTAAAAGTTGGCATACCGATGGTGAAATAAATGGAAATGATAACATCTATTGATTTTTTTGTATCTTTCACAATATAATTTTTTAATAATGCAGTAAAACCACTAAATTTATATATGCATATCCTGTTAAGGTCATGATTCATTAAAAGGCAACTTTTATAGTATTTAATTTACATTCTTTCTCAATGTGCTTATCCAAATGTAGCAAAACCATAAAATGTTAGCTATTGGTGATAAATTGACAGATAATAAAATTATCTAAAATTGTCT
>CM052800.1:128099931-128249894 GCA_028533885.1 Nasua narica
CATATTTGATTTCTATCCTGTTTATGTTTTGAAAATCTTGCATTTATTCTCCTTTTGCTTATTTTTTACTATAAACCTTTCAATAAGCATTTCAAATAATTGAAGAGCTGCCTGTTCATCTAAATTCTGATTTTTCCTCTTTACTGTAATACTATGAAATACAGTTTTTCAATTGAAGTTATTTATTTTTCTTCCTTCCTTCCACCCTCCCTTCCTCCCACATCTCTTCCTTCCTTTCTTTCTCCTCCTCCTCCTCCTCGTCCTCCTCTTCCTCCTCCTTCTTCTTTTTAACAAAGACCTTTCCAAGTTTTACTTGTATCTTACTTAAGAAAGAAAAATGTTCTGGGGCACCTGGGTAACACAGTTAAGCATCTGACTATTGGTTTCAGTCAGGTCATGATCTCAGGTCATGGGATCAAGCCCCACGTCGGGCTCCACACTCAGTGTAGAGTCTGCTTAAGACTCTCCCTCTCTTGGGGTGCCTGGGTGGCTCAGTGGGTTAAAGCCTCTGCGTTCAGCTCACGTCATGATCTCAGGGTCCTGGGATCGAGCCCCACATTGGGCTCTCTGCTCAGCGGGGAGTCTGCTTCCCCCCTCTCTCTGCCTGCCCCTCTGCCTACTTGTGATCTCTCTCTCTGTCAAATAAAATCTTTAAAAAAAAAAAGACTCTCTTTTCCTACCCCTGTTCTCGCTTTCTCTCAAATAAATAAATAAAACTTAAAAAAGAGAGAAAGAAAAAATATTCCAGTAAAGATTGCCTGTAGATTCTACAACAGTTAAAGTGCCCTTAACATCTCCCTTCTGCTCCAATACACTACCAGAAATATGAGAGAGAGAAAAGACCACTCACTACACTGACAAGGTGAGCAATCACATAGAACAATGTGGAAGTTACAGGACAAGCTAGCTAATTATTCCTGAAATATCCTTTATCCTTGTGAGTAATGTATAGTTTAAAAATACATTGGGTATTCTTAAATTTCTAAGATATTTGAATTATAGCATATTGTATAAAACTATTTAATCTGTTTAGTCAGATCATTAACTTTGGCTCATTTAATTATCTAAGCTCTTTTGCAGAGGCATGTTTGGCAGAGGAAAAAATTCCTTTGTGTGAAAATGGACATTTGTAAGCGACATGCACCAGGTTGTGTGTTTTTTTTCCCTAATAGCACGCCCATTTTGGGAATTGACCTAGATACCCGGGAAGGTCTTCATTATTGAAAATTTGTGTTTCTCTTGTGGCTTTCATTTGCTAAATTAGCCTCTGCTTCATATTAAACATTGATAACTAATGTCACTTTATTGCTGCTGGTCCTATTCAGCATCTCTTTTTGTGGAACACAATCTACATAATTAGAAAATAGCATGACTTCTGCATCTAGCCCATCAGGAGGGTAAAGATGTTATTCTCTTGCTTTCATTTCATATATGACAACCTTCATAGAATTGGTGTGATAATAACATTCTTTCAATTTAATAATAGTTATAGGTGTACTGAATTGTCTTGACAAAAGTACAAATAAAACAAAGAAAAGATATGAATTTATTAAGACAAGCAAAACATCACATTTAACTTAGATGTCAAGTAAAATTTGGGGAAAATTTAGTACTGCAGGAAATCACCATATCTGTACTGTCACCAAGAATAATTACAAGACAAATGAAACAAATAGCATGCTTCTTATAAACCTGTCCACAAACTACTTAGAGTATTACTATGCATTCTATATTCATATTTTCCCCATTATTCATTTATGTCCCATTTAGGGAAAGCTCATGAAAAGATTTTAAGGTATATTTTTTAAATGCCTTCATGTAATATCTCAGTTATCTATGAAAATGTCAAGTTTTAGCTATGATAAGATTGAGGAATTATAAAAATAAATATGAGGCCAGCATTTAATTTACTGATATGATATGTATATAGGTAACTAGTAAATTAAATTCTACTGGACTTGATTAAGTATTAATGACATTCATGAAAATTTCTTAACTATTAAGGGAAGCAAATTTCTTAACTATTAAGGAAAGCAAAAACGAATGGGCTGCTTCAAGTTTCTTAGAGTAAACTTGAGGAGCCTACTGTATATAGACTTAGTACTTTAGATTCAATACTATGTTGGGATAGTAAACTAGGAGAGTCTATGTGGATACATGGTCATTTTGTTGTCTTGAGGGGAAGGAAAGTGCTTATTTGTATCTTTTTACAGGGAAGTACCTTAAATGTCATTGAAAAGGCAACTGCTACAAACTCATTGATCATAAGAGAAGCATGTTCATATTGCTGTTTTAACAGCATTATTACTAATTTGAGAGTTCTCTCTTATGAATGTCTGGGTACATATATATATGCACACAAATATATAACTATACTATATACTGAAATCTGCATCTGTCTTTATCTGCATCCAAATCCAATATATCAATTGGATTTATATCAATATCTGCCTCAGTGTTTTTATCTATATACTGTAGCTACCTATCAAAAAATGAGATTCCAGGGGCTCCTGGGTGACTCAGTGGGTTAAAGCCTCTGCCTTCGGCTCAGGTCATGATCTCAGGGTCCTGGGATGGAGCCCCACATCGGGCTCTCTGCTCCGCGGGGAGCCTTCTTCCCCCTCTCCCTCTGCCTGTCTCTCTGCCTACTTTGGATCTCTCTCTCTCTGTCAAATAAATACAATCTTAAAAAAAAAAAAAGAGAGGTTCTGCTATTAGTAAGATTTCTGTTCTTTTTTGCTGAAGAACTTGTCATAGGTATTTTTTAGTCATAAGGTCCAGACAATTTATATATATCTGCTTGTGTATTAAATATATTACAGGTAGATAAATCTAGATCATTATATTACTAACTACACAATATTCCATGGTACGGTGTTTCCTATTTATTTTACAAAGCTTGCAGTATTGATTATATAGATTATTTAAGAAACTTTCCTATTACAAGCAATGTCTCTATAAACATCTTTGATTAATTTATTTTCTTAGCTCTCTTCCTCTAATTTCAATTTATTGATCATAATGTATGCACATTTGCATGTATTTATACCTATTACTCAATTGAGACTTATTATTCAGTTGTCTCCAGAAATGTACCACTTACATTCCTCTTACTTATTTTCATAACACATATCATGATTATGATGAAAGTTTTCCCACTCTAGTAAGTAAAAGCTTGGTAGCTCTTTGTTGTTTTCATTTTCCTTTTCTTACTGTTTATCTTTTCATTTGAATAATGGATTTCCATTCATTCTCTTTTTTTTATGTCTTGAATTGCTTTCAAATATGAATTTCTCATTTTCCTACTGGGATAATTATTCATTTTTAACAGATAATTTTAATATAATAAGGATATTTACCTATTATCTCTTATAAATATGACAGACACTTTTTTTTAAAAGATTTTATTTATTTATTTGACACAGAGAGAGATCACAAGTAGGCAGAGAGGCAGAGAGAGAGAGGAGGAAGCAGGCTCCCCACCGAGCAGAGAGCCCGATGCGGGGCTCGATCCCAGGACCCTGAGATCATGACCCGAGCCGAAGGCAGAGGCTTTAACCACTAAGCCACCCAGGCGCCCCATGACAGACACTTTTTAAATCAAATTTTATTATTTTCCACTTTATGATTTCTTAAAAAAAATATTTGGAAGTAGTTTCTGTAAGGAAAATCTTAATGTTCCTGTAGTTAAATCTAATGTTTTTTTCTTTGTGATTTCTTATTTTAGCTTCATGCTTAGAAATACCTTTGCTATATGATATAGACTATTCACCTGTAATTTATGTAATGCTTACTTTTTACATTTAATTTTTTACCATAAAATAACAGTAAACACAGAATTTGTTTCATTTTAGGTGTGAGAGTTTTGTGGTTTTTTTGATAACTCATCACAATACAAATTTTTAAATAAGCTTCTCTATAGCTTTGAAATGCTACATTTTTATCTATTAGGTTTATATATAGGTATGTCTCAACATGTATTTATATGGAACTTATGACTATTACATAAATTATTCCATACTGATAAGTGAAGTGCAATAAAAATTTACAAACAGGCCTATATGCATATATGTATATATTGAAATGTTAATACACATTTTTATATTTTGTATGGTATATACAAGTAGAGAACTCATTTGAGTCTGATTCTAAATTTTTTGTGGAATCACTAATATCATAGATTAAAAGGGTATTTACATAGTGCATCAAGTATTCCACTTAAACATGTGAATTCCCCTTAAATCCCTGCATAGGAAAGATACTTCCAAGCTAGCTCTGCTCTACACTCTTCCTTGGGCACTGATATTCCCTAGGTGCCAAGAGCACACACAGTGCTGCCTCTCTTGAGCATGTCCTAGTGCCATCACTATTATGAAACTCTGTCATGTGGTGGCCATTAATTGAAATCAGTATCCACACAATCTATTTAAAATAATTCTCTGGAGTATATTTTGAATGCACTGTGTTCAAATAACATATAACAGCCAAGTGTATGGATATATAAAGGCGAAAGGAAGTAAAGAAAACATAGACATATAGAAGGCCAGGAAGAAGCTGGAACTGAGCCCTCCAGTGAGTGTATAATGGAAAGTCATCCTTACTCTTTATCTTCAATCTATATTCATGAGAGATTAAGAAACAAGAAGCTGCATCTGGTATTTGCACTAATTCCAAAATAATTGAAATAAATTTGAACTTAGTGAAGAGCTATGTCTGGAAGTTGACAACCTCTGTAATCTAAGCTATTGTCATCATCTACACATTTGCTA
Source organism: Nasua narica (assembly GCA_028533885.1). NCBI lineage: Eukaryota > Metazoa > Chordata > Mammalia > Carnivora > Procyonidae > Nasua > Nasua narica. The sequence continues at coordinate 128,104,701 of CM052800.1, forward strand.
GAAGTCCACTTAAAAAATAATTAATTCTTCCATGTAAAATAAAGAATTGCTGACTTTTGCTTGCTCTTTGTCATTCTCTTTTCTGATAATCATCCCTTTCTTCCAAGCCTCAGATTTTTGTAAAACACATGTAGACATCATATTTTCCATGAGAGGAAAAAAAAGCCATCAGAGGCAATTTAATCTCCAAAAGCAGATAATTTAGAGCTCAATTATCAATGATACAAAAAGATTCACGACGGGATTCCTTAAACGATGATTTTCTTTTTATAGTTGTGAGTAGTTCTACTCCCCCACCTGCGCACCCTCTGCCTTATATCACTCACGTTTTGGAAGAGAGAAAGAAACAAAAAACCCAAGAGCAAAGTTTGGGGGCCACTTTCACATAAAAGATGAATATAATTTAATTTTTCAGAAAATATGATAACATGTAGAGAACGATGATTTAATTACAATAATAAGATCTACATGAAAAATATACACACATAGATGACTTGAAAAATGACTTAGAAAGCCCCTTTATACATAAATAAGATAATACAGAATCTATGTCTTACAAAAAACGTTCGAGATATTTTGATTGGTACCATATCCTTGATCTCTTACTGGATCCTGCTTCCTCTGTATAACTTCCCTGTGTCATTCCAATCTTAGCCATTATTCTGAGGTTTTTCCCTGAATCCTTCATGATGTTTTCTAGCACACTGTGTTCTCTCATTCATTTGTATTTCTATATTACTAAGCCCCCCCAAATCATATGACACACAATCATGTATTAACATATTATGTTCAACTTTTAATATGTAAGATTTTCACATATTTGATCCATATGTTTTTTCATGTTATTTGTCCTCTGTATCTTGACCTATGTTTTGCTAGAATAGTTGAATAGCAAAGGTGGTAAAGTGAGTTTATTGTTTTCATGACAACTGGGCATATGTATCTGACTTGTCATTATGTGAGTCTACGAGACATGCTCTCCCTTTATTTTATCCATTGAGGAGAGGTTACTGAAATGACCTGTGGATTTGATTCAGCTTGGCAGATGTCTGTGCTTTTATTATTCATTATATGTCTACATGGCTTTTCAAGATGAAAAGAGGTCCTCTGTAATGAAATACACAGAAGCTTTGAAATCAGGAATACATGGGTTTGGATCTTAACTTTGCCACATAATAACTGCATGACCTTGAGAATATACTTTGCTTGAGTCTCAGTTTTCTTATCTGTCACAGTGAACGAAAATCCTGCCTATTTAAATACCCTAACAACTTGAAAACCTACATTTTAAAGTTCCAAGCAAAAAACCTAAGTATATAGGGTTCCAAACGGATGGTAGTTATTATTAAAAATCCTACAGATCAAAGTGTCACAAAATATTAAGATGAATAAACAAAGAAAGTAAAGTCTTTGTTCATAATTACATCATTGAAAACACAACTCGATGAAATAGATAGGAAAAATATTAATATTTGGAGCTCATTGCCTAAAAAATTAATACTTGGAACATGTAAAGACATGTTTGTGTATTCATTTTAATTTGTGCTTAACACTGTAGTGGATTGTGATGGTACAATACTTAATTTAGTGGCAGAAACATATATTAATCTAATAATCACACAAATAAATTTAAAATTCCATCTGTTGCTAAAATGCCTGGAGTAGGGGAAGTGGGATGCAGGGTGAATACAAGAGAAGGTAGTGTTGATGCAGGTGTGACAGGCAGGAAACCACTGCAGGAGACCTGGCAGCAAGTAATGGTAAATTCGACTAGGTAGTCGGTGGAGAGAAGTGGACAGATTCAAGTGATAGTTTCAGAGTCAAGTCATTGTATTAATGAGGGATTAGCTATAGACGAAAATACAAGGAAAGTAGAGTTTTTTTAAAAAAGATTTTATTTATTTGAAAGAGAGAGCGAGAGAGCATAAGCAGGGGAGAGGGAGAAGCAGGCTTCCTGCTGAGAAGGGAGCCCAATACAGGGCTCAATCCCAGTACCCAGGGATCCTGACCTGAGCCAAAGGCAGATGCCCAACCATCTGAGCCACCCAGGCACCTTGAAAGTACAGTTTTTGTTTTTTTTTTTTAAGTACTCTTCTACAAATGAATGGTAGGCTCTGGGGAGGGAAGTTCATTTGATTCAAAATAGAATGAATTTGAGGTGCCTTTCAGATATCCGAAATAAGAAATCAACTAGGCAGGTGAAGCACAAAGGACCTGACTGGGCATAAGGTGAAATCTGTGAGGTTGTTTTTGAACTTGTGGTTGGAGATGAGTTCACCAAAGGGAGAGAACAGAGTAAGACAGGAAAGGGGCAAAGGCTTCCGCCTCAAAGGGTGTGTAGAGGGAGATAATGCCTGCCAAGAGAGAAAGAGAATGAACATCCAAAACAAAGAGAAGAAAACAAAGAGAAGATTATGTCAGTGAAGTCAAGTGAAAAGAAAGTTACAAGAATCAGGAACTGGTCTTCATTCCTGAGTTTTGGCAAATTAATAGGGGGAAAAATGCAGAAACTATCTTACTATAGTTAATGTAACAGATGTCATATGTGATTTCAACAAGTAAATATGAGGACATGATAAAATGGATGAAACCTGAATAGGTTGGGTTGAGGATGGAACAGAAGCTGAGGTAGAGAAGATAGCTATGAGTGATGACAGTGTTTTAAAAATTTGTGGGTTTTACTTAGACTGGAGGGAGAATGATTGATTTCATTTGATGAATCTCATGACCTTTGATTTCTTCTCTATCTGTGTTCTCTCTTTTGGTGTTTAAATTTAATATTTAGAACTACAGTGTTTCAGGGTACTGAGTAGTTCAGTCAGTTAAGTGTCTGCCTTTGGATCAATCCCTGCATTAGCTCTTTTTGCTTCTCCTTCTCCCTCTGCCTGCTACTCACCCGCTTGTGCTCTCTCTCTCTCTCTCAAATAAATAAATAAAATCTTAAAAAAAAAACCTATAATATTTCCTCCAAAGCTTGCTCCTTCTGGAATCTTCATCTCATCTCTCAGCAATTTGGAAAGGCAAAACCTTTAGTGTCATCTGTAACTCACCTCTTTATCCCATGTCCACAAATAACTTGTGACTAAATCATGTTGCTTCTATCTTCAAAATGTATTTAGAATATGAATGTTTTCATCACCCCCATGGAAAGCTCTTTGGCCCAAGATTTAGTCATACTTTATCTGAAGAATTGCAGTATCTCCCTTTCATCTCACTGCTCTTTTACCCCAGCAGCACAGCCAGGTTCATCCTTTTAACGCATATGTTAGATTCTGTAATTATGCTCAGAACCTTCTACTGCCATCCTAGCTCACTTAGAGTAAAAGCCAAAGTCTTTACAATGATATTCAAAGCCCTACAGGATCACTGACTCAGCTCCAGGGTAATCATTCTCATTGCTGTTTCTCAAACACAAAACAACACTCCAAGAACATTCTTGGCTCAGGGCCTTTGCACTTGCTGCATTTTCTAGCAGAAACAGATTTCTCCTAGATATTTACGTGGTTCATTCCCTTTTATGTCTTTCTGGTATTTGCTCAAATCTCATCGTATCATTGATGCCTTGCCAGATAACATTTCTCGGAATAGCAAGCTCTATTTCCTTTATCCCAACCCCACAACATACCTTATCCTTCTTCTTTTCTTTATTTTGTCCTATGGCTCCTATCACGTGATGTATTCATCTGAGGTATTTACATAATTCTTCTCTCCATTGTAGCAAAGCTATAGTAGGGAAGAAATTAGATTGGTTTTCACCGCTATTCTATCCCTAATGATTAGAACAGTGCCTCATACATTGAAGGTGCTCATTTAACATTTAATAAATAGATGAAGAAAGCCATGGGGTGGACACAGTCAAGAAATAAGCAGAATGCAAGTGTAAGAGTAAGCTTAGAACTTGTGGAAGCTCATTTAAGTTGTGGCTGAAGAACAGAGTCTAATCAAAGAAATCAATGAGTAATCATAGGGTATATCTGCAGAATGATGTCATAGAGAATAAGAAGAAGTTTGAAGGAGGTCACAATGTGTTATTTATGGCCAAAGGCTGTAGAAAATTAAGCAAAATGAGACTTGAAAAATTTTTTTTAATATTTTTATTTACTTATTTGACAGATAGAGATCACAAGTAGGCAGAGAGGCAGGCAGAGAGAGAGGAGGAAGCAGGCTCCCTGCTGAGCAGAGAGCCCGATGCGGGGCTCGAACCCAGTACTCCGAGATCATGACCTGAGCCTAAGGCAGCGGTTTTAACCCACTGAGTCACCCAGGCACCCTGAGACCTGAAAAATTAACTAGGGATTTGTCTAAGAGGAGATAATTGAGGACATTGAAATGAGGTATAGTGTATTTAGTTAAATGTTAGTGTGGGAACTCGGTCACACTAGGTGAGAAGGAGATCGGACATGAGAAAATGAAGAAATGAATGGAGGAAAGACTCAGAGTGCCAATAAGCAGGGAATTCATGGTCATGGTCAAGGGAAAAATGTTTAATTTTACATTTCTTTTTGCTCTTAGGTAGGGACTGAGCAATATAACTGAAAGAAGAAAAAAAAGACCGTATTATATCCCAACTTTTTGTTGTGCCATGAAGACAGATGTATGGTACATCTGCTGTTCTGCAAATGGATTACAGCACAGGGGGGTTTTCTGTGAGCTCGGACCAGCTCCCTTCAGTCAAGAGCAGTTACATATGGTTATAACATTGCACAGTACAAATAGTAACATTCTTTATGTGGCCCATGCTGTGAAAATAGTAGGTATACCTGTCCTACAAGAATTCCTGCACATCTGTCTAGGGAGATGTGTTATATCCATTTCAGAATTATTAATCACAAAAAAATGGAAAGAACCTAAACGTTCCTCAGAAGGAGAATGAGGATATATAATTATACAATAAAACATTACTCTGCAATTAAAACAAAACAAAACACCTGTATCTGCAGTGAGAATTTTTACAACCACGAACTCTACAAAAAATTTAGCCAAATAGGCTGACTTGTTTTTCTTTTTCATATTTGTAAAGACCCCTGTTTTATTGTTGTTGCTATACTGCCTTTTCCTTATTTTTATGCTTCTTTGAGGACACCTAGGAAATTATTGGAATCTCGGGGCTCCAGTTATTTGATTTTTTTAAAAAGTAGATACAGGCTCCATTTATGCCCCAAGACAGATTAGAAGTAGATATTTTTCAAAAACAGTCAAACAGAGGCATCCAGTAAGCCCAGTGACCACCATTTTTGTATTCTTCTTGGCTTTCTTTCAGAGGATCCTGTCTGCACAGATGTCTGTAATCAGCACTTCCAGTATCATAAGCCAAATCAGCTAGGACTGAGTAGGGTTACTGGGCCACAACTTTTGAATCTCAGCCAGCACCCTCTTCCGGGTTTTCCCCAATTCAAAAAGTATCATTATTTATTTTTATGCAATCTAGTGTACAGTTTGTACATCTGTTTGCAAGTTTACAATGTGATTGTTCCAAAATTCTGTTCTTTCAAAGCCTATGCATATAATCTTGAGATGAAATTACAAGGACAGTTTTGGTGTTTTGTTTTATTTTTGTTAAATGCAATACTTAACATAGTTTAGCCCAAGATATGTCTAGAAACTTCACTTGTTAAACTGACCCTTGACTCTTTATAAAGGTTGGATTAGCCAGTTTGGCATCCCATATGTTGCATTTTTTCATCAGTAACTCTTAATATTATTTTACCAGTACATTAAATCACGTATAGGTCAGGTAAAAATCTACATTTACTAAAATATAAGAATGATCAGGAGAATAAGCATATCCAGGAAGCAGCAATATTAAAGCATATTGCATTCATTCTGATGTAAACTAATTTATTAGGTCCTTCCTGAAAACTCAACCAGTAATTTGAAAATTGATTATTTAAATCTTAGCCAGTTATCAGGAAGAACTGAGTTTTTTAAAGCTGTGAAGCCCAATATGGTGTCACCACAAAAGATAAGAGTATCTTTTTAGTAGAAAATTTAAATAAAAGAGACTGTAACAAATAAAAAAATGTATACACATAGTTAAAAAGGAAAAAATATCTAAATATATAGTAATCAGTGAAAAATACCAAGTGTGATTTAGCAAAAATTGTGGAAATACTTAATTTTGGTATGTTCAGTTACTAAAAATAACTGTTAAGTTTTGAAGATCCTGAACAAAAGAACATTGGGGAGTATATGCAAAAAGGGGGAGTGATAAAGAGGTGGCAAAATCACCCCAAAACATTGTGGAGGGAAGTAAATTAATGGTCAAGAATACATGTTAGAATCAGAAAATTTCATTATCCAATTAAAAAATGTGTAACAGATGGAATTTAAGTTAGAATTTCAACAAGATAACTGCTATCCCAGTGTTTGTTGAAGCGGTATTCACAATAGCCAAGATATGGAAACAATCTAAGTGTCTGCCAACAGGTGAAGAGATAAGGAAAATGTGGTAAAACACACAATGGAAGATTATTCAGCCTTAAAAAAGAAGGAAATCCTGCCATTTGCAATAACATGGATGGATCAAGATGTTATTATGCTAAATGAGATGATCCAGACAGACATACAAATACTATATCATCTCACTTGTGTGGAATCTAACATAATTAAACTCATAGAAGCAGAGAGTAGAATAGTGGCTGCCAGGGGGTTGTGGCGGGGGGGAGAAATGAGAGTACAGAGTTTTAGTTATACAAAATAATGTCTAGAGGTTTACTATACAGGATAGTGCCTATAGCTAGCAATACTGTATTGGATCCATAAGATTTACTAAGAGAGTAGATCTGATGTTACCACACTCATACACACTAATGATGATGAGGATAATGATGAGGATAAAGATGTGAGAGGAAACTGGGAGATGATAAATATGTCTGTCACGTAGTGGTGATAATGGTTTCATGGGTATATGCTTATCCCCAAACTCATTGAGTTGTAGAAGTTAAATAACTACAGCTTTCACATGCTGGTTATACCTCCAAAAAGGTTATACCTCTTTTTATTTTTATTTATCTCGTATATCTATATATACACGTAAATATGTAATAGGAAGATGAAAGAAACACTAATAAGGGTTAAACAGTAGTAGCAAAATAACTATTGGTTTAGTATCAAAACATACTTATACTACTTTGAATTTCAAAGTATTTTATTTTGCAGAAAAATAAAATTATGTTAGGTATATGTTAAAATTATTTTCAAACCTAAATATATTTCTAAACCTAAATCTATTTTAAATGTTTTTACAATATTGAATATTTTGAACAAAAAAAAAATTGCCTTTGGATGAAGTTCAGTTCTTTCTAGGAAGTAATCTAAAGCACCTTCTAGAGTCACTTTCAGCTTTATAATTCCTTAATTGTGTGCTTTGTCACAGTTTTCATTTCATGACTTCTCTAGCCTGACTGACCTCACACTCAACAATCTAGATTAGTGCTTGCACTCTGCAGCCCTTCACAGGTACTTTAAGACTAACTTAGTGGATACTCTGCAAACACTGCAGCCTTTGTACCTAAACTCTGTCACCCTGTGCTCGTTATTACTGACACTGCCACAGAGAGTTTGTCAATGTTTACATCAACCAGAATTCTATCAGTGCTGATGGAGAAAAACATTCATAATCTCTCTGCTGGTGTTATTGCCTAAATGAACTGTCCTGAGGGATTTAGTAAGGTCAAATAGTAGAGATAATAATTTATTAACCTTTCTGATTAGGTGCACACGTTAGTTATAATTCAACTGAAAATTAATACTATAGTATTTTTAATGAATAATATAATTATACTGGAAGATCTATTTGCAGTATGTTCATATTTAACATGTGAAGGGAAAAAATCTTGTCTGACGCATTCGTATCCTAGTTATTTCACTAAAGCTAAGTTCAAAAGATAACTATTTCCAAGACTCATTTACATTTTTCAATTTGATTCTCATGCAAGCTGTCTTTGTTAAGTAGATTTAATTATTTTGCCTCTAAACTTCATTCTAAAATAATTTTAATTATTTTATGATTGTGAAGTGTATTTCAAAAAAATTTAAAAATAAAATTTATTTCTTTGTGTGTGTGTATATATATATACACACACACACACATACATACACACACACACAGAGTTGAGAGTAAGGTTAAAAAAAAGTGATGAGTCATGATATACATTCCAGTCCTACCCCACAGAAGTGACTATATTTGGCCACTTCTTTCCACGTTTTCCACTGTCCTGATGGTGATCTCCATTGTTCTAATTTTATGTCTGTCTAGTTTATTTCTGTCTAGTGATTTATCAAGTAGACATCCCTGTTGACTTCCCACCATGAAAAGTAAGAAACTGATTAACTCCTACTACTCCCATACCTCTTATACTGCCCGTTTCCCTTTTTTATCCACTTCTGATTTTTTTTGTGGTTATGCAGCTTATGATTACCTTATTTAATTTAAAATAATGTGCCAAAATTTTACTTCTTAAATATTAACAAAATAGTATTCCTTGTTGTATTGAATGTTCCAGTGTAGCTTGGCATCTTGTCCACAACATAAGGAACAGAGTAGCGTCTCTCTCTTCTCTGGGACTGTTTTCCAATTTTTTTTCCTTCTGTTGTGAAGAATGACTTGTATTCAGTTATTCATTGCAGCATCTTTTTAATGATAGAAGACTAGGAACAACCCAGGTGTGTCTCTCAAAATGAAATAAACTGATATATATGCAAAATAAAACACAATGCATCTTTTTAAAATGAGGTAAAAAAGTACATAGTGATAGTTGAAAAGCTTCACAATACTTTGCCAAGTGAAAGAAAGCAAGGTGCAGAAGAAAGTATATATATCCTGATACCATCGTGAAGAAAATGGGGAAAATAATGTATATCTATTTCCTTATTTTTGCACAAAGATTTTTCTGTAAAGATATCCCTCAAGAATACAGAGAATGCTTACCCACAAGAGATGAAGATAACCATTAGAAACAAAGGTGTAGGGACGCCTGGGTGGCTCAGTTGGTTGGGCGGCTACCTTCGGCTCGGGTCATGATCCTGGGGTCCTGGGATCGAGTCCCACATCGGGCTCCTTGCTCAGCGGGGAGCCTGCTTCTCCCTCTGCCTCTGCCTGCCACTCTGCCAGCTTGTGCTCTCTCTCTCTCTCTGACAAATAAATAAAAAATCTTTAAAAAAAAAAAAAAAGAAACAAAGGTGTAGTGGTGAGATTTTTTTTCATAGTAAAACTTTTTTTAATATAATTATTTTAAACTGTACATATGTATTAACCTCTGAAAAAATAAATTCCAACAGTTAAAGCATTTATATTCTGTTTTGTAATAAAATATTTATTATAAAGTTTCTTACTATAGATTGATCCCAGAAATTGGAAAAAATAAAATTTGCCTTATTAAAAATATATGGGTATTTACCATAGAAAAAGTAGTTAATGATATTTGTACTATTGAAAGAGGTATATAATCCTACATAGTCAGCCATTATTCCCCCAGATAAATTTGCAATGACAATCAAAGTTGATTAAGTTCCATTTCCATAAAATTTTTGAAATCATGGTGCATTTTAATTTGCTATCTCTTTGAATCACAGTTCTGCTACATAGTTCTTAGTTGTCTATTTCTTTTAAAAAGTATCATTGCCATTTTCTAGCATATGCTTTCCTTAAGATTAGAACCTCCTCCTCATTCCACATTATCTACTTTTTTCCTAAAGAGCTAATTTTTGGAACCCTCCAACTTCTGCTTGAACTTCTAACTGTTGTTCTCTATGTCTACCTAACAACTGTAACTTGCAGTTTTTTTTGCATTCCTGGATTAATTCCACTGCTTTTTAAATCTCATAGATTTTCTTCCTTAGTCTCCCCCCCCTTTTTTTCTTTTTCTTTTCAGAATCATTACCAATGGGGAAGTAAAATTTTTAGAGTTTTGCTGATTTAAAATTTTAGCAATTGTCTTCATGTTTGAAAATCAGTTTGGTGGTTGTACGTGAGTATGTAAACAGGAAAAGGAAATCACACCAGTTATTATTTTAAATAATAATGTAAAGAGGTTCACTACCTATTAGAAAATTAAAGAGGCCAAGGGAACTCCAAGATGGAGGTGTTATATGGAGGTTAGAAGGTCAGAAGGCAGCTACCCTCCCATGGTCTCTCAGAAGTAAGGGATGCTCAGCTAGTCACTCAGGAATTCTGAGAAGTCTCATAGTGCAGAATCAGCTGCTGGAAACCTAAGAGAGGCCAGCAGCCAGGGAGGCTGTCTCTGAGACCAGGGGCAGGGGGGGCGGGGGAGGGGCCATGAAAGGGATTGTGCAGGCAGTGGGGAAAATACAAATGGGAAGCTACTGCTGCTATAGAGGGGAAGAGTATTGTTAGAGAAATGCTGATAAGAACATTAAACAGACAGGAAAAGGCAGCACCCTTTATTGTTTCTTTCTATGTTCCCTTATTGTAGAGTTTAACAAGGAAGTCAGTTGGGAGGGGGGAAATAGAGTTCATAGAGACCTTGCCCCAGCATCATCAAGTGGGGTCCAAAATAGTGGCTTTGCAGATGAGTTATATAACTGAATAAGCATCAAAGCTGCACATGCAACTCTAGGTTTTCTCAGAATTGCAAAGGGCTTGTGCAATCATTCACAATAAGAATGATGCTGGTGAAGTCTCACTTCTTCCCAGGAAAACCCTTCTTTCCGGAAATATTCACTGTTTTCTTATCCTTAGGGTTCTAAAATTTATATTTACATTGATAAGAAAATGTAGAATAATTCTAATATTTTAATTTTTTTCCATTTCATTGAAAATTTATTTCTCTCCATTTTCCCTTTACTCTCTGGAATTTCTATTAGTCAAATATTGGACTTCCTGGATTGATGTCTTATGTTTACTTTTCTGCCACATTTTCTCTTTCATTTTTATATGCTTTAAATATTCTGCATTTCTTTGACTTTATCCTCTGAGTTTTCTTCAGAATATTGTATTTCCACCCAGTCAAAAAATATTTTCCTTGCTCTTGGATTGTTGCCATTTGCTGGCAGCCTCTTATGGTTTCTCGTTTGTTTGGTTTTGGTTATCTTAATTTCTTAAAGGGACTGCTTAGGATTTTTACATGTTCCATTTGTTCCTCGAGTTATGATATATTTTTCCTCATTAACTTTTCTGCTTGTACCTCTTAGACCTTTTCTCTTGTATTTTTAACTTTTCAAGAATGCCTGATGATCTTTGTTTAGTCGTTTGTATTTTAAAATGGGGAACTAAAATTAACATAAGTAACTGATAGGAATGCCCTCTCCTATTGTAAATTTAGGTTTATATCCCAATAATCTCTCCTGAAAGAATAATTTACTGGGAACTGGTACATTTTATTTTAGTATCTGTATGGAAAGCAGGCTCCCCTCCCACCAAATTCCAGTCTATATAGAATAACACTCTCGCACGCCAATATCAAAACTAAAAGCCCCGGCTATCCTCAGGCAGAGAGCATCACACTTCTTTAGAGAAGCACTTCTGGGTTTTTTTTGTTCTGTGCAAATGCCAGGCTTCTAGTCAGGCTGAAAATGTGAGTTTGGAGAACAGTATGTGGAAGACTGGTCCCAAATGGTACATTTCTTCATAGACCTTCCTTAACATAACCTCCCTGGTTTTGACCCTATTACCCACTCCCAGTTTTTTATTCATGTTGTTTCTATATTTGGGGTCTTTAAGGACCAATATTGGGAAAAAATCAGCTCGTACATTCACCATAACCTCCTGGATAGATTTTGAATGTGAACACATGTTCACTCAAGTGTTATCTCAATATTCTCCTATAGGTTTTCCATATGTCAAAAATTCATTACTAAACTTCACCCGGCCCCAACCACAAACCCCTCCTCCTTGGGCTCGGCAACTGTAGATGAACAAATGACAGTTCTGTCCAATAAGCTGAAAGCAGGAGTCTGATAGTGGAACTCCTGGGAAAGGTGATAAATGGAACAGATTCAGGCAATTCTTTACTTCCAGCTGTCCCCCTCCTTCCTTCTGTCCCCATAGTGAACATGGTCTTCGAAGGAACAAAACAATTTCATAACCATGAAAATTAAAGCCAAAATTCTGAGGATGGAAGAGAACAGAGACTTAGGTCCTTGATGTCATTGTTGAGCAGCTACACTAACCCATAACTGCCTATTCTCAGTCTTATTAGGTGAGAAAAGCAAACTTATATTTGATTAAGCTACAGTTTGCTCTATAATCTGTCAAATGCATCCTTAATTTTTGTTACCAAGTTGCCCCCAGGTTTCCCCCACCCTAGCATGTTATTTTCTTTGAAATGAAGTTATTCTGTTTAGAACTTTTCTATGGTCATTCAAAGGGGGCATTGTAAGGGAAGAAAGTCATACTTATGCTTGGTCAGCCATAGTAAACCAGAAGCTTTAAAATTTTACAGTAGTACACTTTGCTAAAGGATATGGCCATGGCAGTAAGGCTCACTCATTGAAAATGATAATAAAAATAAATAAAATAAACTATCAGTTATTTGTTTACATCACACACATTATATACAAGGATCTGTGTTAGGAGACAAAGTTATAAAAATTAAAACATGACCTATGTTTTCATTTTAAAAATACTTAGGAACTGGACTGGGATTTATATAAATAGTGTGAGTTGTGATATAAATAGATATATGGACTAATTTGTCTAGGGTTTGGTGGGGCAGGGTAGCGTGGGTTCAGTGGGTGGGATAGCCTTTTCTATAGAAAAGGCTTACCTGGACTGGTGGTATATGAGGTGAATCTGCATTTATTGCAGAAAGACATGGCAAAAGACAATTCAGGGACACAGAAAAATAGTTAGAAAGTAATAATGTTAAATTAGACTAACTGGAGAATGAGGTATGAGTTTTTATTCATTACAAGTTCTCCAATATTTTTCAATATGCATTCAGATTGGAAAAGTACCATAGCAACAGAGGGATGTGGTTATTTGTGTTTTGTATGGATTACTGTGACAACAGTGGAGAAGCTATATTGGAAATGAGCAAGATTGTGGACAAGGAAACCATTCTGAATCAGTGATAGCTATGAATGTCTCTTGACATTGCGTTCGGCAGTGGTTCTCAACCAGAGGCAATTTGACCCAACAAACATGTGACAATGTCTGGAGACTTTTTAAATTACACCATGGGTGGCAGGGATTGTTACTGATGTCCAGTGGGTAGGTACCGCTAAATATCCCATAAACTACAGGCCAGTGACCCCAAACACGGCATTATCTGGCCCCAGATATCAGTATTATTGATGTTACAAACCCTGGCATAGGAAATGTACTAATCATAGAAAATAATGGATGATTTTGTGAAAATGAACAAAAATCACAAAGACGGGATAAGAATTTGGTTAAGGATTGTGTCTTAGAGATGACTCAGAATTATGTGTTAGAGTAAGATAAGTTTAAGGCATGTCCAGGGCAGTAGAAGGACAATCAGGAGAGGGCAAGGTATGAAATGAAAAGAGTGGACTTACATTGTTTTTAATTTCTTATTAATATTCAGCTTTTAAAGATTTGAACAGAACAATGACTGATGATCATTTTGTCATTTAATTGTAGAATGTCAGAAAAAATGGATTCTACAAGATACATATTTTTTAACACATGAACTATAGATTATAATCAGAATGGAGTACGTTACCTATACACCTACCGCCTGGTACAATCAGGACATTTCTAGCACCCTAATTCTCAGATCTTCAACTAAAGCATCACAATTTGTTTAGTTTTAAATGGGAATATAAATTCATTTGTCTTTCATCTTTAGAAGATGAGCCCTTCAATCTCTGAATTTAATATTTTCCAAGATGAAAGTAATAGGCAGATAATGGTGAAGAGCAAATTGAAGATACAAGGCATAGAACAAATGAATATATAACAGTTAACTATTTTGAAAAATAATGAGTACTTTTTAAAATTAAGAACATAGTCATTACGCCAAATTAAAATTATAAAGCCATATGCAAAGTTCTACTTTACTTTACAAAAATAATTATTAGCTATAGTTAAGAGAATATCTATTGTATTCTAAGTATGCCATAATGTGATTTACATAACTAAAAAACTCCCCATAAACTTTGTGGTTGGCATTACTATCTCTGTTTTATAAATGAGAAAACAGATGGAGAAGGTTAAACTTCATGTGCAAAAGAAGTGAGTTTTATTATCTCCAAATCATCCAGAAACACAAGAGCTGGGCTTTCCCTTCCATAAGACCCAATCTGAATTATTCAAAGACCTCAGCCTCTTTTTTTCTGGCAACTTTAAGAATTTGGGTTTATAAAATGGGAGTAAGTGGGTCTTCCACCACTCACGGCAGTCAAAGGGACCCACTGAAGTCAAGTGCAAGAGAGTGTCCTTCAACTGGACTCTCCATGGGAGGTAAGCAGCTTGTTTTTGCTGAGAAGATCTGAGCCAGCATCTCATTACAAGCAGGTCGATGGGCTCATTGGAAAGGGAAGAGAGGTCTCTACCCCAGACCTGCAGTCCTGGATCAATGAGCAGCCGTCTCTGATGGCCATACCAACTCCCCAGCAAATCCCCTCCTCCTGACATTCTGTGCCTTCTACTCCAGAGAAGCACCTCATTTTCCTTGCTCACAGCTCCAGCCCAGCTTTCTGTCATTTGGCCACAAGCATCCTGCCTGGGTAGTTTAATTTCTCTCCATGCTCTCACCACCACACAGCTGTTGAGCACACTACAAGTCCAGCTTTTCTCACAGCCTACTTTTTAAAAAAATTTTTTAAGATTCATTTATTTACTTGAGAGAGAGAGAGCAAGAGAAAGAATCTCGAGCAGACTCCTCACTGAGCAGGGAGCCCGACACTGGGCTCCATTTTACGACCCTGAGATCACCACCCAAGTAAAAACCAAGAGTCGCCACCTAGGCGCCCCTCACAGCCTGCTTTTTTGATTACCAAACATTTATTACACAGTTGAAAACTAAACCTCACCTATCCTTTCTTTGCATTCCTGCTCTAATATCCTAATTCTGATCCAAAAGATTTGACCACAGAAAGGGAAGGTTTATAAGGAAGTGCAGAAAATAAACTACCATTGGTATCATCTTCTACATTTATCCAGAATCACCTACACTTCTCCACTATTAACAGTGGACATGATATTTGAGTTTAATTAATAAAGGTCTGTCAATTAATAAAACCATTCATTTTTGCTCTTCCTTATAATCATCTTTGAATCATTTAGAGACACTTTGTTTTAGTTTTCAAGGCTTCTCTGAATATCCTTTCTGGGTTTTGTTGTGTTTTGTTTTGAAGATGTAATTGGCTTTGTTAAGTGATTTATGAGTTGGGCAGCCTCCCATCTAGCAAGTAGAGAGATGTGCCGCTTTCTGGTTTTAAATCAAATCAACAAATATTTATTGACTATTCATTAAATATCATTCATTTATTTTGCATATTGTTTTTTAGACCCTGCTTAATTTTAAAAATATTTTAAGTGAGTTGAAAAAAGACACAAAAGAAGAAACCATGATTAAAAGGAAAAATCTAAATGAAAATAATAGACTTTATTGAAGAAATCTTGTCTCTGAGTTTCATAGAAGTCACGGTAAAGGAAGAAGTGTTATAAACTACACAGTTCTTGTGGTTTAATTAAAGGAAACATATCTGCTTTTCAGAAGTTGAAAAAAAAATCCTGACTCTGGAAACTATTAATGGAATATCGTCTTTGTGAGAATATTGGTTATAAGCAGTGGTTTTCAAAATAATTAAGGAAGAGTTTCTAGATATTCTTGGGGGAATATGTAACCCAGTGGGGTTTGCTGAATTCATTCTAATATGATTTATAAAAAACAGCAAACTAGATTGTGTTTTCATTTGCGGGTTCTCGAAGCTACAGAAACTCATTAACTCTCTTATTTCATCCCCGGATAACAATTTTAATCATAAAGTAATATAGTCCAGACATGAAAAATTCAGTTGGTATGACTTTATACATGAGAACGGTTCAAATAAAAGAAATGTTTAGCTGGTATTTAAGGCCAAGAGTGGTGACCTCTTGAATGAGGTTACGCTGATTCTCCATCTTAGTTCTAAAGAATGTCTGGCCATAATATTTCAATTAAATATGGATGACGGCAGATGTTCTACTGGGAGCAATCAGCTAATAGGAACAGTTGAGAGTTATTCCCAAACCTGATAAGACATTCAACGTCAAGGGCATGTTAGGAACCTGAGCTATGGACAGAGCTGAGATGCTAAGTTTAAGAGTAGTCAATTAAATCAAGAAGAGCCAAAATGAAAGGAACAGTGAATACCTTCATGACTCACTGCAATAGAATATTCAAGAGGCTAAAACAGAGAAACCACCTACTCATCCCATTCTATTTCCCCTCCATTGAATAATGTTCTGGTCATGGGTTGGTGGATCCACACAGACATGGGGGTCATTGCACTGTTCAGGAACCCTCAAACAAAAGGTCCAGCAGTTTTATGGACCTGGGAGCCAGGAAGAAGGAGAGGGGGCAGGGCTGAGAATAGAAAAATGCTAAGCAACTAAGTCACAATGAGGAAAGGTATCTACGATTTCCCCCCTCCTCCCATGAAAAAGGGAGTCTCAGCAGAGACACGTGAAGACTTATACCCAAAGCATTGGAATAAGAGACTTGAGAATGGAGGCACCTGGGCTAAGAATACAAATACACCCAGAAGGATGGCCAGCCAGGGGTCCTTGACTGCTGGACTGCAACTAACTTCCCGCCGAGACCTAGTCTCATATGGGGAGGGCAGCTTTTCCCTGTGCAGCCTGCTGGGTAAAGCCTTTAAAATTGACTGTTGTTGGGCCTAAAAAACACATACAGGTTTTTAATCAGAAGGTGGACTCCTTATAAAGAAGCTACTGTTCTTACCGAGGCTAAAGATTATATAGCCTGTTAATTTTAATTATTTATTCATGTATTAAATAAGATGGGGTATTACAAGTTACTGTGCAAACCTAAAGGCATTCATATAAGCCTTTTATGATTAATGCTATCATAATGGAACTATATGTATGTTATAATCTTTTATAATTACAAAGGGATCTATGTTTATTTGTTGCCTATTTTCCAGTTATCTCAGCCCTTGTCCTGAAGAAGTCCTACTCCAGTTATTTGGAATACACACCCTATATAGCTATAAACAAGTCTACCCTTTCTTGCAGCCATTTAGGGAAGAAATGTGTATAGTTCTGTCCCCATATTGATAACCAGCAGGATTCAGATATCTTTCATGTAGATTTAGAGTTCCTCTGTATGTGGAGTTAGCAACACTTTTTTAAATATCTGCAAGAGAAAAAGTAAACTCCTTTTGAGAGAGCAGCAGTTTACAGAGTTATCCGCAGCTGATCTAGGGTGTCATGTCCAGTAAGAAGAACTGTCCGACATTTCTAGTCAGATCGCCTTAATTCCATCTTCCCTCAGGCCTCCATATTCCAGTCATCCAAAAGCAGATACTTTGGGGCTAGACCCAGGGACAGGTTTTTGGAAATTCTTCCAGGGCCTTTGGTGAAGAAAGTTGCTGAACATGTTTATGAATCTAGACTTTAATGTGAGGTTTACCAAACCAGAGAGAGCTAAAAGTACCTGATAATCAGTTCAAGAGAAATGGACCTAAACTGAAAGACAAACATCGCTTGTGAAAGATGAAGAAATGAATCAGAAGCAGGGAGCTGGAAATCCATAAGGAAACAAGGTTGCATTAAATTGGAGACTAAGACATAAAGTAGTAAAAAATAGGGATTTATTAATTAGGTAGCAAGAAATAGCCAAGGGCATGATCATCAAGAAAGACACCACTTCTCATATGAATCTTATGAAAAATCAATTCAGGTGTCTATGACTTTGTTCTATATTATATGTACTGTTCAGATAACTCCAAAAAGGTAAAATTTGAATTATCTTTATCTATGTCTGAGTCTGTTCTTCTGTGTTATCTGAATTTTACATCTATGATTCTCAACCTTATCTGGTTTGAAACTGCATGTACCCTGTAAATGTTGATCGATAATAATCACAGAAGTGGACTGATAGTCCTGGCTAGTGAGTGGAAAAACTCCACTGTTAGAACTCGGAATGTTTAACCTATGCATTGCATCCTTGTGGCATAAAAATTCACACTATTTTCAAATGGAGGAAGCTCATAGTAAAAGTTTAATATAAACAGACCTATAACAGTGAAAAACAATCTACTGGGATAGATACAGATACAGAATTATCCCTCAGAATACCCCCACAACTGATGAATTCCATATTTGATAGCTTTTGCTATATATTTTCTAAAATTAAAAGCTTATATAGAAACAAATTGCCATGAGAGAAAACAAATGCAAAACACAGAACATATATTGTCATAAGGATTATATAATAGAAAAATGGGAATAGACTGCCAGTTAAGTGAGATTTAAAAGTTTAAAGGCAATAAAAAGGAAAAGAAACTTAATGGCAAGATCCAATCATTATTGAACAGAATACCCAAAATCCAACAGGAATTCAAGAGATAAAATATGGTTTTTGAAATTTAAAAAAACACGAACATTAGAAGAGTTTAACATTTTTTTAAAGATTTTATTTATTTATTTGACACAGAGAGAGAGAGAGAGAGATCACAAGTAGGCAGAGAGGCAGGCAGAGAGAGAGGGGGAAGCAGGCTTCCCACTGAGCAGAGAGCCTGATGTGGGGCTCGATCCCAGGACCCTGGGATCATGACCTGAGCCGAAGGCAGAGGCTTTAACCCACTGAGCCACCCAGGCGCCCCAGAAGAGTTTAACATTTGACTGAAAACAGTGGATGGAATAATTGATTTGGAAGATGGATCCATGGAAATATAAATTAAAGAGATAAAGACAGAGGAAATATGAATTAGAAGGTAAAAAAAGGGAATAAAGCAATTACTCCAAAAGTATTTCTAGTAGGTGTTCAAGAAGAGAATAGAACAAATGACAGTGAGAAAATATTTAAAGACAGTGTGGAATGATATTTTTTTAACTTAAAGAAATGAACAAGATTTCAGATTTTGGGGGTGGGAAGTGTCCCAAAAAAGATAAAAAAAGGAAAGTCATGTGTTGACATCTCATAGTAAAATCACATAGCATCAATAATAGTGAGAAAATGGGTCACTTGGGTGGCTCAGTTGGTTAAAGCATCTGCTTTCATCTCAGGTCATGATCTCCCGGGTCCTGGGATGGAGCTCCATATCAGTTTCCCTGCTCAGTGTGGAGCCAGCTTCTCTCTCTCTTTGGCTCCCCCTGCTGTGCTCTCTCTAACTCTGTGTCAAATAAATAAATATTTTTTTTTAATGAGAAAATATTAGAAGCTTCTAGAGAGAAAATAGATTACCTACATAAGGTTAACAGAGAAGTGTCTATTTTTATTAGTAAACAAAAAAATCCTTGAATATATCATGAATAATACCTTAAAAGTACTGAATTAAATAATTTTCAACTGTCAAATATATAAGAAAAACTCATTCAAGATCAAATATGAGGGATGCCTGGGTGGCTCAGTGGGTTAAGTGTTTGCCTTCAGCTCAGGTCATGAACCCATGGTCCTGGGATCAAGTCCCACATTGGGCTCCTTGCTCAATGGGGAGCCTGCTTCTCCTTCTGCCTGCCACTCCCACTGCTTGTGCTCTCTCTCTGACAAAAAAATAAATAAAATCTTAAAAAATATATGAAATAAAGATTTTCTTGAGATGACAAAAACATATATTTTATATATTATACACCCATGTTGAAATAAGCAGCAAGTAATTGAACCTACCCATTCAACAGTGGAAAAAGAAAAAAGAATAAGTGAAAGAATTTTTGGAAAACTTGATAGTTGGAAAAAAAAACCTTGATACTTGGTAAACCTAAATAAGTATCAATTATAAAGTTTAAAGTAATTTGCCAAGGATTTAAAACTAAAGCAGAACTACTTAGAAGCATGTAAGCTGGTACTGATACTTTGGAGAACAACTGGAAATACTAAAATTGAAGATTTACATACCTTTCAAACATGCAATGACATTTCTTGGTCAATCCAGATGTTGAACACATATGTGACTAACAAATCGTTATATTTTCCAGACAAAAGGAAATGACTATGCAAAAGAAACTTCAGAGAAATATTTAGGTAAACAGTACTTAGTAATGAGTTCTTGTTTTCTGAGGCAGGACTCAAGATCATTTTCTTGTTTTTCATTTACCAGTGAAAATAAAGCTTGGCATAATTTGGTATGCCTAGAGTTGGTACCTATTGCATGGCAATATTAATGATCAAAAGTTGAAAATCTTGGGGCGCCTGGGTGGTTCAATGGGTTAAAGCCTCTGCCTTTGGCTCAGGTCATGGTCTTAGGGTCCTGGGATCGAGCCCCACATCGGGTTCTCTGCTCAGCGGGGAGCCTGCTTCCCCCTCTCTCTCTGCCTGCATCTTGGCCTTCTTGTGATCTCTCTCCTCTCTGTCAACTAAATAAATAAACAAAATCTAAAAAAAAAAAAAAAGTTGAAAATCTTTAAGATTTCAGGGGAGGATTTAGTAATTTTATCCCAAGAATCCACTAAAAATGTTTTTGTAATACCTATTACAAAACCTACTACAAAACAATACCTTTTACAGAATATAACCTTTAGATATTTCTAAATCTTTTCAGACCATGTGAGAGATATACTCACCTATTAATGGTCATTGGTTCCCTAAATAAAGGTTTTTTTTTTCCTTGTAGAATTTTATTCTGTCTTTGGGGTTATATACCCTATTGGAACTCATGTGTCAAGAGATACATGGCATCTTCTTGAGACTAACTAAATGTAGTGAATATAATAGCAAATAATCTATGCACTTGATGAGGGCTAAACATCCTAGAAAATTTAAATTCTTTAAGTCAATATTTAACACTAAAAGAAAGTAAGATTCTATGAAGTCTTGGGACATCATAATTAAAGTATATTGTTGAGCTCTCCAACTAAAAGCAAAGAGATACCTCTAAAGAAGACAAATCATAGGTCAACATAAATTTGGGTCCTTTTTGGATGAAAATATTTCATTTGCAACAAATGCAGCAAATATTATGATGCAGCAAATATTATGATCAAAATGAATATGTGTGTATATACATATAATTATACATATATGCATAATATTAATACCACATGCATAATATATACATAATATATGATGTATATATTACATAAATGCATATGTGTTATTTATAATATATATGTATGTATATACACATTATATATATAATGAAATAGAGAGAGAGACAGAGAAGTTTTGGGAGAGAGGCCAGGGAATGGTCCTAGAATTGGTTTGTCCCCAGAGTTATATGAGGAAGGACAGACATAGAGAAAATAATATGAATATATCTAGATATCTTTAATAGATGAATCAAGATACTATCATAGCCTTGGATGTGACACTGGGCCACTTATAAACCATTTGGATTAAACATGGCTAAAACCTTCTAAATAACAATCTGGTGACCAAGTTGTGAAGTAGTGGGTAGCTTTATCACTGAAAATTTTCCTGCAGGCAAACCACTTAGTAGAGATAAATGTCAACTTCTCAGTGATTGTATCATGTTAGTGAAGAGTAAGTAGCTCTGGAGGGAAACAGTTCAAACGGCTCTGAGAAATGAATCAAATGGCTGAGAACCAAAAAGAATAAAGCCTCAATTTACTACTTGGTTGGAATGGCCAAAGCAGCTGAGGCCTGGAGGCCTGAGCAGAAAGGTCTGTGCTGAAGCCCTGAGCTCTCAGGGAGCATGGTTGAAGTCAGTCCATTGGTTTCCCTGGGTGAGACCAAGTGTGCAAATCTTGATGGGATTTGAGGAAGAAGGTAAAAAGAAAAATTAAATTCACAAATATTTTAGCTTGGTTTTTTTTCAAATTTGCTTTTATTAAAGACTTCTAAAAGAAAGAACTGGTCAAATTAAGAAAAATGACATTTATAATCCAAATTTGGCCATCGATTGGTAATGTCTTTGGAAGAGTAAAACAGAATGATTTCTCCTATTCTATGGCTTGTCTTGGAATGTGGAATTTTTAGGAGGTTCCTCCCTTCCCTCTTTTTTGGTTATTTTGGAATGCAAGGCTTTTAATAATAGAAGCCTGTTTTGGTCTACATTCTATGCTTTGTTCAATACTGGACAGGACTAAGATAAG
This sequence comes from Nasua narica, assembly GCA_028533885.1. Classification (NCBI taxonomy): domain Eukaryota; kingdom Metazoa; phylum Chordata; class Mammalia; order Carnivora; family Procyonidae; genus Nasua; species Nasua narica. The sequence continues at coordinate 128,126,848 of CM052800.1, forward strand.
AATAAACATGTTACATTTTCTTTTTTTTCTGTTTTGAGTAATTTACTGAAGAAGTGAATTGCCCTCAACAGTTGATCACATTAAGACAAAGAAATAAACGAGTTGGGAAAATTATTGCAGCCCATTAATAAAGCTGTCATTATAACTGATGTGGTATCAAAATTCTTTAAAGAAGATGGGATGAACTGCAGGAAAAAAATGTATGGAGAGAACATGATAGTACTTCCACAATATTTAGTTAGTCACAAGCATTTAAAAAAAATAAAAAAAAAAAAGTGTTTCTATTTTATGATGTGCTACATTAGTCAACAAGTATTTCTGCCAAAAATCTTCCTAGAGAGCTGTAGGAGCAATCCAACCCTACCAGAGCTGCCAGTTATTTATAAAACAGTGCTTTAAACTTAAAGAGTACTTTGATTACACAGAATTGAATTTGGATCACCGAATGCTTTCTAGCCTAAATTCATGTTTGAGAGAAGGTAATCCTTTTTTATTGATTGCTACGTACCTACAGAAGTTATTGCTTTCGATAAAACTTTGCAAATTGGGCTGGTAATTTCGAATCTCTAAATATACTGACAAACTCCCAACTCCCAAAGAAAAATAGGATTGCTCTTCATTATGATGAATGCATTCTAGGGTGAAACCCACCTACGACAAAAGGAAATGAGGCTAACAATCAAATTATTTTTCAGCCTCCATATTTTCAAGGATAAATTTAAAAGACTTTTTTTCTCTGCGTAGCAATCTCATGTAACTGTGTGCAGGATGAATTCAAAGACTACTATATTTAAATTTTGATTCAGCGCCAAAAATCAGTTTTCCAGAGAAACTGCTTTGGAGAATTCTGGAGTAAGATAAATTGTCGTGTGTCACATTTTTATCTTCCTAGATACATATATGAAAGAACTTTCTGGCAGTGAAAAAAGCAGACCAACTAGTAGGTCTTAAAAATTTACACTACCAAAGATAGAAATGATGCAAGTAGCCTCTATGTTCGTATCTAACCCACACGACTGAGTAAAATATGTATTTTGAAAAACAAAAAATATTATTTTTAAAAAATTTATACTGCATTATTGTTAGTTTTAATTCCTTTTACAATTTTAATAAGTAGGAAAGAATAAAGAAAGCATGAGCTCTATTTAAGGAAAACTATTTTTTGTTTAATAGTGAGAAATGTAGTATTTCCTTTTATCTTTCTCTAATTTTTACTATAATTTATAATTTGAGATTTTAGATTAATACTCCTAAAGTATTCCATATAAATTTTGAAATTTTTATTTTTATTTTTTGAAATTGCAGTTTTTTAACTCCCGCAAGATGATTCGGGGGTGATTTTATATTTCGGGGTTTCTGCTCATTTGATACCATTGCTTATATACATTCTTGAATTCTTTATTTAGATTCATCTTTCACCTAGAATATATGAGCGACTTGTTTTTAAAGGTCTTAGCTTTTTAAGAATGTTTTGTTTCGCTTCAGTATGAACAGGTCTGCTCTGCTGTACGCCTAGCATGTTTTCAAAAGACAGAGCAAGCATGTTTTTTCCCACTGGTCTCACATTCTGATCTCATTTTTCTCATTTTATGACTTTATGATGTGCCATCATATACATAAGATTTTATTTGATCTTATTGAATATCTGACCTAAAATTTTTCTGGAACTTACTTCTGCTTCTGATGTGACATGTTTTCCTAGATAATTTCCTTTCTTGAACTGAATGGTTTCCAAATAGCCAAAGATCATTTTTGTTTTTGGTGTATCTATGTGCAAGTGACATTTATCTTATTTAATTGGTGTTGTTTGGTGCAGTGGAGATACATCTTGTACCAGGAAGAAAATATACTAGAGCAAAATAGCTGTTAACATCAGACATTCACTTCTACCTCTTTTTATATAGAAACACAATGGCTGCATAAAATGTTAAGATGTTCATGTGAATCTCAGTTCAGAAATATCTGTTAGCTTTATTCTTAAACACTTTGACATTTCCCCCCAGAACTGTGGATGCTGTTTTGAATTAGATATTTCAATAGAAAGCAAAGAGAAAACTTTACAGATGAAGCTTTAACAGTTTGTCTTATGAACTTCTTGCAAAGTCATAATGGTCTACATATTGATACCTAAACTCTTCATGAAATGGACTGACACTTAAAACTCTTTTAAGACTAGTAGATGACCAAAGCAGATGAGACCTTTTCAGCGTCCTCTCTTTTGGAAGTGTTCTAGCACAGGGCTTTTTATGGTAATGAGTACCTGTGTGTTGAGATTTAAGCTGCTTAATTGTATTTTTCTTTTGTCAAGTAGCTATTTTATTTTTATTTTTTTTAAAGTATAAAATGACAGCTCCTCAGTCTCCTAATTGTTGAGACACAGTTATCGGAACAACAAAACTCAGAGCTTTTGAGTATCAGAAGAAAAATGTCAGAACAAGTTATATTTTATCACTGTGAAGACCCAGAAATTGACAATTTAACTAGGATTAGTGGCATTTGTTTTAAAAAGAAGAGAAGATGAATATTTCACAGACAATTCTCTTAGACATTTAAAGAAATAATGAGCATAGCTGCTTCGTTGTTAAGACATATGATTCTTTTTTAATTAGATAGACAATATATAACTCAGATGTTATATGGGACCTGCCTGGTGGAATCTTGAGTAAGCTTTGTTTGAATCCCTCAGTTTATGACGTATTAGCATTGAGACACTATCTCAAAATTTCTGTGATTTTCAGCTTACAGAAGACGTGCTTCTCTGTCCACATGGCTCAGTCTCACCATTTTTTCTCAAAAAACCACACCCACCAATTTGTTTGTGAATATAATAATTTTACTAATGTTTCGCTGATTTATGTATTTTACATGGTGAGGTTACACTGTGAACTATTCTTGGGGTTCACGCCCTTTATTTCTCCTACCTCTTTTTTTCCCCAAATACTTTTATTTTATTTTTTCAGTGTTACAAGATTCATTGTTCATGTACCACACCCAGGGCTCCATGCAATATGTGCCCTTCTCAATACCCACCACCAGGCTCGCCCAACCCCCCACCCTCCTCCCCTCCAAAACCTTCAGTTTGTTACTCAGAGTCCACAGTCTCTCATGGTTCATCTTCCCCTCCCTATTTCCCTCATTTCATCCTTCCTTTCCTTCTCACAATGTCCTCCATGTTTTTCCTTATGCTCCACATGTAAGTGAAACCATATGATAACTGACTCCCTCTGCTTGACTTATTTCACTCAGCATAATCTCCTCCAGTCCGTCCTTGTTGATACAAAAGTTGGGTATTCATCTTTTCCGATGGAGGCATAATATTCCATTGTATATATGGACCATATCTCCTTTATCCATTCATCTGTTGAAGGGCATCTTTGATTTTCTTCCTTTCCTGGAATGACACAAAGTTATTACCTTATGTTGTAAAAAACATTTCTGCCCCAGATCAAGATCTTCAGTGTCTCACACTCAATACCCAAGGCCTGGTGAGAGTGTTTTCCCCAGAAATTGTAGTTCTCTAGTGGAATTCAGATGATAGCTGTTAATGTAATAGTATTAAAAGGAGTAATTAAACATTCTGAAAAAAACCTGGGATAGCATAGGAAGGTACAGACATGATATTTCTGAGAAATGCCAAAAGTAATCAAAAGGACTTTGAGGAATTGTTTTTAGTTCATTGTACATAGAAAAGAACTAAACGAAGATGGTACAAAATTGGTAAATTATAGATAGTAACCAAAATCCATCTTTTTTTTAAATTTATTTATTTGACAGACAGAGAGAGAGCACAAGTAGAGAGAACGGCAGGCAGAGGGAGGGAGAGGGAAAAGCAGGCTCCCCACCGAGCCAGGAGCCAGAGGTGGGACTCAATCCCAAGACCCTGGGATCATGACCTGAGCCGAAAACAGCTGCTTAACTGACTGAGCCACCCAGGTGCCCCCAAAATCCATCTTTTAATATTGCATTTTCTCAGACTCAAATGTCTAATGCAAATTTGGCCTAGTATTTGTTGAATGAGCAGATAGTAAGAAATTAATAATGTCTATAAATAGAAATAAGTTTTCAAGTTGGACTATTTCCATTTCAGAACTCCAGGATATTCTTTGAAATGTAAAACTAGAACAGGTAATAAGAATCTTTGAGCAATAACAGAAATAACATGCAATAGGTACGGTACTTTCAAAATGGTGGAAAAAACAAATGGACCATAGAACAGTAAGCTTGAAGTAAATACCTTAGAAAAATTTAAGATGTGTTATTAAAGAAGTTTGAATACTAATAAGGTAGGGAATGACAGTGAGGAGTAAGAATGTTTTATGAAGAACGTTAATGCCCAATTAATTTCATTTTCTTTCTGTGGAGTATTTTCCAAATAGATCAAATCAATACCAAAGAATCTATAAGGTTTCAACCAAGCCTCTAAGTTTTTATCTCTTATGGATAATATTGAATAGGATATTTGATTATATATCAGTAACAATTTATTGAATAAGAGTCGAATGGGCCTACTTTTACTAAGTTGATATCCAACTAGACGCAATATAAGTGCTAACTTATATTGTTGTTTAACTGACTCTTCCTTGGATTTTACATGACTATTCCATGATTATTTCATGATTTTACCATCATATAAAAGTAATTTTTAAGTAAGACAAGGCTGAGACAAAGAGCTAATGCATTGGACACTTACTTCAATATTAACTTTTCAAACGATCAAATCATCATCCAAAATTAAAAGGAGAAATATTAGTATCAAAGAACATATTGTCCTGCAATATTTTTTCAAATCCCACAACTGGAGGAAACTTGGAAAAACTATAGTCCGTGTGTGAAAAGCTGGAGATTTTTTTTAAAAGATTTTATTTATTTATTTAACAGAGACAGAGATCACAAGTAGGCAGAGAGGCAGGCAGAGAGAGAGGGGGAAGCAGGCTCCCTGCTGAGCAAAGGGCCCGATGCAGGGCTCCATCCCAAGATCCTGGGATCATGACCTGAGCCGAATCCAGAGCTTTAACCCACTGAGCCACCCAGGCGCCCCAAGCTGGAGATTTTAATTAACTATTATTATCCCCAAATCAACATTAATATAAACGTAAGATGTATCTCTAGACCATGAAAGGTAACATCACCATTATTTTCTCCTAACGTCAACACACAAGTAGAATATGTGTCCAGTGCTGATGATAGCACTCTGAGAGACATCAACTTATAAAGCTAAAAAAATTAAAATAATTTAATTTTGGCAAAAAAGAAGAAAGATATGTCAATGCAATATTAAGCAATGGCTAGAAAACAGACTAAGATATATAAATGTTTCACTATGTGGTAAAGTAATTTCCAGTTAGTGGAGAAATGATTGATTTAATTAGTAAAAGGTCTAGGGGCAAGTGTCTAGAAACCTGATAAATAATTACCTGTGTTTGGATGCCTGGGTGGCTTACTTAATAGTTAAATGTCCAACTCTTGATTTCATCCCAGATCATGATCTCAGGGTCCTGAGATCAAGCCTCACCTCGGGCTCTGTGTTGGATATGTAGGCTGCTTAAGAATCTCCTTTTCCCTCTGCCCCCACTGCCCCCTCAAAAAAATAGATATTTACGTATTTTTATTATTTATAATATAATATCTATATATTATATGTATTATATATATACACACATCTTCATGATATCTCATTCCAAATATACTATAGGTATAATAAAGTTTTAGATTATATAAAACAGTAAACATAAGATCACTAAGGAAAAAAATTGAATGTTCTTAAGCTGGGGAAGAAATTTCTGAGCATAGCAGTTGGTACAGAAATGAAAATTCTTGGGGCACCTGAGTGGCTCAGTCACTTAAGTAGCTGCCTTCGGCTAAGGTCATGATCCCAGGTCCTGGGATCGAGCCCCACATTGGGCTCCCTGCTCAGTGGAGTGCCTGCTTCTCCCTGTCCCTCTGTCTCCCAGCTTGTGCTCTCATTCTGTCTGTCAAACAAATAAATAAAATCTTAAAGAAAAAAAAGAAAAGAAATGACAATTCTTTTTTACTTTAAAATATTACATGGTATAATTTTTAGTCTAATACTGCATTTCCAGTGTGGTAGTCACTGGCCACATATAGCTATTGAGTACTTGAAACCTGCCTAGTCCAGACTGAGAACTGTTTTTAGTGTAAACATACACATTGGATTTTGGAGAAAGTACAAAAAAATATAGTAAAATATTAGTAATTTTTAAAAATTAATTACATTTTGAAATAATATTGTACATATTGTATTACATGTACAATTAATATTAATTATACCTTTTTACTATTTACTTTTTTAATATAGCAACTAAAAAGCTTGAAATTGCATATATGGCTCATACTGTATTTCTGTTAGCACTGATAAAAACATTTCTGATTTTACATTGATTCCTTTCACAGAAATTAAATATTTGATTCCCTTGGGGATACAAATTAGAGATTTACATAAGCTCCACACTTCCACATTTATGGACAGGGTGGTGGATGGGGAGGTTTCTTGAAATAAGCCTTTTCTGGGGCGCCTGGGTGGCTCAGTGGGTTAAAGCCTCTGCCTTTGGCTCAGGTCATGATCTCAGGGTCCTGGAATCGAGCCTCACATTGGGCTCTCTGCTCAGCAGGGAGCCTGCTTCCCCCTCTCTCTCTGTCTGCCTCTCTGCCTACTTGTGATCTCTCTCCCTCTGTCAAATAAATAAATAAAATCTTTAAAAAAAAAAAAAGAGGGCGCCTGAGTGGCTCAGTTGGTTGGGCAACTGCCTTCGGCTCAGGTCATGATCCTGGAGACCCGGGATCGAGTCCCATATTGGGCTCCCAGCTCCATGGGGAGTCCGGTTCTCTCTCTGACCTTCTCCCCTTTCATGGTTTCTCTCTCTCTCTCAAATAAATAAATAAAATCTTTAAAAAAAAAAAGAAATAAGCCTTTTCTGGGGAGGAATAAGAGGAATGTGAGATTTTTTTTTCTTTTTCTACTTATAAGGGACTTATTTTCCATATGGCCTCTTTCATTATTTTTAAAAATTGTATTATTTTTTTCCTTATAATTGGGAAAGGGAATTGCATCTAGTATGGGGAGTTGAGATGGTTTCAGTCTAAAAACATGCATTGCAATTCATGTCACTGCTGACATTTAAATTTCCAGATCATGGGAATGGAGGACAAAGCCCTAATGCAGTGACTACCCTGGCAATGGTTTCTTTTCCATGTTACAGACTTGCCTCTTCTCTTGGGATCCTCACAGCTGCTTTTGATGTGTTAGTGCCTCTCAGTGGGATACAAATGAACTCATGACCCTTGTTAAGCTAAGAAACAGACCCTGTTACATAAGAGACATTTTTCATATGGGCCGTTTCCAAAGCAGTCCTCCCCTTGAGGATGTGCCTATATAGGGGTTCCTCCTGGAGTTTCATTTTCTCTATCTAGGCAACTTTTCACGTATATATGAGATTTTTTTGTCATGGTTGTTCATTCCTTCAGCTTGTTCTTTCCTAAAATGTTATCTTAGGGTTTGCTGAATATTATTGGTATCCAGTGTTAGAAGAGATCTTAAACTACATTTCTATCCTTGTATTGATCCTCTGAGAGCTTGCGAATGGTAAGGACAGGGAGAAAAGTTAAAAACAAGATCTCATCAACATATAAATATAGAAAAATTTTTTTGAAAATATCTCCCAGTTAAAATGCTGTTTCAAGCACAACTTTGTTTTTATTTGTAATAATTATTATTTATTTTATTTTAATTCTACTATAGTTACCATACAATGTTATATAGTTTCAGGTATACAATATAGTCATTCAACAATTATATGCATTACCCAGTACTCATCAATGATAAGTGTATTCTTTAACTCCCATTTCCTATTTCATCTATTCCCCACCAATCTCCCCTCTGGCAAACATCTGTTTGTTCTCTATAGTTAAGAGTATGTTTTTTGGCTTGTCTCTTCTTTTCTTTATTTGTTTCTTAAATTCCACATATGAGTTAAATAATATGATATTTGTCTTTTTCTAACAGACTTATTTCACTTAATATTTTACCCTCTAGCTTCATCCGTGTTGCTGCAAATGGCAAGATTTCATTTTTTATGGATGAGTAATTATCTATCATCTATCTATCTATCTATCTATCATCTATCTATCCATGAATCTCCTTTATCTGTTCATCTGTCAATGGACACTTGGTTAGCTTGTATGATTTGGCTCTTATAAATAATGCTGCAACAATCATAGGGGTGCATATATCTTTTCAAATTTGTGTTTTCATATTCTTTGGGCAAATACTCAGTGATGGAATTATTGGATCATAAGTTAAGGCTATTTGTAATTTTAATGACTCTCCATACGGTTTTCCACAGAGGCTACACCAGTTTGCATTCCCACCAACAGTGCATAGGGCTTCCTTTTTCTGCACATCTCCAACGTTCTTTTCTTGTGATTTTGATTTCAGCCATTCTAAGAGGTATGAGGTGATACCTCATTGTGGTTTTGATTTGCATTTCCGTGATGATGAGTGATGTTGAGCATCTTTTCATGGGTCTGTTGGCCATCTATTTGTCTTCTTTGTAGAAATATCTGTTCATGTCTTCTGCCTGTTTTCTAATTGGATTATTTGTTTTTGGGTATTGAGTTGTACAAGTTCTTTATTTTCTGGATACTAACCCCATATCAGATATGTTATTTGCAAATATCTTCTCCCATTCAGTAAGTTGTCTTAGTTTTGTTGTTTTCTTTGTTGTGAAGAAGCACAAATTTGCTTTTTGACTGCAAAGTATGCTATAGTTTTGAATTCTTAGGGAAATCAAAAAAGAAAATATTTAGAAAATGTAATGAGATTTTCTTCAGTTTTTTAGTTATTGCTAAAAAAACAAATATTTTTTTAAAATTGTTTGAATAAAGAGAAACACATCTTAATATAATTTTAAGATAAAACATTATAAAAAGTGTTTTAGTAGTTTTTTCTATTAACCCAAGTATCACATCCTTTTAAAGAGAATTGAATTAATCTGGTTATTTTTCCAGAGGATTGTTTTATGTCATTTTAATTTTAAAAAGCATGTGAATATAACTTCTTATATCATTTATTTGTTCTACAGAAATTGCTTCTATTAATGTGCTACAATCAAACCAGACCATTGTTATAAATAGAATAATAAAAGTTCAAGAATCAACTTTTAATTTTAAAGCAAACATCATAGAGCAAGATACAATGTAACAAAATAACACAGCAATGTAGTCAAAACCCTTCCCTAACCCCCACTCCTCATATGCTGGCAGGTATCTGAACTGCAATCCCTATTTTCAACCATGTTTTCTCTTCTAGCTGAAGACTAATAGAAAATTAAATCAACAATATTATGCCCCAAAGTAATAGCATACTGTCTAAAGCTTTATTGTAATTGAGTCATTTTAGATTGTTTCTATTACATTTTTCTATTGCTGGTAATAAAAACAATGAAAGCTAGAATCCACTGAGACCTTAGTATGTGACAGGTACTATCATAAGAGCTATATATGTGGAAACTTAATCCTCATAACCAGCCTGTAAAATAGAACTCTTCTTCTTCTTCTATTAGAGAGAGAACTCTTCTTCTTCTTCTATTAGAGAGGAGCCTAATAAGGGGAGGAACCTCAGCACATCCAAGTTAATTTTATAATATACTTTATTTCAGACTGTCACTGATTTATTTTATAATTGTTGCTATTTATTTTAACAACTTCCCAGAATAATTCCTGAATGTAATTAATGTAAATTTTTGGCTTCAAAAATTATATTCTGAAAAAACTCAAGTGTCCATCAACAGGAGAATGGAAAAACAAATTGCTACATAGTCATGCCTAGAATATTACTTAGCAATAAAAAGGCACAAAGTAAATGCATTAACACGGATGAATCTCACTTTGGCTGAGCAAAAGAAGCCAGATATAGAAAAGACTATATTGTATCCTTCCGTAAGGAAAAAAAAATCTTAAGACAGGCAAAATTCTTCTAAAATTAAAAAAAAAAAAAGTATGTATCAGAATTATGGTTTCCTCTGGGGGATTGAGGTTGGGGTGAGGAATCGTGGAAGTCGACTATAATGGAATATGAGAACATTCTGGTGAGAAGGAACTGTTTGATTTCATGATAGGAGTATGGGTTATCTGGGTGTACTCACTTGACAAAATGGTAAGGCTAAATTTTGTGCATCAAAATGTATGGGTTTTTTTTCAACCTAAAGAAAGAGAACTATAAATAGAGTAATTATAGCAGTAATTGAGGATGGAGGTATATAGGTGATACATCAAAGAGATAATGTTGATAGTGGTTGAGGTTGAGTGATGGATACATGGCGGTTCATTTTACTGTTCCAATTAGCTTAAAATATATTTGAACATTTTCATAATATAAAGCTTAAAACTATGCTTCTCAAAGTGCTTTCTCCAAGACTTTAAGATATTGCTATTGAGACTTTGATAAAATGAGAATAAGTTTGTATAATAATCACAAATGTGAAGTCATATTATTATAAGAAATATAGGAAGAAAATTAAAACTAAGATAAAACTAGCTTCAGAAAATATTTTAAGAGAGGTTAGGGTGGTAGGGGAGTTATTTTCCTTGACTGTAAATTTCTATTAAGCAGTGATTGTTTTACTTTTTGTTTTTTTGTGAACTGAGCCTACTTCTGAAATGAGAAACAATGTTTCTAGCTTTACTCCAAACTTTTTGACTTTTAATGAATGCCAATTTCCTATATGTGTGAGATACATAGATAAAACTTTTTTTTAAAGATTTTATTTATTCATTTGAGAGACAGAGAAAGTGAGAGAGAGTATGAGAGGAGAGAAGGTTAAAGGAGGAAGCAGACTCCCCGTGGAGCTGGGAGCCCAATGTGGGACTCAATCCTGGAACTCCAGGATCATGACCTGAGCCAAAGGCAGTTGCTCAGCCAACTGAGCCACCCAGGCACCCGATAAAACTTTTTTTATAATGATCCCATCAAATCTCCTATTTGCAATGAACTTATTTCCATGCTAGGTACATGACCCTAATAAAAATTGTGTTATGAAAGCACAGTATGGGTTGTGTAAATAGTATGTGAATATTGATTTCAGTATTAAACTATTGTATTGCTTGATAATGCTGGAGAAAATGTAATTTGCAATGTATTCATAAAAGGGCTAAAATAATGTGTGGGGTCATTTTTATTGTGTGTTTGTGACTCATATCAGTTTAAAGCTATAAAAGCTGTATTTTTCTCCATTAAAAAGGTTTATTTCATTCTAACATTGCATTTCAGATTTATTTCAGTGCACTAATCATAGTAACAGAAATGCGATTTTATTCTAACACACTTTGGAAAGCTAAATGGACTCATTATTTGGTTATTATCAAGTTCTAATTCCAAATTCCAGTGGGTTTTGTAGAATGTGTTCCATTACATTCAGAAATTCAGGAGAGAGGGACATACTTAGAAAATAAGTAATTAGCTAATGTGTTAGTTATTTTATAACCTTTTTTTTGACCACTTGTCACAATATCCTGAAAAACCACAGAATTATCCATTTAGCACCAAACTTTAGACTGTGCTGTAATCTAGCCAGAGGTCAGGAAGTTTTTGCTGTCAGGGTCAAAGAATAAATATTTTAAACTTTGCAGATCATAATGTCTCTGTTGCATCTACTCAACACTGTCAGTGAAGCAAAAGCACTCCCATATGACACATAAATGAAAGGACATGAATGTATTCTGGTAAAACTTTATTTACTAAATCAACCTTTAGGCTGCAGTTTGCCAACTTCTGCTCTAGATTAGTACTTCTCAAACTTCATTGTGCATACGAGTCTCCTATAGAGATTCCAATTCAGTATGTTGAGGGTAAAGCCCAAGAACTGACTGTCTACCTAAATTTAGATATTTAGTTATTTAGAGTGAAAAATTCTGCATCTCAGTTTCTATAGCTATAAAAAGAACTCAAGGGTATCTTCCCTACCAGCTTTGCACACTTGTAATAAAGAGGAAGGAGAATAATATATATGAAATTTAATAGATTAATATATGGTGTACAAAGTCAGAAATAAGCATTATGAAGACATTTTGGTAAGGGTTTCTGCTCACCTATTGATCCAGTTTTTCCCAATTTTAGACAGTTGCTAACAATCAGTTTCCCAAGACAGTTTCCCAATCTTATTACAAAAGTTATAATAGGGCCATAATAGGGTCTACTTTAGATACCCTTATTGCACAGTTTTCAAAAGCATTTTAGAGTGTATTAGTTTTCTATTGCTGCTGAAACAAATTACTGTAAACTTAGTAGCTTTAATAAACATCAGTTTGTTGTCTTACAGTTCTGTAGGTCAGAAGTCTGAAATGATTTTCTGGGATTAAAGCCAAGGTGTCTTTGGGACTAGTTCCATGTAGAGGCTCTAGGAAAGAATCTGTTACTTGCCTTTTTCTGAATGTAGAGGCTGAATCAGGGCCCCATATTACGTTATCTTTTATCTTTCTTGCATTCACCTTTCTCTTAGAACTCTTGTAATTACATTGGGCCCAACTTGATAATCCAGGACCATTTCCTCAACTCAAGATCCTTAACTTGAGCACATCTGTTAAGTCCTTTATAACACGTAAAGTAACATATTCACACGTTCTTGGGACTAGGACATAAACAGTTTGAAGGCCATTATTCAGCCTAACAAATAAGGGTAACAAAGTGTGAATTGAGTTACCAGCAGAAAAAGATTGAATAAGAAATAGGGCAGAGAATCCCTATATCCTCTTTGCCAGAGTTACTACCTTTTAGGATCCCCTAACCAAGGAAGCTGAGAGGCTTTACTCAAACCTGAACAAATAGTACCCCGGTGAGATAAGCCTAGCTAAATTAGAGATTCCTTTGCTTCAACTGTAGGCAGACTTAAGTTGTCTATCACAACACAGGCCAAAGAACGTTTTAACACTTTCTCCCATAAGCTGACATTGCACTTTTGCTCTCTGTATTTTAGTACTCTGATTAGGATGGAAGATAGGTTTTAGATAAAGAAGTCAAAGGTATAGTGGGAGAAATTCTAAGCTTCTCTCAACACTTTTAGTAGTTTGACCCTTAGTTCAATCCTAATGTTCCTAGAGAGAAAAGATTTTCCCATGTAGAATTGCTCTGGGTCTGTCTGAATATGTCAGCTCTTAGGAGGAAAAGGAGGAGCATCAAAAGCTTCAAAAAGATGAGATGGAGACTAAAATAAAATGTTCATAATATTTGGTCTAAAAAATATCCTTGTTCTTTACCTCTCCATATCAAGGGATCCTTCTCTTTAGGGACCATAACAGCTTAAGTCCAATAAAGAAAGAGAAACCACCAGAGTTATTGAATAAAATTATTTAATATTAAAAACCGTTAACTAGGTATGAAAGAATTGAAAAAAAAAAAAGAGAGAATACTAAGATATCATGAAGGTAGAAACTGCAGGAAGCAGCTATAATCCCTCGTGGTGGTAGAACAAAGAGGGGTAATTACTACAACTCAGAAGCTTGACAGAAGAGTCCTGTGGAGCTAGGACTCCCTCTGAAAAGGCAGTGCTATTGTCTCCTAGCTCAGAGAAAAAATGTGGGCATAACAACTTACACCTATGGCAGAGGAAAGCTTACTTCTCTCTTGGAGTAAGTACTACTAAGGGGACATGACAAGGCTGAAAAAATTGCAAACTCAAATCAACTACTCCTACTGGAACAAGCTGCTTTTGACAGGGTATAACAATTAGTTATGAGGGGCAGACACCGAACAAAGAACAGAAAGCAAAATCAAAAACAGTAGGCAATGGGCGCCTGGGTGGCTCAGTTGGTTAAGCCGCTGCCTTCAGCTCAGTTCATGATCTCGGGGTCCTGGGATCGAGCCCCGCATCGGGCTCTCTGCCCAGCAGGGAGCCTGCTTCCTCCTCTCTCTCTCTGCCTGCCTCTCTGCCTACTTGTGATCTCTCTCTCTCTGTATCAAATAAATAAATAAAATCTTTAAAAAAAAAACCAAAACAGTAGGCAAAAAGGAAAGAGCAGACTTTTCTTCCTTCTCTAGCTTTCACTTTCCCTCTAGCTTCCCCTCTCGGCAGAGCCAAGCAAGAAGTCAATTGGCAAAGGAAAGAAATAGTTTGTAGAATTCCAGCTATGGCATTACAAAGATAGGTCTTAGAGTTCCTTAAGCGCGGAGCCAGAAATGTGACATCATCATTGAGTTAGTATCTTTAATAAGCTATATTTTCAGTGAAAGGATGGACTAGGAAAACAAAATACCCCTTACTAGTAAAATAAATCAACAAAGAAGCTTTTGTTTTGTTTGTTTTTTGAACTCAATTTTAGGAGAATCAGAAAAAAAATCTTCTCTGAGTATCCATAACCGCAGATCTGCATCCCCACATTACACTGAGTTCAAATTTGAATCTGAAAAAGGTCCAACTACTCCAACTTAAAAAAAAATTCAACCTACAAGCTAAAAAAAAAAGAAAATTTGTTCTTAGGGAGATTAACAGAAGCAAATATAAAACTAATATGGAGAAAATGTTGACAATAACATCAAATGTATTCTTTTCAAATAAAGTCATTCTTATGATGAACTCATAACAAAATTTTATGAGAAAATAACTCAGCATGGAATAAAATCAGCAGAAATATGTAGCAGAAAGGAACCTCAAGATTTTCAGGTCATAATGTTCTGACATAGATTATAAAATAAATATTTATTTATGTTATAGACTTAGAAGCAAAAAATCATATATATCAGTTAAATCTAAGACAGAATTAAACATCAAAAAAATTTTAAAATGCAATTAGAAACTAAAAACCAACGAATGATTTGAACAATCATTAAGAATTTGCTGAAGATGGAATTAGTGAATTGGAAAATAAATTTGAGGAAGTTACTTTTGAGTTTAGTCAGGTTAAAAAATGGGAAATATAAAAGTGTTATTAAAGAATAAACATTGTAAGGGCGGCTGGGTGGCTTAGTTGTTTGGGTATCTGCCTTAGGCTCAGGTTATTATTCTGGGTTCCTGTGATCTGCCCCTGTCAGGCTCCCTGATCAGCGAGGAGTCTGCTTCTCCCCGCTTCTGCTCCTCCACCCTCTCTTGTTCTGCTCTCTCTCTCAAATAAATAGATAAAATCTTTAAAAAGAAATAAAGAGAGATGGGAGGAAGGGAGGGAGGGAAGGAAGGAAAGGAGTAGGAAGAAAGGAAGGACACTGTATAATCCAATATACATTTAATATATTTCTCATAAGGAGAGAATAGTGAGAATTGGGGCAAGATATATTTGAAGTGATAATGGCTGATGATAAATGATATTGATGTACAAGTTCAGAGAACACAATGAGTCTTGAGTTTGAAAAGTAATGCTAATATCTGCACTTAGTATATTTTGTGGAAGAGAACCCCCCAAAAAACATCAGCTAAAAAGCATACTGCCAAATACTGATATAAACTAATATTTCAAATATGCTTTATACCTGTGGAATCTTTGCATCTATCATTTAATTTTAATATCATAATTTTATCCCATGATTTCAGCCAAGAATAATTTCTTAGTTTTCAAGTTAATCTTTAGGAAGATAACTAAAAATGCTTATTATCTTTCATAATAGTTTCACTTATAAAATATATACTTGAAATAATTGAAATCCAAATTACAAAAACTACCTTAACGGTTAACATACAAAATTAACAAGCTGTTTTTGAGCCTGTGAATGGGCAATAAAAATATAAATTGTGCTATATCTTTTCAGAAAATGCAGTTTAAAAAATACACTTAATCACATACCATTATGAATATCAAAATCACTGCAGATTTATATGAAAAATATGAAATAAATATAAAAATATGAAATAAATGCATTTAGTTTTCATTGTCTAAAACAAATAATTCCCAAATACAAAGATAATATAATTAGACTTAGGAAACTAAGACTTTGAACATACTTGGGTGGCTCAGTTGGTTTAGCATCTGCCTTCAGCTCAGGTCATGATCCAATGTCCTGGGACTGAGCCCCATGTTGGGCTCCCTGCTCAGTGGGCATTCTGCTTTTGCATCCCTCTTTGCATCTGTCTCCCTTTGCATCCCCCAGACTGGGTCATGCTTGCTCTCTCTCTCTTTCAAATAATTAAATCTAAAAAAATAATAATTAAAAAAAGAGTTTGAATAGTAAGATATTCATAATGGGATATTTTATTATATATTTGGCAAAAATATATCATGCGAAAATTCTGATACTGTTATCTGTGTAACTATGTGCTATCTACCTTCTTCTATGGATACGATGTATTTAGTGTTTTAAGTTGAAACTCTACTACTTATTTTTCTTGAGATTTTGGAAATAAGTACTTTTTTTTATTTGTTCAGTCTACCAAATGTTCTGTTTTACTAAAGAAACAAATTTTTAAAATATTCTTTATTTGTTTGCTAAAGAAGATTTAATTTTAAGAAAATAGGCCTAAGTACTTTTGTATCATATTAAAACAAACAAGAATCTCTTTCTTTGGGTAAAGAATTTTGTCTAATATAATAAAAGATTCAACTGATTGACAAGAAAAATGAAGATTGCACTTAAAATTGAAGAACTAGTACTTACTTATGGTTTGTTTTGTTCAGATAGTTCCCTTCTCATTCTGACACATCTTTCCTAATATATTTTTGTATTATGGCAAAATTGGTTTTTTTTGTTGTATTTTTTTGGAACATTGCACTGTGTTTTTAAGTTTTTATTCCAATTATCAGAGTAAGGGTAGGTGAATATTTTATTCAAATTTGAGATAAACTGATCAAAATAAATTTTACAGAGGTCTGATATTCCAATTCCTCTTATTCTTGCTATCTGAATAGTACACCCACATTCATGGTTTCAACTATTTATAGTCTTTTCATATCTGACTTTACTTCTCACTAAACCACCAGAACCACATCCCAAGGAATCTGTTAGAACTCATATCAGTTGCAGCATGTTCACTTTCATTTTTGGAGATCTGTTTCTTCTCCACAGCTCCAATTCAACTAGATCTTTCCTTGTACTCTTCTTAGAGTCAAGCCTGACCTACCATCTGCCACATAATAGGCACTCAGTAAGTGCAAATATTTCCTTATTCCAGAATCCTTCAGTGACCAATGTCACATCTCTTAGTCTCTTTCTTTTTTTACAGTTAATTTTATTGCCACCAACACAAAACAACTCTTGGAGAAATAATGATCCTTATTATTTTTTATATGTCACTCAGCAAACTTGCCCCAAAGAATATATTCTCTAATTAGTAGGATAATATGATATATTTAGGTGATTTTTTAAAAATTACTTAAATCATATTGTCTTTTATTGAATTGCATGCCTTAGATACCTCATTTCATTAGACACAGCTGATCCATTGGTCTAATCAGTTCCCTATCAAATCCCATTAAATTAGCAGCTTATCTAGGAATTAAGTCCATATATATCATGGTATACATGAAAAGGTGCTCAGCATCACTAAATGACTAATCCTTAGGGAAATGCAAATAAAATACACAATCCAACACCACCTCATACCTGTTCGAATGGTCACCATAAAAAAGTCAGGAAATAACAAGTGTTTTTGAGGAGAAATGTGAAGAAAAGGGAACCTTTGTATAATGTTGATGACAATGTTAAAACGCTGCAGCCACTATAAAAGACAGTATTGAATTTCCTCAAAAAATTAAACGTAGAACTACCATATGATCTAGCTATCTTACTTCTGGATACATGTACATATATAAACAGTATCTTAAAGAGACCTCTACACACCTATGTTTATTGTAGCATTATTCACAATAGAAAAGATATGGAAACAATTTAAATTTCTATCAGTAGATGAATGGATAAAGAAGATATGCTTTTATATACAATGAAATGTTATTCAGCAATGATAAGGAAATCCTACCATTTGTGACAATATGGGTGGACCTTAAGGGCTTTATGCTAAGTGAAATAAGTCAGATAGAGAAAGACAAATACAGTATGATATTTGTATGTGGAATCTAAAAACGCTGAATTCATACAGATTAGAAGGGTGGTTATTGGGAGTTTTCAGGGTGGAAAAAAATGGGGAACACTGGTTAAAGAGTACACACTTTCAATTATAAGCTGAGTATATTCTAGTGAAAATGTACAACATGATTATAGTTAATAGTACTATATTATATATTTGATTTTTTTTAAAGATTTTATTTATTTATTTGAGAGAGAGAGAGAGAGATATTACAAGCAGGCAGAGAGAGAGAGGGAAGCAGGCTTCCTGCTGAGCAGAGAACTCAATGCAGGACTCAATCCCAGGACCCTGAGATCATGACCTAAACCTAAGGCAGAGGCTTTAACCCACTGAGCTAGCCAGGTGCCCTGAAAGTTGCTAAGAGTACATATAATATGTCCTCACTACAAAAAGGAAATGGCAATTATGTGATATGAGAGGTGTTAGTTAATGCTATCGTAGAAATCATTTTGCAATATATAAGTGTATCTAATGAACATGCTGTATGTCTTAAACTTTCATAATATTTTATGTCAATTATAGCTCAATAAAGCTGGAAAAAGAAAAGACCATTGTGTATCCCCCTTTTTTAGAAAGAGTCTTTATTTTTTAAAAACTTATTTAAATTCACTTAGTTAACATATAGTGTATCATTATTTTCAGATGTAAAATTCAGTTATTCATCCGTTGCATGTAATACACAGTATCCCCTTTATTTGCACTATCCCTCACTAAGTCAAGACAGGTCTCTTCATCTCTTCATGATATCAATTCTCTGCTTTTATTTATACTAGGATACCCTGTCCATTGCTTGCTTCACTTCAAAGTTTTCCTGAATGTGAGAGTTCACAAGTTTCCTTTATTTTTACCATAGAACCTCGGGTTTCATATACGTAGCAATGAGTTTATATTTAGTTGTAGATTCTTTTATTTCATTTTACCATGTTGTCTTCCACAAGAAATGCCAAATGCCCTGAGAGGAGAAATTGTACATCCCGATGCCTCTTAAGAGCGTACTATTCATTGTGCACACAAGAAGATTCATCTTACATTTATTTTAATCCAGATCAACCATGTAAAATCAACATCAGATATAATGACTGATCTAGATAAGTACTGTTTATCTCATGGCAAAGAATCAGTGGGATAGCTATCCTGTTTTGTAAAGCAAACATCTTATAAAATAATATGTATTATTCTTGAGAGTAATAATTGAACATTTAAAGTTTTCTTTTCAGCTGGGTAGAAAAGGGAAAACAAAAGATGTGTTTAAGAAATAGCCCAGAAATCTTGGAACAGATACTTTATTTTGATCCTAATGTGTACAAGATTAACTGCCCATCTGGTTACAGAAAAATATAAGCAGTTTCTTCATTAAGTTTGAAATTTTGAAATTTCTAGGATTTGCTTTATCCCTGACAGTCTGTGCTTTGCTAAATGTTGATACCTCATTCCATGACTGTGATTGAATTTTCTCTTATCAGTGATATAGTTTAAAAAGCAACTAATTAAATAGTATCTTTATGTGTAATATACCTTTTTAAGCCCATGAATATTTAATTTTCAAAGTGATTAAGAAGGCATTTTATTTCCACCACCAAAGAGCCATCTCCAGCAATAGCGGGTGAGGTCTGAAATCAAAAGTATTTTAACTTTCAGTGTTGTCGGTTTAGGCCTTCTGTCATTTCTACCAATAAGCTTATTTCTTTGTAATTTCAGAAACCTTGAATTTGTATTTGTGTGGGTATGTATCTTTGCATGAATGTTTTTTCCTTCTCCCATATCAATTGCTTGTATATATATAGAAGTATTACATGTTGAATTTATCTTACAAAGAAGCCAAAAACCTGTATTGATCCTTTTACTAGAGATAAGCCATATTCTTCAGGTGAATCTTATTTAAACCTTTCAATGTTGTTATGAATGCAGTTGTTAAAACAGCTGACCCTCTAAAAAAGGTTGTTCCTATTTGAGATGTAAAAGAAAAGCCTACCCTTATAAATCTATCACTCTTGCGATATTGCCATCTGATCCTTTAAGTATCTTTTTTATTTTTACCATTGTTTCAAAAATCATTTGGCAGCACTAAAATAGAGAAACCAGAAACTTTCCTGTCTTACTTCTTATGCCATGAACATATGTATATATTAGTATCTACTTAGTGTATGCTTTAATTCATCTAATTTTATGTATGCATGATAGAAACTACTTGTATGATTTCCCACTGAAAATTACGAATGAATGACCTAATTGAGAAATGCGCTTTCAAGTGACTAATGAACTAAGCCAAAAAAAAAAAAAAATAGAAAGAATACTAATGTGCATACTCTCTTAAATCTTCAGCAATGCTGGGCCATCCACTAGATTATTAATTTAGGACAGCAACATACACAAGTATAAATCTGCTTGAATTCCAGTTTTTCTCCTCGAAGTATGTAGTAAGTTGGTAGTTAAGGTAAGATAATGAGATGATTTTTGATGAGAGGATCCCCAGAAGTGGTTATATGTATATTAGTATAAAATAGTTCGTACAGCTGCGTGTTTTGAATTGTGTCATTTACATAAAAATTAGTTTATTGAGATTTGGGAGTAATAGATTATTCCTTGTCTATTGATTTCAACACATTTATTGAATATCTACATTCAGTGAACATTATTCATCTAAAGCGTAATGTTCTACAGTCTAATGGGAAAATACAAAAATAAAACGAATATCTATGATATACTCTCTTAAGTTTTTGTTGAAAGTACAGTGGATGATCAGCAAATATAAAAGCATCACACCTACTCCAACCTGATTTATATGGGGTTTGGGCAAGCATGTGAAAATGTCTTTATAGCAAAGATGATATCTGAACTGAATTCTAGATGCCCAGACCTTCTTTAGCCAAGGCTATTTCAGGAACAAAGGCAACTATTCTAGTCCCTGAAATGACTATATTCAAAGTTATAGCGACACAGAAAGGCATGACATATATGAGAAATTACAATATGACTATACACAAGTGACTATTAAGAAGAGAGCAATGTATTTGGAAAAAACCTCAAGTATAACACCATAAATCATCTTATTCTCTACCAATGTATTCAGATTTTTCTGAAAGGAAATATAAAGACAACAATTTTAAAGATAGTGACATATACAGTGCTGTTTTTAAGGAAGAATTTTTTGACAAGACTGTGGAAGATTGGTTGACTGAAGAATGATGTTCAAGTTAGAAGATTCTATATGGTAATCCCATGTAAACAATTTGGAGGACATAGATTAAGATGGTGATAGTGAATACTGAGAAAATGAGTTGGACTAAGCAAACAGTTATGGTTGATTGGTTTTGATGAATTAATTATTGGACAAAAAACATGAGGAAAATAGAAGATTGTATATGATTTCAACCTTTATATTAAACAACTGGGTGGAAGAGCATACTTATCAAATAAGGAATGTACAATTAGAAAACAGATTTGAGCGAGATGATGAATTAAATGTTTTTACAAGTCGAATTTTAAATATATGACATATTCAAGTAAATTTTTAATTTGGAGTAGAATCAGAGTGATTAGAAATAGAGGTTCAACAACCATATTAGTCAAGATAGACTAACTACTATAATTAATAGTGCCTGTATTTCAGTGATGTAAGATTTATTTTCTGCTTATACAGCAGTGCAACACAGGTGTTCCTACTCAGCTCTTCTCAAAACATAAAATGGGAAGAAGATTTCTTCCATCTCTGGCTTATCCCCTCTATAGGTCTTAGAGTCTTCTCCCTGTGGTCCACAGGTAGGGAAAAATAGCACAAAAGCATGCTAGAGAATCACTTTGGCTCATATTCCATGTTCAGAACTCAGTTACATAGCCACACTCAACTAACTGCGAAGTGTGCTGGGAAACATAGTCTAGCTGTGTCCTGTGCCTCATCAAGAGTGAGGTCTTCAGGGATGTGATCTTTGCAGACTTTTCCATGCTTACTATCTATTGCTTCTCATTAGTTATCTAATAGCCAGCCATTCTGAAGAGAAAATACTGATACTGAGAAGCTTTCATAACTTAATGAAAATAACTTAAATATTTTAAACTGCCTGGTGGTAGATATTAAGGAGGGCACGTATTGCATGGAGCACTGGGTGTGGTTGGTGCATAAACAATGACTCTTGGAACACTGAAAAAATAAAATAAAATTTTAAAAAACTGCTTTTATCATTTTAATATGTTAGTTTTATTTTTAAGTAACTCAATTTTCAGATTAACAAGGCTTCCCAGGCAATTATGCCTTCTTAAAAATCAAATAAATTAATTGTGTAGAACACGAAGATTCTTTAAAATCCACATAGTCTCCAGCCCAGGATGCTGGACTAGATTTGTCAAGACACTGATAGCACATCCAGAAGCTATAAAAGGAATCTGTACTTAAAAAAAAAAAAAAAAAAAGACCTGCCATACAACTTCTGCTCTTAGCTGAAATCAAATCAATAATAAATTCTCCTGCATTCATTGAAGTCAGCAAATTCCTTCTTATTTATAGCTAGCATCCTTCAGCATTTCAGTTGACTTTTGCAATTATTTCACTGTTTTACATATATAAATACTTTCTGGTCACATATATAAGGTCATTCTAATGACATAGATAATTTTAAAAGAAATTTAAAACATAATTTCTGTCTTTAGGAGCAAATAAGTCACATGGAGAAATAACTTATCACAAAATAGTAAAAGTACAACAAAAGTCAATATGTAAGAAAATTATAAGTTAATGATATTGGTCAATGATCTACAAACTTTTTGATCAAGTACACTGAATGCAAACACATTGAGCTATGCCTCCCAATAAATGGATTTATACTTACATAGTATATCCATATAGTATTATACTAACAATGCTTATTGTAAAAACAAATTTAAAAGATTGAAAGACAATTGACTATAATTAGACTTTTAAGTGTCTTGTTCTTTTTCCAATGAATCATCTTTCATATCCACCTGCCCCAGATGTGCACAACCCAGCTTGAGGGCGATGATATGAAAGAGACTTAGAAAAGCAAGAACAAACCTCAATTGGCAAAGGCTTTATGCAATCAATGAAAAGAGATGACTTTTAGGAGCAGTGTAGGAAAATGTATGAAAAGATAAAAATGTTATCTTTTCAGGAGAGTGAATCATTGGCTGGCCTGCTCAAGTAGGTAATTTAGTAATAAAACAAAATGTCCTCTAGAGTCAGACAACTTGGTTTCTAATTCTGGCATTTTACTTTACCTTGTAAGCTGAACCTAAATTTTCTAGGCATCCGTGTCCTTATATCAAAGATAGGGATATTAATAGGATCTCCCTTGTTGGACCATTGAGTAGGTTACAATAAGTGGTATTAATTGCACAAAAACCAGTTTTTGTTGTTGTTCTTAAGAATGATAAATTGGGATTTGGCTGGAACAGCTCTGACAGATCAATCTATAGAGTTTCATATTATCTCCTCAAAGCTAATGGTGTGTATATAAAGAAGGATGAAAAAGTAGTAGTTATAATTGTAGATTAGGAAGCCAGTTATATGACAGGTAAGAGTTTCCTGCATTTGCAGTAGTTGGACCACATAAAAGTCAGTGTAAATGAAAAGTTAATTGAATAATTAAGTGTAAGGGCACCTGGGTGGCTCAGTAGGTTAAGCATCTGCTTTTGGCTCAGGTCATGATCTCAGGGTCCTGGGGTTGAGCCCCTTGTCGGACTCTCTGCTCAACAGGAAGTCAGCTTCTCCCTCTCCCTCTGTGCTAGCTCTCTCGCTCTCAAGTAAATAAATAACTTCTTTTAACAAAAGAAGTAGGTGTAGAGAAAATTGTCAAAAAATCATTGACTAACACAACTTAATGTTTTTTACTCTTTGGTAATGATTCTATAGAATTAACAAATATGTACTTTTTAAAATGTGAAGCTTTTGTGTTTAAAAAAAGCCATTAAAAATGTCTTACATAAAACCTCTTAGCAAAAAAGAAATGCTCCCCTTGTTGTATTCTCTCCCTCACATACATGTCTAAAGTACAAGTGCTGTGAGGGTGGGAGATGTGTGATGTTTGAGTCTGTGTGGTGTATGTATGTGTATGAGTGAGAGGGAGAGATGTCAAAAACTAGCTTTAATTACATAAGCTTAAGTCATTGATTCTGCTTTTCTTCAAAAATTTTTATGACATATGACAATTCTTATTTTAAAAATAATAAAAAAACCTCAGGTGGGTTTGAGCTGCGCAAAGGCTAGTCCCTGTTTTTAATTAGGAAGGAATTTCAGTTCCCAATACTCCTACCCAGATTCATGCAGAAGTTTCATGCAAGGATATTTCATTGAGCATTACAAGTGGGAGATATACTTCATAGTTTAGCTTCATTCCTTCATTCAAGCAAATCTCACATCGTTGAAATCAATAGATTCAATTATTACTTTTAATTGGCTAGTTTGAAAATATTTGACAATTCAGACTAAATATGAGACTTTGTAAAATTGGTCCAAGTCTAGATCACTTTGAAAAATTCCTTCCATTTAAAAAAAAAAGAAATAATGTAGGGAATTTGTCTTTCTTTCTTTATTTTTACATGTAAGTCATTTATTGGCTATGTGCTTCTGTTCAATTTTTTTTTTAACTTTCCTAGCCATTAGTCTCTTCATATATGCAAAAAAAATACCGTCTGGCCTTCATGGTCTCGGCGATCTCTTCCAACTCCACAAGTTCATATTTCAACTTTTGTTTTTCTTCTGTGACCTTGAAAGTGGTTTAATAATCAGAAAATTATTAAAATGTTTTTGTATCAAAATGTTATGTGTCCAGCATCAGAATCAGATTCTGGGGTAATGTGTCTATTTAAATATTGAAAAGATTAATTTATTTTATTTCTTAATTTGAGAATGATACATTATGATCATATGAAGTAACTGAATATAATTATATATGGTCTTTATAGGTAGATGTACAAGGCAAGTTATTATAAAATGATTAAAGCTATTTTTGTAATAGTTTTAGGCATTTCATTTCCATTCAAAATGTTTACTAAAAATATCAACTATGCAAAGAAATAGAATCAAACTACAGTTTTTAGTAAGTGAAACAGCAAGGACCCCAAAGCAATTAAATGTAAATAATCAGTTCTCCAAAAATGGAGCCTGCTTTCTTCCAGCTTTTCCCATTAGCCATGGAATTGTCTTTATTTCTTTCTAAGATTGACTAACTTCCACTTTATTTTAATGGACATGGGATTTTATTGTGGGTGTGTTAGCAGGAGTCTTCATTTGATCTCTTTAGATCTCTCAATCACAGAGAGCTTGCAGCCAGAAGCTAAGAAGCCAAGATAATTGAACTGGGAAGTAATAATTCATATATGTAATTATTGTAGGTTATTTTTTATTATTGATATAGATCATGAAAAATTACCTTTTATATCACCCTAAGGGACCTTTAATTGCATTTATATTTTCTTCTTTATAACTTTGTAAAGGGAAGATTCTGACTCTGGGAGAGAAATAGAAGTTGTATTTTTCAATTCTATTTTGACATCATATATACACTTTACACTCCAAATATATCTAGGGAAAATTTTATCTATATTTTGATCATATACTCTTTTACGAGATTAAATTTATAGACAATATTGTATAAATTTTCCTGAAATTAAATTTAATTTTCCTGAAATTAAATTTAATCTCACAAAGGTGTACCTGGTTGAAATATAGCAATAGTCTCTGTCTCCCCTGAGTTGACAGAGAAAGTGCCTGGAAGTCCCTCTGCAGGGGTAGGCCGGAACCATACCTTGGCTTATATTCAGAGAAGTCAGAGGAATCCAATTTAGTGGACCTAAGGGGAGAGGATATACAGAATACAAGGAATATGTATGATGGCTGTGTTGGTAAAAGATTTGCAGAATTAAAAAAAAAAAAGCAAAAACTAAAAACAACTATAGACAAATAGATGAAGGATAGGTAGGAAAGCTCAAAGGATTATAGATATTTGAACTTTTTCTCTGATTTAGCCCCGACTTGGATGAGAATCTACTCCCCCTTTGAATTGCTTATAACTTTGTGCCATTGCAAGAGCAAAGTGGCAGGTGCAAGTTATGAAAGAATCTGGTCTTTGAAATCACTTTGCCATAGAATAGGAAACCCAATGATTGTGCAGAAGCTTGGATTGTTTTTCTTTAGGCTACCAAATAGTAAGCCAGCTGCATTCTGTACAGAGTGGTGATTGCTGAAAGCCTTGGCAACTGGGAAAAAGCCAACTTGCAGTGATGTGGGGGTGTTGGCATAAGTATGTGAGCTACTGCAGAGGCCTGATAAAGATGATTACATACTTTGCAATATTATGTTGATGAAATAGGTTCTAAAAGCATTTGAAAATATCTGCTTTAGCAGCACAAAGTGTACTGAAGCCTCCCAAATGAACTGAATTATGATTGGTTGAAAAAGTTATGACTTTTCCCATTCAGTTCTCTTTACATTTAATGTAAAATAAAGCTTAACTGTATACTATACAACATTATTGTGAATTATATAGACCCACAGGAAAATGCAAATGTCTGAACAACTTTATCATACTTGATATTTTGGGTGTTATGTATTATTATATTATTCCCTTTTGCATCATTCAGTTGGTTTGTATTTCATTTTACTGTAGTTCATTAGTTGAATGCTTTCCTTAATTTTCCTTTTTTTTGGTCAACTGCCTCAGAGTCAAATTTGGTGTTCAACTGTATAATTAACTTAGATTGATTTTCTACATTTTAAATTTTCTGATATCTTTATTCTAGTTATCTTGTGCTTTTATACTTAATTTCTAAGTTGTCTACAATTTTTTGTAATAAGAAAACTTTAGAAGTTATTTTTATTAAATTTATTATATGAATAATAAATGGCATCAATAATAAATTAGAAGAAAAACATAGGTGGAAGGAACAAAATAATTAAATATTGTTTACCAAAAACTAGCCTGATGTGTTCCAGGTATTCAAGAAGGACATATGATAAATTTGGAAAGTCACACTGGGTCTAGATCATAGAGGACCTTGTAGGCTGTGGTGATTTGAATTTTACTCTTTTAGCTTACTGCTTAGGTCCTGGAATACTTTAACATGTGGGTTTTAAAAGGAGAAAGGCATTTGAAATACTTAACTTTTGGGGGGATGCCTGGGTGGCTCAGTCAGATAACCGTCTGCCTTCAGCTCAGGTCATGATCCCAGAATCCTGGGATTGAGTCCTGGAATCCAATCCCATTTAGGCTCCCTGCTTAGCAGAGAGTCTGCTTCTCCCTCTCCCCCTGCCCTTCCCCATGCTCCTTCTCTCTCTCCTGCTCACTCTTTCTCTCAAATAAATAAATAATGTCTTAAAAAAAAAGAAATACTTAACTTTTGTATTGATTGATAGAAAAATGTCAAAAAGCATATATATCTCTAAAATGTATTTAAAATAAATGTATTTAAGATACATTTAAAATAATTAATAGTTAATATTAAGATAATAATAATTTGGCAAATATCTGGATGATTATAGAATTCCAGAATTTCAACAGAATTGTTGGAAAATCCAAGCTTAAATCACTCAGGGCAGTGATGGATGATATCTCACAGCTAAGGGGGCAAAGACTACAAATTAACCCAGTGCATTTTCATATAACCTTGGCTATCATTAGGTGTAATTATTATAATCACAATCCCAGGATTCAATCCACTCTTTGTAGAATATAATTGTTTAGATGTTAAGTTGTCATAAGTGTATGCAAATGTTGAACTGTCTGTTCTCTTTCAACAGGCTCAAGAAGGACATACCATACCTTATGGGCAAATTTGAAAATTTCAATAAGCATATACCTTCATAGGATCCAATTCTATTCCTTTACAGTTAGATTGTATTCCCCTAATGCGAATCAACTACCCCATTCTCACCACAAATAAATTTTCTGCCATTTTTTTAAAAAAAAAAACATTTTCAAGACTCAATTTTTTAAAGCCACTTGCTTTCATTCTGATTACTCAGAAACATTGCTTTTCTTTATTGTGATATACTGGCCTTTTCTATTGAGTTTTCTGAAAATGTGCATATTATAATAGATATTTTTAAGTTTTCAACAAGTACTTATTATTACCACAACATTTTTGAATTACTTTTACCTTGTACCCAAATAATAAATTCAGAGAGTAGTGTGGTAGTGCTCTTGTGTGCATTGAGGGCATATAGCACAAAATTCTGTACTCACAATCTCAACAAGCCTCTCCCAGTTTGTTAAATCACAATAAGAATAATCTCAGGAAATTCATTACATTTCTTCACCCCTAAACATTTCTATTCTTAAAGTTACCTCCCCTTTCCACGCTACGTGTTGCAGGAAAAGGAGCCATGAACAAGGTCAAGTTTTACCTTCAGGCTATGTTCAGCCAAATAAATTTATAAAATTTACTACTTTGGGGAACAGATGAATGGTATCTCTTAAGGCCCCCAGAAATGTAATATACTGTTAAATCGATCTTGAAGATAATATTAGGAACTCTATCAGTTTACAAAAATCTTGTTTATATAACAACTATTTATATAGGATTGACCCTGTGTCAGTCACTTTCCTATTTTATAAATATCAACTCATTTAATCCTCATACAACCCCATATTATAAAGTTCACTTTTTTCCATTTTATAATAAGAATGCTGAACCTAATAAAGGTTGAATGATTTTCTTAAAGTTACAACTAGTAAGTGACAAGCATAGTACTCAAACGCAAGAAAGCTAGTTCTAGAATTTATGCTGTCGGCTGCTGGACTGGTCTCAACAATTCTTTAATGCTGCTTTAAGAGCATACCCTCAAACTTTACCTTCATTCGGTAGACTGAATATTTAATGTATAACAGCAAGAAATTATATCAAGAGTAAAGACCATCAGAGGTTAGAATCTGAACTGACAGAAAATTTATTTAGCAAGAGATAGGGGTAAAAATGTGGTTTGTTTTCTATCAAGGATCAGTGACCCTCAGTATTAGAAGAAAGGAGCTAATAGTGAAAAGTAATTTATAAATATTCTGTGTCTTTGTACCAAAGTATAAAAGTGATCTAGCCGCCTTTTAAAATTAAGAAAGGATAAAGGTGCAGCAAGTGCTTCTGGCTTCTCTATCAATTCTGTACCATTCATTATACAACTATTCATATCCTTAATTTGATTAATCTTTGCCCCTTATGTAAATGAAGTTAGCTTTAGGGAACAACAAAAATTATCTTAGAGAGTGTTACTTTGATTCCTTGCTGCTGAGACAAATTATGGGTAGAAATACCAGAGAGAACAGAAAAGCATTTCCAATGTGTCTGGGTGGCAAGTGCTTAAGTGTCAGCAAAAGCACATGTTCTGGTTCTCAGATTTTTCCATCAATTTGAAGCAACCACTATATTAGTTAATGGGAAACAAATAAATTATACACAACCTGTTTCTTTCAAGTATCTCTCAATCTGGTAAGAAAAGCAGACAAAATATAAAAATAACATTTATAAGTACCTTGTGGTATACATTCTATGTTTTAATTCATCACTTATTAGATGGTATTAGTACAAATTCAGTGAAAAGTTTACCTTGATTCATACTTTATTTTAATAAAGTTGATAATTTTAAGCATAAAATGTATAATTAATTTTAAGCAAATTAAATATAAGTAGAATACTTACTAAATTAAATAAATAGAATAATCTTAACACCAGTATTTTAAGTGCATTGACAATTTTAAAGATTTCTTAACTAAATAAAAATGTCTCCCAGTATAAAAAGACAACATTAAGGGATGGCAGAATTGAAGTCCCAGAGCTAATCAGAAGTCCACTGATTTTGGAGGAAAAAAAAAAAGAATGAAAAAGATGAATAAGTGATGCCAAATGAAACCAAAACCTGTAAATTGAGACTTTAAGACAGGAAGTTCATAGCAAGGAAGACATATCTTGCTACTTAACACATCTACCTGATAGCTGAGAATAAACCATGACTGAGAGTACTAACATGAATACACACATGCACACAAACACAAATATACACATACCTGATACAAGGACAGGATAAACATAACACATCTGCTAGAAATGAAACATCATCACCTTTCTGACAGAAGCCATGTAAATGGAAAAGAACACATTATTTTATTTCTAGTGATATACATCCTAGATATATTCCTCAGAAAGAAGTATAATGAAAGATATTTTTCCATGGTCCTCAGTAAATCATTTTATTTGTTTTTTTACCGTTTATACGCTATGTTGTAAAAAAGAATATTATGAGAAATATTCCCTTTAAGTCTCTCGCATTGTTGGTGGGAAAATGAATTGGTGCAGTCTCTGTGGAAAACACTATGAAGGCACCTCAAAACCTTGAAATAGAAATGATCATATGATCTAGTAATTCCACTACTGGGTATTTACCCAAAGAAAAGAAAACACTAATCCAAAAAGATATTTACACCCCTGTATTTATCACATCAATAGCCAAAATATAGGAGAAACTTAAGTGTCCATCAATAGATGAATGTGTGAACAATAAGCAGCATACACACACACACACACGTGTATACTACATATGTTATATGTCTGTGTGTGTGTGTATGACTCAGTCATAAATGTGGCTCAGCCCTAAAAAAATGAGATCTTGCCATTTTTGATAACATGGATGGACCTGGAGGATATTATGCTAACTGAAAATGTCAGGCAGGAAAATACAAATACTCTGTGATTTCACTTATATGTAGAATCTAAAAAACAAAGCAAACACCAAAACGAATTCATAAACACAGAAAACAAACTGGTGATTGCCAAAGGAGAGAGGGGTGGGGAGGATAGGTGAAATAGGTGAAGGGATCAAAAGATACAAACTTTCACTTATAAAATAAAGAAGTCATAGGTAGAAAAAGCACATAGTAAATGTAGTCGATAATATCGTTGTACTGTGGTATGGTGACAGCGAGTAAATACACTTAACAAGGTGAGCACTATGTCACGTATGAAACTGTGCAATGACTGTGTTGTACACATGATACCAATATAACATTTATTTTTTTAATTTTAAAAGATTTTATTTATTTATTTGAGAGAGAGAGAGAGGACAGACTGGTGGGGAGGGGCAGATGGAGAAGCAGACTCCCCACTGAGCAGGGAGCCTGACATGGGACTCGATCCCAGGACCCCAGGATCGGTACCTGAGCAGAAGGCAAATGCTTAATGTACTGAGCCACTCAGGTGCTCCCAATATAACATCTTATGACAACTATACTTCAATAATAATTTTTTTAATTAAAAGATAAATGAGGGAAAAAAGAAATAATCCATTTATGTGCCTTTTAAAGGGGCATGATTATTTTAATTAAACATATAGATGCAAAATACAAAATCTCAAATGATGAAGAACTTATACATGTGACAACACTGAATGCACTTCATGCTGTATAAATGTGAGTTTCTGTGCAATACTTAAACATTCAAACTTTCTGATCTTGCGAAGGTCTACAGGCATGTCATAGCATATGATAAAGGATTTAATAAACATAAAAGTCACCACTTCCTCCACCATATTGCACTTGATTGCAATCAGCATGTTACAACCACAGTCTAATTATAAAACGTCAAATGTTTCATCCGCTTTTTTAGCATAGCTCTGTGCCTCATCTGTGGTCACTGGCCCATTGAACATAAATTTTAATTCCTTTTATGTTCAATTTGAATCCGAATTACGCAGTTGATGCTAAACTATACCAGAATTAAAATTCCCTTGAAGATAACTTGTCTGGTGAACTATTTTAGGGACATGATTTCCCAAACATCTCTTGCATCATTCATGCAAATGAGCACTACTTTTGAGAAACTTGTTCTGCTTCCGTTTCTAGAATTTCAATTCTAAGGTATTAACACGACAAAGGAGGTAACCATGAATTCATATTCTTTACTATTCTTGATAATAATTATTTGACTGGACAAGAAGTGGAATATCTAAGATAATGGATTTTGATGTTTATTAATATAAAAGTCGAATATTATAGAAAGCTTATTTTCCTTATGTTATTCTACTCTTCTAGCTTGTCAGAGACCACTATTTTCATGACTTAGATGTTTATACATCCAGTCCAGATATTTAAATATTTGATACATAAATATATACCATCAATTTAGTCAATATTTATTGGCTATTTACTCTATGTTGGGTACTGGTGAGGAAATAAAACCGAGTCTCTATGTTCAGGGTGCTTTTAGTGAGTCGCCTGTATCTACTTAAATAGTTGGTTAGTGACTGTTACTATTTCCTTGGCATATTTTTTTTTCTTTTCTTTCAATTTTCCTGAGTAATTTTAAATTAAGTGTATGTCTTGAAAACACTGTAGGTTTTGTGTTTATATAATCTATTTCTATATTTCCTTCACCTATTTTTCCCTATCTCTAGTATAAAAATATCAGCTTCCTATGATTACACTATGAAACTAATGGGATATTGTATGTTAATTATACTTCAATAAAAAAAGAAAACTATCTGTTAATTAGTCTACTGCTTTTAAAAAGGGCTTCTAGTTTTTAAGTGCTTTTATGTTAAAATATTTGGGCTTTAAAATGATATTTTAAGCTCTTTGTTTAATTTTTTTGTCTTTTGACTTTTCTTCATTAGTTTTTTTTATTTGACTTTACCCTATTCTTTTCCTTTTCTTCATCAGTGCTTGCTGTAGGTGTTTCCTTTTTACTTTTTTGCACTATCTAAACGTTAAAGACAAATGTCCTATTTCTATTATGGTAATGATTACTATTATATTTTTACAATGAATACCTAAAAATGTCTAAAGTAATCAATATTTTTACCTGCCTCCACACAATGTAAGACCTTGGACACTTTGACTATTGCTGGTACTGATTGACCTCCCTCATGAGAGTCTGGTCTACTATTTTAATTCCTTTTGTTTGGCTCATCATGAATCATCTTACTTCTACAGTCAATACTTATCTAGACTTAACAACATATTTTCCTCCTAGTTTATTTCCTCAATTTGTAGATTATCTTTATTATCTTATATTCCACCGAAGTTGCTCTTGAGTATTCCATATGCCTAAGTTTGGGATTTATACCTATAGAAGTTTATACTTCACTCTTTCTAGAGGACCTATGATTTTATCTGTTATGAATACTTGTTTCATTAATTAATTTTGTCAGGTACTCTGCTTTATGGCAATAAAGCAGCTCTGGCTGCCTCCCAGCTTTGTACCGTTTTCTTTTCTCTAGCACGTGACTGTGGGATGGTTATGCTTTCTCTTATGACTTCAGAGGGGCACAAAGAACACGTCAGCAGATGAAGGGTTCTCCCAAATATCAGGAGCTCCCCTTCTCCCACAGTTATTTGGAGTATCTTGTTATTGTTGTTGGTGCTTAATATTATTTGCACGTAAGAATTCTAAAGTTTGTTGCAAAAAGTTTTCTGTCAATTCAAAATTTAATGTAAATCGAAGTAAAATAATTAAATAATGTGTCTGGTTTTAGTTGCCCTTATAGTGGAATTCTATAAAATTTACATACTGATAATTTGATAATTTACTGAATCTGAATTCAAGTTTAGCCTCTACCACTACGTAAATCTAAAAACTTGGCGGAGTTACTCAGTATTTCTGAGCAGCAGTATCCTTGTCCATAAAATTAAAGAGTCTCGGGGCACCTGGGTGGCTCAGTGGGTTAAAGCCTGTGCCTTCGGCTCAGGTCATGATCTCAGGGCCCTGGGATCGAGCCCCACATCAGGCTCTCTGCTCAGCAGGAGCCTGCTTCCCCCTCTCTCTCTGCCTACTTGTGATCTCTCTCTCTGTCAAATAAATAAATAAAACCTATAAAAAAAATTAAAGAGTCACTACTAGGTTATCTCTGTTTTAATCTGCAAGCTTCAAAATCCTAGGAAATTAAAGTTATATCTGAACAGCTGGGAAAAAAATGGAAATGCTTTCCTCAATCTGATGTATTTACATAGCAAAATCATGTCCTAGAATTTTACATGGAAGGAGCTGGAGGTCATCTTGTTTGATTCTCCGTTGGTGGATGACTATAGGGAAATTATGTGAGATTAGATGATGTCTTCAGATAGCTCCTGTGAAAAAGTCAGGACTGGAATTTTATCTTTTCTAAATCTTAATATAATAGTCTTTCTTTTGTACTGTTGTTTTCCATCTTCGACAAGCCTTAAGTTGTTTTTTAAATAATATATACTTATAGTAACCTGTTGGGAAGATTATATACAGCGAAGTTCCCATTCACTGTGAGAACTGAGTACGTAATTTCCAATCTGTGTTAAATGGAACTCTAACATTCTAGGAGTCATTTCTTTAGTAGATTTAACTCTTATGGAAATATTTATTTTTTATGTATGTGATGTGTTTCTGAATCTGGCTTCTCTACCTTCTCATATTATCTCCACTATTCCTGAAAAAGCTACATTTTTTTTTTACCAGTGTCTATCTCAAATCACATTTATTATTATTGGTTTTTTTGATAAAACAGTTTATATCTTAGATCCTAATAATGTACAATATTTCAGGGACTAAAGAGAATAATACTGTCCTTTTAACTGCCTCAACTATTTTGCCCTTCTCTATGGGTATTGACTTTTTCAACATAAAACTTTTAAAATATGTCAGTTTCAGAAGTGTGAACCATAGGAAAGCAAAAGGAAACTGAAAGAAGACAAAAACAAAAAATCACCCATAAACTTTAAGTCCAGAGGAACCACATCTGCTTTCTTTGCATTGGCATCCCTTTATTTGCATACATGTATGTGAATTTGTGTATGAGGTATATCCATCTAATTTTCTATATAGTTATTTCTCAAACAGCAGCATAGTGAATATACTGTTCAAAGTTGTTTTTTTATATACTCTATTCCCCGCCTCTATATCAATGTTTTATTATATTTTTTATTTCCTTTTTTGTATAACTACTATTTGTATATATAATTACTCCTATATACCTTTTTTATGTTGTCTGTGAGATCTCCTATATTTCCTATTGTACTGATCTGTATCTTTTTGGGGTTTTTTTGGGGGGGGGTCACTTATCTCATCCACAAGAATGTAAATTTCATGAAAGCAGGAACCCAGCATGTCTTTCTTATTCACCGCTGGCAAGTTGTAGGCTCTTAGTAAATATTTGTTAAATAGAAAATATAAACTATATATTAAGATAATTGGGGATTAACCAAGTTGTATAAATGAAAAGAGAACTGTATTTTTAATTGATGACTGCATATTAGTAACAATGCATTCCCCACAAAAATGATTCTATTTTTGCTTATAGGGTGTTTTAATACATTTAAATATAGCAAAATTAAGCATGTATTTTTAGACAATGGGAATTATTTAAATGAACCATCAAAAAAGGTTACAGATAATGGCTATTTTGATATCCTTAATAAAGGACATGTACTTTTAAGTTGTCACTCAGTTTACAGAAAATAATTTCATGATAGCTCCATTTTGATCTTTATATTAATATTTACTGCTATTATCAATTTTATTAAAATATTAGCCCACTCTTCTAAGTTTAACACTTAACCACAATCTCATGTATTTTTTTTTTTGCATTTTTATATTTTGCTTTGGCTGTCTAAACATAATCATTTTTACAACAAAAATGCCAGCAAAGAGGAACAACACTGAACACTCAGTTGTGCAGAATTTTCAGGATTCTCAACATCTTTCAAGGTATAGAATAACTGTCAATGTACTAGATAAATGATTTTGGATGGTAGTGGAATTTGTTCAAGAGAATTTGTCAATTGATTTATTTATTTATGAGCTCATCCCGGATGGATGTGGCTGTGCATAATTTCTGAGAGCATGCTGAAGTACATAATGTGTGTTGCCTTTTTCAGAAAGCCAGTTAGCCCCCCAAGGAATCTATATTTTCATCCTTCTCTGAGAGGTACTGATTCCATCACTCAGTGCCTTTACACATAAACATTTTGTGGTTCCTAAAAATACATACGATGCAAACTTTCAGCAATAATTTATGAAGAAAAGAAACATTTCCAGCTTGTTTGAAAATAGAACAGACAGTAAAAAAACAAGTGCTGTAGACAAAGCACATAAGACATAAGAACTGTACAGGATAGATTTCTAAGAAACAATACTGATCCCTTGGGCGATGCCAGAGCTGTTTTTGCAGAGCAGCCAGAAAATAACCATGAAAACAATCCAGAATATCTGAATCAGCAGCAGTTTTACTCTATGCTTCTACAACTTAACAAAGAGACTTTTAATAGCACTGTGAATCTACTCCAAGATCAACTTCTCCATCTACTGGCTGAAGGTCAAATTTTGATTCTTATTATTTACAAAAATCATGAATTTATTTGTGTGTGTTTTTGTGGATATGTTTTCCGTGATGAACACCTTATTAACTATAGACATAATTTAATTTTTTAAAGATTTATTTATTTATTTATTTATTTGAAAGAGACAAAGGGAGGGAGTATGTGAGTGGGAGGAGGGGCAGAGGAAGAGAATCTCAAGCAGAGTCCCCACTGAGACTTCCACCACCCATGACATATGACCTGAGCCGAAACCAAGAGTTGGACACTTAATGGACTTAGCCACGCAGGCACCCCTATAACTTACTCTCTTTAAATTACAACACCATATGACTCAAAGAATCACAAACTACATTTTGAAAACAATATTATTACCTTAAAGAATAAATCAAGATGACGATTTGAATTGTTTTGGAAAGTCATTAATTTTATTATATGGTGATTAAATGATTTAATCTCTTTCTTCTCAAACATAAACTGGCTGTTGAAGAATTTCTTGGTATATTGGCATGTAGAAAGTTCATCTCTACTTGCTAAGTTTTATAGGCACTTGTGATATCACACTTTAGAGACTCATTATGGGTTTTTTGCTCCATCTGTTTTCAAACAGCAGTCAAATTGACAGATGATCTTACTCAGAGAATCTTAAATTTCAACTTGGAAATCAGATTAAGAAATTAATAGAAACCAAAAACTTAATGCTTACCACAAATTAGCAACTTCAGTTTAGTAAGAAAAAAATGTTTGGCAATCTGAAAATGGTCTTAAGTGAATGAGAGCATATGGCAAATGTTCCTCAAAGCGAACTCTTGGTTCCTAAGAATTTTACAAGACTTATTACTTAGTCTGTCAACTACTTACATGTTTTTTACAAATTTTCTATACATGTTAGATCTCACCTGTCTTAAACAATATATCCTTGTCCTTCTCTCTAATTCTAAGTGTCTGAAACTATAGATTGTCATCATTTGGATGCCTTAACTGCCAACACAAAGGAGTCTCACATTTCACAGATCTGTTTTCTCACCAAAATAGGACCATGCTGAGTACTGTGACTTCTCTAACTCTTCTGTCCTATCAAATGCTTTTCTATTTTTAAGTTCTTTTTATGACTTCTTATAACTGCTTCAGAATAATTATCTAGGAGGACAGGTTACACACCCCTTGCTAGAAGCTTTTATAACAGACTTTTTTTCTGTGTGTGTGTGTGTGTGTGTGTGTGTGTATTTTGTTTGTTTGCTTGTTTATGTGACCATAATGTGATTGAACTTTCTGTAGTTCAGAATATTGCAGCCGTGATGGGTAGGATCTATCTTGTCCCTTTCTGGAGTTCCTTCCTTTTCTCTGGTTTCATGGAACTCCTTCGGAGGCATGTCATGCACTCACAAACCATCCCAGTGTGTCTTTCTCACACCTTCTCTTTGCACTGCCATTACTCATCCCCAGGCTTCTTGGTTGTATCATTTAAAAGCTGCCATTGCCAAGCCCAATTTTCACTGAAATCACCCAGGGATGCTTCATACCACCACTTCTGATCTCCCTCACCTTTCTGTAGGTGTTTCAGTCTAAGATTTCAGCTCTTCCTCTTAACTCTGCTCAAGGAATCACCTCTACATCAATACACAGGATGCTGCTTGCTACAGCTTGCCAGCAAACACTTTGCTACTCCAAGGACTCATTGCTCACTTCCATAAATCTGAAAGAATACAGCCGTCCCTACTGTACTCACTACTGTACTCAAGGGGTGTGATTGTTAGATCTTATGGTAAGAGTATTTTAATCCCACCAGCAACATATGAGAGTTTTTGTTTTTCCATATCCTCACCAGCATTTGGTGTTGTCAGTGTTGTGGATTTTGGCCATTCTAATCGGTGTGTTATGGTATCTAATTTTTGTTTTAATTTGCATTTTCCTGGTACAATGACATTATGATAAAGAGAATCTTTTCATGTGTTTATTTAACATCTATATATCTTCTTTGGGAGGTGCCTGTTAAGGTCTTCGGCTCATATTTTAATCAGGTTCTTTGTTTTCTTATTGTTGAGTTTTAAAAGTCCTTTATCAAATATCTCTTTTGCAATTATTTTTCTCTGAGTTTGTGACTTGTCTTTTCATTCTCTTGACATTGTTTTTCTGAGAGCAAGTTTTTTATTTCAATACAGTCCAGCTTATAAATTATTTCTTTTATGGATTGTGCCATTATTGTTATACCTAAAAAGTCATTGCCTTAATAAGATCATCTAGGTTTTCACCTCTGTTGTCTTCTGGGAGTTTTATAGTTTTGCATGTTATTTTTTGGACTATGATCCATTCCGAGTTTGTTTTTGTGAAGGATGTAGGGTTTACTACTACTACTCTTCTCCCTCCCCCGCCCCTCCTTCTCCCACTCCTCCTCCTCCACCTTCTTATATGTGGATATCCAGTTGCTCCAGTACCAATTTGAAGAGACTATTATATTGCTTTTATTCCTTTGTCAAAAATCAAACGGACACCTGTGTGGCTCAGTCAACTGAGCATCCAACTCTTGATTTCAGCTCAGGTCTTGATCTCAGGGTCATGAGTTCGAGTGCTCATCAGGGAAGTCTGCTTGGGATTCTTCTCCCTCCCTGTGCCTGGCTTACTCATGCACATGCACATTGCACAAGTGTGCACACACTCTCTCAAATAACTAAATAAATCTTTTAAAAAATCAGTTGACTCTATTTATGTAGATCTATTTCTGGGCTCTCTGTTCTGTTTCATTGACCTATTGGTCTATTCTTTCGCCAATACCACACTGTCTTTTTTACAAAAGGAGGGAAAGAGAGAGAAAGAGAGAGAGAGAGAGGGAGAGAAGGAATCTTAAACAGGCTTCATGCCCAGCCTAGAGCCCAATCTGGGGCTCAGTCTCACAACCCTGAGATTATGACTTGAGCTGAAATCAAGAGTCAGTTGCTTAATTGACTGAGCCACCCAGGCCCCTCAGTACCACACTGTCTTGATTACTATAGCTTCATAGTAACTCTTGATGTGGGGTACTATCAGCCCTTCAACTATGTTCTTCTGCTTTAATATTGAATTGGTTATTCTGAGTCTTCTGCCTTGTTAGTTGAGTATTTTTAAATAATTTATTGGAGTCAAATGGAGAAACATGCTACACTATAAGAAAAAATAGCTCAGAAAAGAATTTGCAGTTTTTATATATATTTAAACTATATTATAAAATGAATAAAGTTCTGATTCCACATTTATATTTAGTTATTCTGAATCTACTACTGTTATTAGTTAATTGGACCCATTAAACTTTTTATACTACCAAAGAACACATTACTTGTTATTATAGGTAGGTATCTCAAATGAGCATGAATTCTTGGTGATTATGACAGGCAAGATTTTAAAATCTTGTCAGCATCCTGAATAAAAATGATATGGGTGAAAAACAAAATAATGTAAAAGTTTAAGTTAGAAGTAATGGATGCCTAAGAGAAATAAAGAGATCAATCACAAAAGAAAGACTATAAATAGTTAATATCAGTTTTAAAAAGCTCAAATTCAAACTAAAACCATGATATTATTAAGTTTTAAAAAGATAATCCTTGGGGTGCCTGCATGGCTCAGTTGGTTAACTATCTGACTCTTTCTTTTCGCTCAGGTCATGATCTTGGTTTTGCGGGATTGAGCCCCACATCACGCTGAGCACTCAGCATGGTGTCTGCTTAAGATTCTCATCTTCTCCCTCCCTTTCTGCTTCTTTCCCAACTCACACTCTCTCTAAAATAAATAAATAAAATCTGAAGAATATAGGTAATGAAAAATAAAAAGATAATTCTCCATGCTTTCTGAATAAGAGGAATTCTCATATCCTGATGAATTGTTATTTCTTAAACCATTTTTAGAGAGCAGACAGCAGGTTTACAATTCATGTCATGAACCATAAAAATATTTTTCTAACAATCTAT
The DNA here is from genome assembly GCA_028533885.1 of Nasua narica. NCBI lineage: Eukaryota > Metazoa > Chordata > Mammalia > Carnivora > Procyonidae > Nasua > Nasua narica. The sequence continues at coordinate 128,167,075 of CM052800.1, forward strand.
CCAAGATAAAAAAAAATGTGTGCATAGATTTATACATGAAGACTTTCATCAGTGTGGGTCCTTTAAGATTAGTTATCAACATCATGGGGAATGTTTCAGGAGTTTGTAAACAGTTTCAGAAGAAAGGAAAAGTGAAGCAGATCGAGATTTAAAACACAGACCGAGATTTAAAGAAATTAAAGAGCCTTTGCAAGAGTATTTTAAAAAACTCAGGGAATGTGGCTTGTATTTCTAGGGCAGTATTTCAAACTTTAAAGTCCCCATGAATCACCTTGAGATCTTGTTAAAAGCAAATTCAATAGGTCTAAGAAGTACCTGAGATTTTGTGTCTCTAACAAGGTCCCAGGTGGTGCTGAGGCTGTGTTCTCACTGCATTTAGTAGCAAGGTTTAGAGAACATGTATGTGAGAGGGGATGACTGTGAGGCTACCTTTTATGCTTACAAGACTCTTTTATTTTTAAATTGAAGAATATAATTAATATGTAATTTTTAGACAGGAAATATGAGTCAAATACTCTTACATAGTGTTAAAATAATACAATCACTGACATGTAGTTCATATACTCTTACTGAACTTATTCTTATATGAACTCAGTACTAAGCTTTTTTCAAGTGTTCTCGTCAGTGATTTCGTAACAGTTGTGCCTACATAAGATACACCCACGAAAACATCTGCCTTTATAAATGAGATGACATGTGCATAGGTGTGTTAAGTATTTTGAGTTCACTTTCATTTACACAGGAATTAGTAACTAAGGAAAAATGGCACAGAAAGGAAGTTACAAAAAGTGCAACTCTTTTTAATATAATAAAATGGAGGAGCAGTCATACAAGGTTTACTAGAGAGTGGGATTAAAGAATTGAGACATTATAATGATTGAAATTTTTTTTATTTTTAAAGATTTTATTTGTTATTTGACAGAGAGAGGGAGATCACAAGTAGGCAGAGAGACAGGCAGAGAGAGAGGGGGAAGCAGGCTCCCTACTGAGCTGAGAGCCTGATGTGGGGCTTGATCCCAGGACCTTGAGATCATGACCTGAGCTGAAGGCTGAGGCCTTAACCCACTGAGCCACCCAGGTGCCTCTAATGATTGAAGTGTTTTAAAACAAGATCATCTGACCACAAAGAAATAGATTGCAAAAGTTATATAGGAAAATTAATGTCTTCAATTTATAGCGGTAGTTCTCGTCCTTCAAATCAACCCCAACTTTCAGGCGCTGTGCTGAGTTTCCATCATTGTATGGAAGCATCATTTTAAAATTTAAAGATTTTTTATTTATTTATTTATTAGAGAGAGAGAGACTAAGAATGAAAGGGGAGACGGTCAGAGGGAGAAGCAGACTTCCCGCAGAGCCGGGAGCCCGATATGGGACTTGATCCCGGGACTCCGGGATCACGACCTGAGCCGAAGGCAGTCGCCCAACCAACTGAGCCACCCAGGCGCCCCATTTTAAAATTTAAAGAGTATAAAACTTAGAGGTTTGCAGAGATTGTGAAAAAAAGGGAAACCAAAAGCAAAATCTTGACTAATTTTCTTTATCATTTTTTTTAAGATTTTATTTATTTATTTGACAGAGAGAGAGATCACAAGTAGGCAGAGAGGCAGGCAGAGAGACAGGGGGAAGCGGGCTCCCCACGGAGCAGAGAGCCCGATGTGGGGCTAAATCCCAGGACCCTGAGATCATGACCTGAGCTGAAGGCAGAGGCTTTAACCCACTGAGCCACGCAGGCGCCCCTACTTTATCACTTTTAAGAAGATTCTATCATGAGAGTTTACATTAACTATAATATTACTATAATATAACTATAATATTACATCCCTGTGCTCAAAGAAAATCATGGGATGAACCAAAACTGTATTTACAAGTGAATAATTAGAGTCAGTTATATTACTAAACCAATGGCTTAGGTATTAACAATTTTAATTTGAATTAACATTGCAGATATCTTTCTTTAAATATTTTTAAGATATCCTTTGGTCAGTATTTATAACTTCTTGATTTTTTTATTTAGTTACCAAAGGAGAATAAAGTTAGTGTTCCCTCACTGAAAAGCATTCATTACTAAAATGCTCATTTTAACACAATTCTGCATAAAAACTGTTACTTAATTCACAGTGAAACATTTACTCTTAATTTCACATAAATCGCTATACTGGTTCATCGTGGTGCTATAGATCGTCTATTAAATATTGTTCACTTAGAAGTAGAGGTTGATATATTTATTAATTTAATATTCTTGAAGAATATAAAGCATATGGTCCCACATTCACAGTAACTGAATTCAGATGTACCAAATGCTGACAAAAAAGCTCCTGAGAATACTACATAAGCTAGGAATTAAACATAATCGTCAAACAATGCATGCGGACTCATCAAAACAGAATACTTTACCACCAGGCCTCTTGACCCTTCAAGGAGGCACTGCCAAAAGGAGGTTGAGGCTGCCAACTAACATTTAAATGGGCATTCTGAAGAAGATTTAACCTACTGTTATGAAATTATTTCTTGATTATCTGGCAGTAAGGAATTGAAAACAGTAAGGAAGCGTTCTTTTTTTTTTTTCATTTTCAGAGTACTTTATTACCATTAAGAAATTACTGTTCCCTGTTTCTTTTTGTGTTAAATAAAAATCCTACTCATTTTACATGAAAAATCGCTGAGATTAAGAGATTTACTCATTTACCATAGCTAAAATGAAATCCTATAAAGGGAGTTAACCTGGCTACATTTTAATACTGTCTCTCAAATGACAAGTTGCTTGTTTGTGAGGTGTTTTGTTATTCTAAAGGAAACTCTTTTTTTCACTGTCCTAAAGCAGTGGTACATAAAATGAGTATGTTTACTCTTATATGTATTCTGCTCTGACAGTTGACAAGCATGCTTTTACTTATAAAATAAATTAAGAGGACAGGGCTTTGCAGGTACCACTCACCATGTGCATAGGAAATGAAGTCTTGTATATCCTGAACCATCTAGTCCAAAGCTGGAACATTTCGAGGAAGGAATTTTTAAAAATTATTTCTATTTGTAGTCCATAAATGTTTGTTATGATTCTGCATGCAGAATTATCTATACCTATAATATATGATCTATCATAGTTTAATGACCACTGCTTAAAGATGCAAACTGTTTGCATTAAAATGAAATGTTGGCCAATATTAACACTATTTATGGAATAGAATTTTTAAATATTTTTTTTATTTTTGAAGAGTATTCAATAATTAGCTTTATTTGTTGTTAGGGAATTCTGACAGATCAGAATATTAATATAGCCTGTTACTTTAGAATTTAGCTTATTGAGGTATTTTATTATTTGCTTATTTTTGTTGAATTTTCCATGATAAAATGTAAGTAGAATCCTGACCATACCTCTCAAATTTTCATCTTTTATTTCAAGTATGCCTTTGTTCTTATCTAATAAGCTTTCAAAATGAAATAACAAGCCTGAATAAACAAGTGAGCATATATTTTTAGAAAGTTAATATTTAGAGATTTCAAAAGATTGTTTACCTTTGAAATATCTGGAAAAAGTTATTTTACATTTTTATGTATTTAAACATTTTCTGTTTGATTTTGATTTGATTTTCCACTGAGTCTTCTCTAGAAAACCAGCACTGTAAATCAAATGTCATGTTTTCCTACACGTAGAGACATTTAAGTTAATTTTAAATATATATACATATAGATGTGTGTATGTATGTATATATGAGATAACAATTAAACTTCTCTCTGTCTTTATATAAACCTGTTATTAACTGTAAAAGCATGTGGAAATGAGATGTAATTGTTCGCATCTTTTAGGAAAATACAATCAAGTTGGGAGTCATGACCTTTGATGTCATAATTCAAACAAAATACAAAAGAAAAGAGACTTTTGGGAGAGAGAGATGGTGGGGGGAGAGGAAGAAGGAGGAAGTGGAGGAGAAGGAGGAAAAGGAGGAGGAAAGGGAGAAGGAGGAGGAAGAGTAGGAGGGGACGGGACAAGAAAGAGAAGAGAAATATCACATCTGCCTCAGTTAGTTATTGAAATATTTATGAAGGAAGCATCATTTGATCTGATTTGGGAAGGACCACACTTTAGAAAAGAAAGCATGGAAACTCTTCCAAGTAGCATTAAAAATCAGGACAATGATCTGGGACTCAACAAGCTCTGAAGTGTGCCATAATACTAAGTCCCAGACTGTGTGTCCTCTATGTCTTCACAAATTTGCACACCCCATGAAGAGGAACAGCAGAGTCCTTTTTATCAATAAGTCATCAAACCTTTCTTGAAATATTATTTTGTATATAAAAATATGCGAGACATTCTAAAAAAGACAAACACTAAACATTGTTCTTTCCTTTAAGGAGTTAAGAATTTAGTTGACAGCTAAAGTGCCAACATACTGAAGCAGTTGGAAGCCAAATTTCAATGCAAATGGTTTTATAGATTCTGATTCCTGAAGCCCTAGGGTCTAAACCAGTAGTATCTTTTGAACATTATTACAGCTAATTCTCAATTTGGAAGTGTGGAAAGATAATACAGAGTGTTAATCTCATTGCTTATCTATAGGTAATATACTAAACTGAGTCTCAGAAAAAGATGCAATATATTGCATTTTCCACCTAAGATTCAGTAATAACTAGAAATTTAAAAGTTTCTATAAGTGATATTATAGAATAGATGCATTTGAAACTATGATTCTTTTTTTTTAGAGACTTTATGTATTTTATTCTTAAATCTTCTAAAACCCCTTTAGAGGGGCGTATTAGTTTGCTAGGGCTGTCACAACAACGTATCACAAACTGGGTGGCTTACACAAGAGAAATGTATTGTCTCATGGTTCTTGGAGGCCAGATGTCCAAGATCAAGGTGTCAACAGGGCCACACTCCCTCCGAAGGCACTAGAAAAGGGTGTGGTCTGGGCCTCTCTCCCAGCTTCTGGTAGCTCCTGGGCTCATGACAGCAAAACACAAATCTTTATATGACATTCTTTTCTATGAATCACTGTGTTCAAATTTCCCCTTTTATAAGGATGCTGGTCATATTGGATTAGAGATCCCTCCTAATGACCTTCCATTCACTTGATTGCATCTGTAAAGACTTCAGTTCCAAATATGGCCATATTCAGAGACGCTAGGACTTGGACATCTTTCTGGAGTACCTCCATGCAACCATAGCAGGTGGGCTTTCTCCTTTGTTAACAATGAGGAAAGGAAGACTGAGAATTGAAATGACTGGGTCCAGGCAGCAGAGCTGGTCTGGGAAGATGCCTACACCCACACTCAAGGCTTCACATGGGGCTCACCTGGGGAGTTTTCAAAAGCACTGCTCCCTGCTCCACTTGAGGAGATTTATTGGTCCCCACGTGAGTCTCTGTGTGCCCAAGGTTGAGGTCATCGGAGTTCAAGCCTGGGCAGCCTGCCCCACTGGCGTTGCCTGTGTCTTGGGTTGGAGGGTGTCAGAGCTGCCCAAATGGCCACTGCTGGCTCCACCATGATCCCTACTTCACAATTTTTCTATAGATATATTTTTGTTTCTGTACTTTTTCTTTTCCTTATGATTTACTGAATCTAATTCTTCAATTGGGGAAGCAGCCCACATCAATGGCTAATCATTTGTTAGTAAATGTCACCATATGCACCATTACTAAGATTAGCATTTTACAGTGACAGTGATCTATCGTGAATACAAGATTAGAGAAGTCAATATACCTTATAATACTTGTTTTCCTGTAATCAGTTGGAGGTAGTATATTCATTCCCATAGTTTGTAAGTGCCATTATCATAAAAAATGCTTTGTTTTTAAAGTACTTCTGTTACCATGAACAATATTTATAAAATAGGATAGATTTATTTTCGGTTATGAGCCTACATTTCATTATTTAAGAAAATTGACCTTGATAGTTTTCTAAATCAAGTTCATCATTATAACTTTCTCGGTCTCTGCAAAAGGCATTTCCTTTGATTTTAAATATTTCATATGATTAGATGGTTACATCAACATGGTACCAGATAGAATGCTATGTTTGCTAGCACTTCTCCTCAGGTACAGTAAATTAATTGAGCATATTGTGGCCTTTGCAGCGTGATCTTTTGCTTGTAAATGATTCATGTTGCGTCCCAACCACAGTGAACAGCAAACTTTCACCAGAAACAGATGGAGGAATGATCTTGGCTGTTTGTGGCAACCTCAGGTTCATCCAGAAAAAACTGAAGTTTGTTGAAAATTGACCTCAATATGCTGTTGGCCAGATTTGATTCACCTCAGGTGTGTGGTTTTACTGAGAAAGTAATCAGCACCAGCAGATGGACCTCTCTGGGTTCACTCTCCTAGGCAATTAAAAATCTGTTGCTAAGACATAGAACTATCAAATATTTTGATATCTCTATGTGGCAGCTCTTCCCATCGATTAATGACCCTAAAAATAAAGATCTGGTCCCTTTATTCCTTCACCCCAGATTACCTTATTAGGCATACTTTTCTATTATAAAACAGTTCTTTTCTTTTAGGTAAATTCAAACAAAATAAAAACCATATTTCTAAAGTAAACGTTAAGGTAATCAAACATCCTTCACTTTGTGCCCCACTGCTTTCCTGTAATATGCCTTTTACCCGTACATACTTAGACATTGTTCACATTTTTAAAAAAGAGCTGACAATGTTTCCATGACTTTTCCATATAGTGCAATAGTTCTGTGCTGTGTTAAGTGTTGATGTATTCTTGTCTGCTTACTTAAATATGGTAGTGCTGCCAATCTGGTAGTAAGGGATATGTTATCGGTTGTATTTTTAATTTACAGTCATTGACCCACTCATGCTTTTTTGTCATACTTTCTCGTTCTCATGATCATGAACAGAATTTTATGAGATGGACACCCAGACCAAGTGGCAAAGTTAAGAAATGTCCACTTAGAGAATAGAATTTATGAAGTCCAATTTGTGCCAAGTAGATAACTTGAGTAGATGGCATATGTCAAATGTCCAATTAATTACTTTATGAACATTTTTTTCCATGGGGGTTCTTTCTCTGCAACAGCTATGAAACAGAGAATTGTATCTAAGTCAAAGGATTTAGCTTTGTATATTGTTATTAATAGTCCTACAACTAAGAGAAAAAGTTTAAAGCATATGAATTATTTCATGTGAATGCAGTGAATGCAAAGTAAAATTATTTGCTCATGCTCAGCCAATAATTAGAGTAATTGTTAAAAAAATTTAAAATAAGAAAGAGTTCTCCTAATCTGATCTATGTTAAAAAGCAGTTATTTTTAAGGTTGCCATAAAATCATGAACACTACATCAAAAACTAATGATGTACTGTATGGTGACTAACATAACATAATAAAAAAAATAAAATTGCATAAAAAGTTAATTCTTTATTTCAGCCATGGTTTATTGAGTACTTATAAGGCCTAGGATTAGTCTATATGGTACTTTTGGGCAACGTCCTAAAAAATACACCTCCAGGAGGTCACAGTCCTACACTAGGAGGCAGTGCTAGCAACAATGCACACCCTGGAATTAAACCACCCTTCTCCTCAGACTGCTACTCTTGTGTACTGAACAACCCATTAGAGTGATATTAAGATGGTCCTGGAACCGAAATATCTAGGAATGGGAAAATCAATGATGAACAAAACAGGGATTATTTAAGCCCTGAGAAGAAATACAAATGTGTAAAAAGGCAGATACAAGAGAATTAATTACACAAATATGTTATTATAAAGGGGTGTTAAATGCTTTGAAAGAAAATATAATTGGAGAATATTACTGGAGAAACTTGATTTATATTGAGAGACCTAGATAGTCTTCTATGAGGACATGATGCCTAAACTTAGATTTGAAGCATGAGTAGTAATTAAGCAATAAAGTGTGGGGAGGAGAATGTATTAGGGAGAAGGAACAGCCTGCTATGACATGCAGAAAAGGAGCTTTCCCATACTTTGAAAGTGAAAAGGGAGCCTCTGTTCCTGGAACTTAATGAACAAGCCTGGAGTTTTGTTAAGTAAGATCCAGGTTGTACAGAATCTTTGAGTTGTACGTTCAGAATTTTAACCTTTTTTATCCTAAATGTAATGGCCAAACCCTGAAGAATGTTAAGGGAAGAAGTAATGTGAGCATGCATGTGTTGAAATAAAATAACTCTGGCTTTTGTGGTGAAAACAGCTTAGAGAAGGAAAAAATACATAAAGGGAGAGAATAAAGGGATTTTGCAATAGTCTAGGTGGGAGATGATGATGCTTGGTGTAAGAGGTTGCCATGGGTGATGAGTAGATTTTAGAAATGCAATCCATTGACCTTTGTGATGAACTGAAGTTACCAAGGTTGATGCCCTGGTGTGAGTTATTAGCAAATGGATGAGTCAAGTTACCACTTAGGAGAAAGGGATTGCTGGAAGAGGAACACATTTGGTTATCAGATGTTCTTTCCATAGAAGTGTTTGAGATTTGCTCAAAAATACATCAGTGAGGGATGCCTGGGTGGCTCATTCATTTAAGTTACTGCCTTCAGCTTAAGTCATGATCCCAAGACCCTGGGATCGAGCCCCACATCAGGTTTTCTACTCAGTGGGGAGTCTGCTTCTCCCTCTGCCTCTTCCTGCCACTTTGCCTGCTTGTGCTCTCTCTCTCTCTCTCTCTCTCTCTGAAAAATAAATAAATAAAATCTTTAAAAAAAAACCAACATCAACGAGGTATAAGTCAACTTACCTCCAGAAAGTAGAAGTTAGAGCTTGCCAAGTAGTAATCCAAGAGGAATGAAAAAAATCAGGACAAAGAGATACCTCAGAGACCGCGAGCATACATGAGCTTCATCTCATTAACTATATTGAATGCAGCTGAGGTGTCACATAAATTAAATGCCCATTGGATTTAATAATTTATGTCACTGATGACCTTAGCAAGAAAAGTTGTATTAAATTGGAAAGGATAAAGAGAGAATGGGATTTGTAAGCAACTTCGGCTATGAGAAATGTGGCTGTAAAGAGATTACTAAAACTAATATAAAGAGGATGATATATCTATATCTGTATAGAATAGGTGATATATATGTGTGTATATATGTATAATATATATGTATATATATTTAAAAGCATATATGTCTAATGTTTATTCAAATATTGACAGGGAAGATAAAGTATAAAGAAATAGGTTTAAATGCAGGGAAATGTTTGAAAAATCCATAGGGAGACATCCCTGAATCTCTGATAAAGGAAGATCCAGAAACTACATGGAAAAGCCAGTTTTTGTCATAAAGAGGTATACATCTTCCATTCTCACAAAAGGAAGAAAGAGAGGATGATTATAAGCAGTTATTGGTGGTAAAGATTCATGAGAGGGACACTGAGAGGTGCCTTTGCTGTTGGGATGAAGCAAATCCATTCAATGAGAATAAGGGCCAGACGATTAGATGAGAAATTTTAGAACACTGAAAAAAGGTATGTAATGGGCGTTGAAGAGAAGAAGTAGGTAACACTGACAGGCTATGTAGGGTGGCCCACGGAAGTTAGTGATTTTTCATCTAAAGAACAGATGGGTGTGATCACTTAAGTGATCTGGAAGGCTATCAGATTATAATCAAAGTGTTTAAGTTGGTATAGCTCTGTGACAAGTCAGTGAAGAATAAGGCAAGGAAAAGGAAATGTAATGTGAATGTCTGTGAATACAATCAACCTTTCACTCATTCAAGGAGTTAAAATCCTAAATAAGTGGTTAAAACAAAGTGAGTGACAGGCACAGTGAAACATGAAGTTGGTACATGGGGACTAGACATAAAAATATTAGTGAAAGTGAACAACACAATAAGAAAATGTATCAGAATTGGAAATACAAACACACCTTTAACCCTACTCACCTAGGAACTTTAATTTCTGTTGTCAAAAGATGTTGTATTATAAAAAAAAAAGATGTTGTATTATAAAAAAAAAAGATGTTGTATTATAATTAAAGAGCACTGTGACTGAGTCTGAGTAACTCATTTTGCATGTCCCTCTCGGTATAGGAAAATAAGATGGAGTGAAAGAGATTATTTGAGATAAGAAGATGATACAACTGAGGGACCAAGGCGTTAGACTGATGGCGCTTAGGAACATCAATATTATTGATGGAATTAGCTGTAGTAGGGGTAGCAGCGGCTCCCAGTCTTCATGGGGTGCCAGTAACTTCTAGGATGTTAGGAAAGGGAAACTGTTAGAGTAACATTTCTTCAGGGTGTTTCTCAAAGAAATGATTAAAAAGGAAGAGGTTATATATTTGTTTATTCACTCATTTATACAATAAAGGGGTGTCAATGGTCTACAAGTATCACTGAGAAACTTTCAAACATGGTCATTCCTGAGTGGGAGAGAAAAAGGAAAATCGCTGCAGAGGAAAAAAAATCGAGTTTCTAACAAGATCGGGAGGTAGGGGATCAGTTTGAAAAGATCTTGTGGCTATATATACTTTCACAGATTACATTCTTCTTTTGAGGATATTTCTGGCTCTTTTCCTTTTCATTTAAGATATTAAAAGGCGGTGGCTAACGAGGAACCAAGTACATTGGCTTTTCACACTTCTATCATAATCCTTTAAAGATAACTAGTAAGTATCTTGTCAAAAACAAGTTATTAGGCTATACTGAATAATTAAGCATGAACACTTTTAATTCTCCTGGCCCTAAATAAAATTCTGTATCTGAGAACACATTAGAGATTATCAATGTTGAACACAATATTCTGTGCAATACTCTATTAGTAACCATGGAGAATAAAGTAGTTGAGTCATTGAGAAGACATGTGTGGCAATCAGCACAGAATCACAAAAATCATTTCCTGTTGAAGTGTTCTGATGAAAATTTTATGTCCATTTCAAGCCCTAACTCCACTGAGCTGTCTACACAAGGTCTGACTTTACTAACATTGTAGTTTGCATGTAGATTGCAGGATTAGTTAGATCTATGCCAGTGCACATATAACATTATATAAATTTTGAGAAATGCTGTATACATGTTTTAAAGAAATTATTCTTCCCTCTCTAGGTTTAAATGCAGTAAGCTGATGAAGATTTACTAGATTTTTACATTCTGGATGCCTCATTTTAGAGATGCATAGCAACTGTGGTTTATTTATTTTATCTCGGGGTTCTTTTCATTACCCTCATGATATGCCGTTTAAACATAGATAACTTGGTTAATCAAAGTTTACTTCATTTTACTGTGTATATACTACACAAATAAAAGTAATCTATATTACATTAGGTTCTAATAAAACAAGCAGAGCAAATGGTACTTAGGTTTAAAATGCAATTCTTATTCTTGGAAATGGTTTTCTTCAAAGTAATCAAAAGTTATTTGTTTCACATCAAGTTTTTATTATTCTACCTAACATATTAGTTGTTTGTAAATTTATGATAAATATAGACATTTATTATATGTACATTTCTAAGGAAGGATTTTTTTTTTACATTAAACTTTGTAAATCAAGCAGAATCTTCCAGGTTAACAAGCATCTGTAGAGAGCCATCTGTAGCTATAAATTCAGAAATGTAAGCTTCAATAGAAATTGTTCATTTTCAGAAATTCCCTAGATCTTTGATTAATGGCAAACAACACACACACACACACACACATGCACGCATGCACACACATGCATACACACAAATTTTCCACCCTCCCTCTCTCCCTCTGTTACACACACACACACACACACACACACACACATCTATACAAATATATAGGGTATCAACTAGAAAATATAAGAGTGATTTTTTTTCAGTTACTAAAACCACCTATGTATACTTGGCTATTCATACTAATTATTAGACAAATTTTTGCTCACTGAAATCACTTAGAAGATTTAACGTTACTCACTGCAGTGTAAGGAGCTTTAAGAAATGGAAATTTATGACAAAATTCAGAGATGATGAAAGATGAACAGGGAATTCTGGAGCATAAAACAAAATGATAAGCATATGGCCAAGGAATAAGTATTCAAATGGGACTCTACTTTTAGAAGTAAAAAGATACTGTCACTCATATTCATTGTTTTTGAATTTCTGTCTCAAACAAAAAGCAGACTACCCTGAGCTATGAGAAATAATGAATGGTAAAAGTGAAGTTAATTGGGTAATCGACCCATTTAGTTTTTCCCATTTCTAAGTTTACTTCTTCATATAATTTAACCAAAATATTTGTGAGACTAAATCTCACTTAAAATACTAAGTGAATAATACTTAAATAAATTAGTTCAAATTATCATCATTGTGATGTATTTTATGGATGTTATAAAGTGTTAATAATCCAGACAATAATAACCTTTTAAGACTTCTGAACTTGAAATCTATGGTTTTCAAATAAAATGTCTTTTTATATTTTATTAGTTACTTTTTTAAGTATACTACGCAAAGCTAGAACTCATATAGATATGGAGCATTGCCTTACCATTATTACTGTAGTAATAATAATTCTTTTTCTTTGAGTCTCAGTAACCTGCAAAATAGATGAATTAAATATTTCTACTTTCAGTTACGTATCTCCAAAATTAAACCATGTTCAAGTACTTAGAGAAGTTGTGGAGAATATTTATAGACTTCCAAATGATTGAGTTTTCCTTCTTTTTAAAATTACCATGTATGTGTTCTGTAAACTACCAAGTATTATGCAAATATTAGCTATTATTATTAGTTAGACTTTTCCAAAAGACATCTGCCAAGAGAACTTGAAAATATATATGTTCTAGTGCCCATCCACAGTTCAGCAAAAAGTGTGGTTTGTGTCGTGCTCCGTGTACAGAGCTCATTAATATTCACATGCCCACCTTACTCACCAATGCAATCAGTAACTCCAGCTGCCCAACAAAATTTCAAGGAGGTTAAGGAAAATCTGGACTATTTGTCAGAGTTTTTCCAAATAGAGTTCCAAACATCGTAATTTTTGAAGGCACAATAGTTTATGTTCTAAATTTTCTCTTTCTCTCCCTCTCTTTCTTTTTTTTCTCTTTTTTTTGCTTACCTCTTGACTGACTGTGTCACCTTCATACTATGCTTCATTAGTATTGGATTTTACTAGTCGTGGTATATTTCATATACTTTTTCTCAATTAATCCCCCCAGCAACCAATTAGGAAATGATGGACATATGGCCAAGGGATAGCTCCTATAATTTATATAAATGAAAATGAAGCTCAGTAGAGGTAGAAAGTTTTTATTGCCATACAGTTCATACAAAGTAGAATAGAAGCTGGAACAGAGTTTTGGGTTTTTTTGTTGTTATTTTTTATTTTTTCATTCAAAGTCATATTCCTTTCCCACTACATCACAGCTATTCTCAAAAGACTTCCTAATGTGTTTAAGGTCGGAAGACATTCACTTTGTAATTTAGAGAGTGAGAGAATGACCCGCATGCCAATTAAAAATGCAAATATGTCTCCTTTACAAACATAACTTAAGTATTGCTGCTTTGTTTCACTATTTTATGATAAGTGTATTATAAATTGAACTTAGAATTCTGTTGTATTAGTATATGCCAAGGGTATAAATTTTGACATTCATATCTAAAAGGAAAAATTTACATATCTATGGACATAAAAGAATAAACAGAGACTGAAACATCATGCTTCTAACAATACACAGTTTTCTGAATGCCTGCAGAACATATTCATTATGTTAAGAAAAATACTATCAATATAGACATTTTACACTGATTTTCTTATTGCTAGTGAACACATGCTTCATAAGAATGATCTGTATGTTGGATTATGAAAGAAACTATCACATCTTCAAGTAGATCACTGGGATTCAAGTAAATGCAGATCTTCAGAAAAAGAGAAGTCAAGAAAAATATGTAATAAAGCCCCACTTCATGAAAAAACATATTCCATTAAAAATTAATAAATCAAATGGAAATTAATACAAAAAATTAAATAAACAGTCTCATGTCATATTAGGAGAATGAAAATACACTTTCTTTTCTTTTTTTTCTAAAATAGGAAAGTTCTACTAAGAAAATACACTTTCTATGTACACACATATATTATGTACATCACTGGCTTAATCATGACAGTAGTGGACTATGAAAAAAAAGAAAACTACTTCAGAACTATATATGACATTATTAAATAATATTAATCTGTCAAATAAATGTAGCAATTGAAACCCGATAACTAGACGCATGAAGATCAATAAAGAGGATAGGCCAAATAATTTGACCTGAACCAAGGATGTACATCTATCTTGATGTAATCAGATTCTCATTACCGTTTCTCCATTTTTCTACAAAGCAACAGTTGACCTTGATCTTCCATAATCTGTGAGATTTTACAAACCAATTGTTTTTTATATCTTCTCTCCATCTCCCAGGTACTGAGTTATTTCAATCTCAATTGTATAATATCTGCATTAAATATTGTATTTTTATATTCTAATAGAAATAAGAACCCCCTCGTTTTCTGTATTTATACTTGTGCTTTGGATTATTAGATGTATGGCTTATGATCTTTCCATGTTTATTTCATGAATATTTAAGGAAATGACACACCATTGTGCAAAGAGCATAGGAATCAGTACTCCTGGGTTCTAGACATGGCTCTACCAATAGTTTGTGTCTCAAGGAAAGATATTTCATCTTGTAGTGCTTCAGTTTTCTTGCCTCTGCAATTAACTTTCAAAGGATCACACTCTTTCTTGGTCCTGGCCATATGTTTCCTGACTATATTTTACCCGAGAATTATTTTTCTCTTTTTTTTCTTGTTCTTTTTTTTATTACCTGAGAAATTTTTTAAAACTCCCAGTGCCTGCCATCCTCAAGCTATATGAAATCAGAATGTAAGAGAGTAGTTCAGGGGTATTAAAGGAAAAAATCATGGTTGATTCTGTGGACAGAGTTGATTAGGAGCTACTAAACAGAGACAGAGGCCCATTAGTTTCAGTGTTCTGAGTGAGGCCAAACAAAGTCCATAAGACTTCTGAGTGTCCAAAAGAGAATCCACACTTTATTTTATTATAATTTTTTTTAGATTATTTATTTATTTGTCACAGAGAGAGAGAAAGTACAAGCAGGGGGAGAGGCAGGCAGAGCAGGCAGAGGGAGAAGCAGGCTCCCCGCCAAGCAAGGAGCCCGATGTGGGACTCGATCCCAGGACCCTGGGATTATGATCCGAGCCAAAGGCAGCCGCTTAACCAACTGAGCCACCCAGGCGTCCCAAGAATCTACACTTTAGAAGATGGTATATCTTTTGATAAGAATATTGTGGGATGGATAGCACAACCTAATTAAAAAAAAAATTCTTGTTAAATTGCAAATTCTTAAAGGCCAGTGCTTACCTGCATAGGGCAAAGGAATAGTATAATTTTGATAAATCATTATAAAATATAAGACAAAGTACATGTAAAATATAAAGGATTTAATCTGGTCATAAAACTACTACCAAATGTGAAAATATCAATCGGTTTATGAATATATTTGGCCTTTGAATGAAGCAAAGATTACTTTGCTTTTCTTTTAAGTTAGTTTTTCAAATTGTTGTCATGATATAATATGCAAAATAATCAAGAAACATTTCTGTGAGGCTAAATCTAATGATTCTGTGTTTCATTGGTTGTCTTCCAGTAAATACCTCATTTTGCTTTCTGAATAATACTTCTTTCACATTTGATGAGAATTCTATTAACCTTTGTCTGGAAAATATCTACCAAATATACAAGCTAATCCTAATTAGTTTAAAGCCACTGTGCCTTATTTTTAATTTGGTGAGATCTGTGAAAGTTTCCAGATACCATGTAAGACCTACAAAAAGTGCAAAAGTTTCAAATGCCAAGATAGTCTTGCTAAAGTTTCTTTAAATTATGTAGCTGCTCTGTATACATGTTGATTGACCTTTGGGTCTGACTCCATATACAAGTGATGTTGATGATGATGATGATCAAGAAGATGAGAATGACTCTTACCTTTCACATGGACCACGAAAACCCTGTCACTTACCAGGCAAAACATAAAAGGGATATCAGATATAAGAATAGAAAATGTAATTAAGCTTTACAATTATTTCCTCTATTTAGTGTAACTAAAAGTATGTAAAACTACCTATTTGTATCTGAGAACCTGGTAATATAATCATACTCCAGAACACTATGAAGTGAAACTTCTTTTGAAATATTCTTTGAGGATAATTCCTTGAGGTTTGGCATATGGAATTTCAGATATAAACTTTAGATATTAGTGAAGATTTTCTTTTGTTAAAAGCCAGGAATTTTGCCAATGTTTACCTTGGTAGCTTTTTCTTACCCAAAGCTTGAACCAAAGCCCTTGGAAGGGCTGTCAGTGAAAAGTAATTGACTCGTCCTGTAGACCTAAAGAATTGAAAAATGAGGTTGAAGTCAAAGGATACATGTAACTGGGACTGATTATAAGGGAACATTCTCCTAGTCAGAAAGCCCCAACCTAAAGTTAACTGGAGGTAATACGAAGTTCTAGGAGAAATTCAACTAGAGGCTTCACCCGTTAGGGCGTTTTAAAGAGATTCCCGCCATAGCTGAAAAGTTGTTTTCGACAACTCCTAAGGTCTCTTCATTTCTGGAATTCCATGGTTAGCTATAGAAGCTAGACAGTTTGGGTAAGATGCTTAACTACATAACAATAGATAGAGTGATACAGTGTTTCACTGACTTTAATACATTACAATAATTCTTACTCCTGGCTTTTAAATACTTCTCTTTGAAAAAGAAGACAGTTTCAGGTTTCCCTTTTTAAAAAAATCCTTGCTAAGATTTCAGTATAGACAGATTCCTAAGCAGAAATTAGTCAGATATTAGTTTTTGTTATTACTGTGCAACTTATATGAAAGTCACATCACCAAAATCTAACTAGACTTTTATTTTTTGTGGCATGGCTAAAAATTGTAGCTGAAGAGTGCAATTGATTTGTGAAGGAGAAATTTAGGAGATAAGCAAACAAAACATGGATGTGATATTGTGATTTATAAGGTATATATACATAACCTTATAATACACATATATGTACCTAATATATATACACCTTATATATACATATACATATATGTGTGTGTGTGTGTGTGTGTATAATATGTCATATATATTAGATCTTCCTCCATGGTTCCTGGCTCACAGCTCCCTAGACTCTAGGAATTTCCTGAGATAAGAGCAAGGGGAGCACCTTCTGTTGTAAAATTTAGTCTCCTTGTCCTCAGTTCCTGAAGACACTTCAGAGCCATAAAGGTGAAATGGGTGTCTTTATTCACAACAAGCCCCTCTCTACAACAACTGGGTTTCTGTTCACAAGGGGACTTTTAGAAAGGACCTAATGATGAGACTGGTTGCAGGGAACCAGCAGTGATTAGGGGGCTGTAACTTTTAGTCTCACCCTCTGATTTCCAGGGAGGCGAGAGGGACTAGGGGTTGAGTCAGTCACCAATGGCCAATGATTTGATTGATCATGCCCTGTATAATGAAGCCTCCATAAAATCCCCAAAGGGCAGGATTCTCAGAGCTTCTGGTTTGGTGAACACGTGGAGGTTTGAGGAGACTGGTGTGCCTGGAAAGGGTGTGGAAGTTCTGCACTGTTTCCACGTATCTTGCCCTATGCATTTCTTTCATCTGGCTATTCCTGGGTTATATCCTTTTATCATAAACAAATCATCTAGTAAGTAAATTTTTTCTCTGAATTCTGTGAGCCACCCTAACAAATTAACTCAACCTGAGGAGGGGATCACGGGAACCTCTTAATTTATAGCCAGCTAGCATGAAATATAGGTAACATCGTGGACTTGCAGATGTTATACCAAGTCCAAAGAGGGGGTCGTGGGAACCTTCACTCTGTAGCTGGTCAGTCAGAAGCAAGGGTAAATTGGACTTGTGACTGGTGTCTGAAGGGGAGGAGAGAAGTCTTGTAGGACTGAGTCCTTATGCTGCAGAATCTGATGCTCTCTCCAGGTGGATAGTGCAAGAATTGAGTTGAATTGTAGGACATGTAGCTGGTGGCAATCCCCCACCAACATGCACACAGTGGAATTGGGTCCGAGAATCACCCTTTTTAATAGGGTATGCAATTTGTTCTAGAACACTCTCTGATAGTAACCACCACTCTCAGAAGCGTAATTTCAGAAGTAATGGTAATAATAATAGCTGTTATTGACCCACTCTGAGGGAGTGCTTTGCAGGTGATACATTATTATTTGCTTGTCACAATAGCTCTTTATAGCTGTTGCCTCTGTTTGACAGAAAGGGAAACTGAGACTTAGCTTTGGTAAGTACCTTAACTAAAGTCATATTAACGTAAATGAGAAAGCAGGCAGTTGAACCCAGGCAGTTCTGCTCCCATCATCTGCAGCTCTCCCACCACTTTCCACTGACTAAACTTGCTCCCCCTACCCCTGCACTCACACCTCATGTGATTTAGCTTAACATAACTGCCCTGAAAATGAGGCATCACTGGCTATCAGTTAGACTATATTTCAAATGTGTGCATGGTGATTATTAAATAGGTTCTGCATTTTCTTATTCTCTAGAGTTTTTACCTTTTTCTTATCACCAAATTATGATATAAAACCGACAACCATTAGTGCCATTGCACATTAGTACCCATGCCAGCACATTAGATAAGTTTATCTCTGATGGTTTACCAAGACATAGAGCAGTTAATTTGGGGTTTATGTGGCAAAGATAAATTAATTAAATGAAACATCATAACAACAACAGGAATCCACAACCAAAACATGCTGTTGCAATAAGATTAAAATTAATCTCGGGACTTTTATGTTTTTTTAGAGGTACAACTGATAAAGTGTAACCTTAAATTTCCAAAATGTAGTTTATAGCTGAATGTTCAAATTAATGTTTCTTTTTTCATTCTGCTTTAAATCCTATAGACAGGATATTAGTTACATAAAATTACATTTAGTTAATTGTAATCTTTTTTAGTGATTGTTGCAAGAACTATGTAGTATCGGGGCACCTGGGTGGCTCAGTGGGTTAAAGCCTCTGCCTTCAGCTCAGGTCATGATCTCAGGGTCCTGGGATCCAGTCCTGCATTGGGCTCTCTGCTTAGCAGGGAGCCTGCTTCCCCCTCTCTCTCTGCCTGACTCTCTGTCTACTTGTGATCTCCGTCAAATGATAAAATCTTAAAAAAAAGAATTATATCATATCTTCATAAAATAAAAATGTTTTTCTGTATGACATAAATTAGTAGGGAAAATATTTTCAGGAAAGCTAATGTATGAGTTCAGGTTACTTAATTTCTCTTAATGACTTAAAGAGTGTAATAGTCCCAGTGGAAAATAGATTACAAGTAACCCCTTCCAGGCACCAGACAACTCATGGAGGCCAAGAACTGAGGCTTCTGAGGGG
Source organism: Nasua narica (assembly GCA_028533885.1). Lineage (NCBI taxonomy): Eukaryota > Metazoa > Chordata > Mammalia > Carnivora > Procyonidae > Nasua > Nasua narica. Next base: position 128,186,392 of record CM052800.1, read on the forward strand.
TGTTGGAAGTTCTTGCTCAGCAAAGGTCCTGGCAGCTGTCTGTGGAGCGTAGCTTAAGGGTAACATCCATCCACATTGGATGATATTAGATAACTTGGTTCAGAAGATGGTGTCTCAAATGAGCCAATATCTCCATAGGCCTAATGCTGTGGGCTGAGTTTCATGCCCTCAAAATTCCTATGCTGAAGTCCTAACTCCCCAGGACCTCAGAATGTCACTTTGTTTGGAGACGGTGCCTTTAAAGAGGGAAGGTAAAATGGAGTCATAGATATTGGCTGGAATCCTCATAAGAAGAATTTAGGACACAGACAATGCACAAAGGGAAAACCATGTAAAGATACAGAGGATAAGATGGCCACTTACAAGTCAGGGAGGCCTCAGAAAAGAAAACCCTGCCGACATCTTGAATTCAAACTTCCAGCCTCAACAACTGTGAGAAAAGGTATCGCTGTCTAGGCCACCCAGTGTGGGGGACGTGGATATGGCCGTGATAACAAACAAATATAATATTCAGCATCCCAACAAAGAATGTGGTGAACTACCAGAGTCCTCACACTCAGGCAAACCTAACAATCTGACAGCTTATTTGTGGCTCTTCCTGAATTCACATGCAATGTACTAACCTAGACCTTCTAAACATTTTTTTTTAAGTTTTTAAATTTTTATATTTTTAGCTTCATAGCAAAATTTAGAGAAAGAAAAAGAGATTTTCCATATACCCCTTTGCCTCATTTATCAACATTCCCCCACCAGAGGGGAACATTTCTTACAACTGAGGAACCTACACTGGGCAAATCATAATCACCCAGAGTCCATAGTTTACTTTATGATTCACTCTTGTTGCTGGTCTTTTTCTTTTTTTTTTTCCTTCTTTTAAATTTTTTTAAGACGTAATGTTGCCCATTAACATATTTGACAATTCAACTTTTATCTGATTTTAGGAGAAAAGGAGCAGGAAAGTGACCTGGAGGTCAGATTCCTTATAGCAGGGGAAGGTTTTTGTTTATCCTTTGCTTGGATCATAATAGCCTCTCTTATGATGGGGCAGGGTGAGTTGAGAGTGGAGACTGAGAAGATTTTAAACCAGATTTTTGTCATGTTAGCTGTTTTCTTAAGATACCATTCTTGAGTTAGAAGATATTAAATTGTTAGTAAATCCGAAGAGCTTTCCTAAATCGTAAGTAGGCCCAAACCAGTAACAGCTACCTTGCGTGACCAGTGGCAGCAGATGTCATAGTTAATATTATTCTTAGAGTCCTCGCCAGAACTCACTGAAGAGCTGACTTTTCAAATGAGTTCTAAAGGATGGCATAGGTCCAGTCATAGGAAGAAGACCCATCTTCACAGTGGGGTGGTCAGGGGGAGATGTCTGCTGCTAGTTCATAAGTCCCCTTCCTGTCCATTTGCTTGAGGTGCCTCCTCCCCTGGGAGAATGCAGTCTACACCAAAGGAGCAGCATTTTGAGCTTGGCACGTAGCAGATTTCAACACCCCATGCTCACTTGCCTGAGCAGCCCTCCACCTGGGCCAACCTGTCCAAACGTAGGAGAGAGTGGAGTTAAAAAAAAAAAAATAGCAGCTGTGAAACCCTGCCCATGAATTCATACGGATTGTAACACACTGAAAGGATAAAGAAGAACAAGAAAGACATTCACTGTATTTGTTGGCTAATTGGAAATGGAGATATTATTTCTAACCAGTGAACTGGGTGATTATTTGAGGAAGTAAAGAATTTAAATATCTTACTTCTTCAACTGAAAGAAAGAAAGGTTGGATGCAGCCTTTTTTTAAAAAAAGATTTTATTTATTTATTTGACAGAGAGAGATCACAAGTAGGCAGAGGGAGAGAGAGGAGGAAGCAGGCTCCCTGCTGAGCAGAGAGCCCGATGCGGGGCTCAATCCCAGGACCCTGAGATCATGACCTGAGCTAAAGGCAGAGGCTTAACCCACTGAGCCACCCAGGTGCCCCGGATGCAGCCTTTTTACAGAATGTCTTTCTCAGGGGTGATGAGGAGAAACCATTAAAGAGTATCTGAGGCGAGAGGAGAAATAGGAGAGGAAAAGCTGATCCAACCTAGTGACACAGCCTGTGTGTCCAGAGCACAGTAAACAAGGTAGAGAGTCAAGTGGGAGGTAAGATGGGCAAAGCCTAGTTTTGTTTTTTTATTTTTTTAATATTTCTTTGATATATATAGAGAGAGAGAACACAAGCAGGGGGAGTGGGAGAGATAGAAGCAGGCTTCCCGCTGAGCAGGGAGCAGGGAACCCAATGTGGGACTCGATCCCAACACCCTGGGATCATGACCTGAGCCAAAGGCAGAAACTTAACTGACTGAGCCACCCGGGTGCTCCCAAAGCCTTCTTTTAGAATTTAGTGCAAGTTATTAAAGGGTTTCTGGTGCAGAAGTAATGTGATCTTTTTTCGTTGTTGTTTTCCTTTAAAAACGTCACTCTACCTGATGTGTGAAAAATAGAAAGTTTTTACGGGTGACTATTGAGAAACAGTTAAGAGGCTCCTTAGTAATTCACTGAGAGATAGTGGTAGCTTGAACTGTGATTGCAGCAATGGGGCTGGAGAAAAGTGGAAAAATTTCAGATGTATTTGCCATTAGAATAATCAGACATGAACGTAAAGGTTGGTGAAGAAACCGTGAGGTGAGGACAAAAGAGAAATAAGTGTTTCCTCCCAATTTTCTTGCTTGAACAATTTGTGAAGAGGGGTGTCATTTGCTGAAATGGGCAAGCCCCGGTGAAGTACAGATTTCTTTCTTGGTGGTGGTTTTAGAGGTAGTGACAACCCTTTATATGGTCTACGTGTTTCGGGCTTCACTGAACATGCTGTGCTTCGTCTTCCCTTCACTTTCCAAAAGTAGTCGATATGAAGACACAGAATGACATATATTCTAGATGTCAGCTACAGAAGATGGGGGAGTGACTTTATTGGAGCAACAGTTTCTGCCACTTTAGTAAAAAACAAAAAAAAGAACCTTATTCAAAGCATTGCTATTTCATATTTTATCTGAAGGAGTTTACATATATATCATAACCATAAAGCCGCTAAGATCCCTAAACCATTATGGTTCTCAAGTTGCCTTTGCTGGGGAGGGCTCAGCCTGAGGCAGGAGGGTTCCTGCTCTCCAGGTGACACAGCTAGAGAAAGATAGGCATATAGATACAGAGCAAGCGATGCAGGGAGATGCACATATCCACACCCTAGCATCTATAGGCACAGTAGTAGGAAAAGTGTCAGACTTGGACCGACTGGATGCTGTAATTGAAGGTTGTGTGTCATTAGGTGGAAATAAGGGAAGGAGCGGCAGAGGGAGTAGGAAGAGTGAGGAGTCCAAATCTTTAAAAGGGAGTTTTATGTTTAGGTTATAAACATAATCACTTTGGCTGGGTCATGGGGTGATTTTAGGGAAAAACTTGTCCAGTTTGTGGGGGATATTAACATTATGGTAAGGATCTGGGCTCTATGCTGTATGAATAAAAACTCACTGAAGGTTTTTAAGGCATGTAAAACATTTTTCAAAGTAGTTTTTCTCTGTTTATAGATTGTAAATGGGCATTTCTTTGTTTTGCACCCCTTGCATACATTTCCTGTCTTCCAGTTTTCTATCATTCTAGCCACAATCTTGTAAGAGATTGTCTTTTTTACTTTATGTGCTCTTTTTCTTATCTTACTTCATTTCTTCCTTTTTGTTTCTCTCATGCATATACTTTAGGATAAAATATTCTGGATGAAATAAAACTCAAAATAGTTGAATAATTACAGACGATATAGAAATCAATGTGAATAAATGATGGATTGACTTTTGCTTTAAAACTAGCAGCTATAAAACCCTAAATGAATTAATATCACATGCAACAAACTAGAAAGGATAAACAAGTGTGTATTCAGCATATTTATTGGATAATTAAAAACGGCAATAATATTTATAGCTAGTAGCTATAGTAGATGGGTTATTTGATAAATAGGTAAAGAATTTAAATACTGTAAAAGAAGAGCAGGTATAAGGGTGGAATCATTTTTATGTTATGAGGGAGTCAGTTTGGATCTTTTTTTTTTTTTTTTTACTATTTGTGCCTGCTTCTCTTCTTTCTCTCTGCTTATTGATCGCAAATCTTATTATGGATTTTTTTCTTTAATACCTTCCTGGTGAGTTCTTGGTGTGATATTTCTGCTTCTGATCTCACTCTAGAATTCCTGGGTGAAAACTTGTGTGCTGTCATTTAGCTACTTCTTGGATCTACATGGCCTAAACTCCGTCCATGGCCTAAACTCCTCAAGCTGGAATTCAGTCGCTGTATTCGCACCTTTATTGTTCAGGAATAATTCCTAAGACAAAAGGAGGGAAGGAGGTAGTAAAGAGAAAATTTAAATAAAGGCTGAAAGTCAAGCCACACACACAGGTTGAGAAATTTGCTTTTGTCTAGCAGGAAATAACTATATTTCTTTGCCAGTTCCTAGGCAGACATACTACTTTGGAATGAACATTTAATAAAAATTCAGTTGGTGAAGTGTCTAATAACATATATGTCAAATTATTGAGTAATGCCGAATGAAAGAAAATCGTATTGGAATATCTAAATTTTTTCTTTGGCTAATATATAGGAACCACCTCCAGACAGATGAAATAATGTAAATATTAAACCTGGCATTGACTTATTAGCTTGGTGGAACTTGGCTCTGAGCCTTGGTTTTCCCCATCTATGATGAGAAAAGCAGGACTTAACCTGCAAAATTGTTATTAGGATTAAAGATAATAGTTATATGAGCAGCGCCTGATGAATGCATTGTAGGCATTGAATAAATAACCCCTTTTGGAGGAACATTATAAGAAATCTGTCTAGATATTTTACATAAATATTTTAACTTCCCAAATGCACAGCTATTTCTGTGTCTCTACTTGTGCAAAGGCAGCACATTATTTTGAACAGGATGAGAATATTTACTGTCTTTCCTAGTTGAATGACACGTTTGATTACTGTTCACTTACTTTGCCTACTAGCTCCACAGAGTACAAAAAGAGTACAAATAGATATAATTTTATATTCTCAACTAGACATAAATATTTTTATATTCACTTAATACCCAAACTGAGAATAAACATATATATGTACGTGTGTGTGTGTGTAGATACTACTAAGTAGGCTGCATACCAATCATGAAGAAATGTTTCTATTCTGTCAGAACACTTTCACAATTCATTTGAGAGACCTTCAGAGTTGCCCTTTGGAATCATTGTGACTGTGTTGTTAAATGATATAAATTACTACATTAGTACTAAAAGGAATTTAATGCTGATTTTTTTTTTAAATGATTTTTTTGAGGTATTAGTTGGTATAATGGAAAGTGAATGGGCTTTGGTGCCAAAGGCTTAACTTGGCACCGTGATTTATTGGCTTTCTGGCGTTTGACTCTGTGCCTTGGTTTCCTCATCTATAATGAGAAAAGCAGGATTTACAAAATTGTTATAAGGATCAAAGATAATAGTTGTTGGAATAATGCCTGACAAATGCATCACAGGCATTAAGTGAATGCTTGCTATTTGAATTCTGTTTTCTTGAAATGCATCCAGGAAACCACTGCATCACACAGACTCAGAAATCCTTGAGCTAGGAAAGCTTTACAGACCATGTGTTACAAAGCGTCTCGTAAAGAGGGATGTGGGCTGCTTCACGCGAAGCCACATGGGAACCACGTAACTTGATAAGGTTCAGAAAGAGTGTAATCTTCCAAAGATACAGAAGTTCACAGACTCGGTTTTAATCCATCCACAGAGGATAATCAATATTAACAAAATATATCATTTAAATAGTTCCCAATGGCAAAATACCTGTGGTGATACACAGGGTTGTTTGCATAGAGAGAATGCTCTCTCTCCTAGTAGATATTCTCTACTCAGTAGACTAGATTAACTAATTCCTCAGTGAGAAAATTGAGTTGAGTCAGAGTAAGTCGCCCCAAAATATGCTATCTGTGGATCTATATAAATATGTTTTTGAAAAATGCTTTCATTTTAAATATCAAAAATGGTGTGACAAAGTATATATTTGTACATCATATTTTCACAAAAATACATTCATCATTACTGTATAAAACTAATCATATTATCAGGCCTCTTCTGTAATTTCTGTAAGTAGATTAAACAAGACTGTATGTAATTCAAGGAAAATATTCTTAGGACCTTTGGAAAGTGGATATCTAGCTTGAGTATTCACACTAAAAGACTGGTCCCTTTTGTTGATTCTCATTGATAGATGGCAATCTGATTTGCCATAAAACCTATTCCTTTAAAATCTAATATGCATTTAATACACATTTGTTTTGTTTTGTTTGAAAACCAGAATATCTGTATTAGAATGTTCTAAATATTCTTCCTTATTCAACCAATAAATATTTATCAAACAAAACTGGGCTAGCTTTAGAAAGTCCCAAGCATGCATTTCTATTTTATCTACCTTCTCCCCATCCAAGCTTTAAAAGATAACAATAATGAGTAATATTATAGTCCCATCATATCTTTGTCTTTTTCAGAACAACTCTTAAGGTATTATTTGTGAGTCTAGAGATAACCCTAGGGAAAGATGCTGACAGGAAATGGAGTAAATTTACCTGTCAGAACCTATCAGTGAGATGCTTTTTGACATGACTAACTCAAACTAGTTAAATACTACATAGTTTGTTATTCACAGAGCAAGAGTTCAGGTGGAAGGTGGGCTTCGGGATTGGTAGATTCACTGGTTAAACGACGTAAGCAAGGACTCTGATCATCTCCATCTTGCTCTTCTGGGGTCAGTGGCATTGACTTCACTCTGTTTCCCTCATTGCCACAAGTGACTCCCAAGAGCCTGAGGGCTGCTTGAGCTCTTGATTAAATCCCATGGCAGTGTGAGACTGCCCATTCGTCTCACTTAATAGGAATGAGTAAAATATCTACTGAAAGACAATTCTCAGTGAATCTCTCATGACACCCAGGAACTACCACCTCTTTAGAGGCCCCTCAAGGACCATGGACCAAAAGCCCGAACCCTGTAGCTAAGGGGTTGAAAGTCCTCTTAAGAGAAGGGCCTGTCAATTGGTAGGATCCCTCACCCTGAAGGACTTGGGACTGTGCTTACTGCCTCTGGGTTGGGGAACCTACTATCCTTGTACTCAAAGGGAACCCCCGTGCCTGAAGTCTGAAGCTGGTTCCTACCAGTACTGTGGGGGGGACAGGGATTTGGGATGGCAGGGAGGCAATAAAGAGTTTTGACTCTGTTAAAAAAAATTTTTGCATATTTTCCCAAAAAAAGGAATAATAGTTATTTCGTCGCTGTTGATTATGTTTCCATGATGTTTGTATATCCTTGGAGGGTAGAGACTATGTGTGTCTCTTTCTGAGCAGAGGGGTGATTTGTCTTCTGACCAGGGTAACAAAGATAATATTTCCACCAGGGCAAAGATGGTTCAGGATTGCTGGTGGTTCCTTTAATAAGATTGGAGATTTCCTAAAGTCAGCATTTCTCAGCCGTGACACAGACCCACTGTGTGTGCAGGATTCAGCAGAGCCCATCCCACATCTCCCCTGTAGGGTTTGGAGTGTAAGAGGAACAGACAGGAACATGAAGCTTATGCTGTCATTAGTAATACATTCCTTTTTCTCTGAGCTAGTGGTCTCCATGTCTTCTGGCACGACCTCAAAATCTTGCAGCAGGTAAACTTTTTATCTACCTTTAAAGTAGAATAAAAACTCAGATTTCTCAGTTCTTTTCAGTTTCTAAAAACATTTCTAGCATGCTTCTTCTACACGAAACGAGATAAATTTGGGTAGCATGTTGTTCCCAAACCAATTGCCAGCAATAAGAATGGACGACAATTAGAAGAAGCAGCCCCATGCCTTGAGCTGAAGCCAATTCTCAGACGACAGTTCCATTATTCAATAAGCAGAAGAAGAATGGAATAGGATCTGGAGACTGAAGTATTAGGCAAGAGTTCCACCTAAATAATCATGGTATTTAAAAAGATTTTGTATGAGAAAAACATGGGAGTGAAGGCTTTTTTACTGAAACAGTGATATATGGCTGGTGGGACAAAACCCCCGAAGAATGCTCCCCTATATATTTTAAGCCAAAGATAGTGGCACCTCTTTTAAGGAAATATGCTGATTATTAATTTTTTATTTTTTAAAGATTTTATTTATTTATTTGACAGAGAGAGAGAGAGCGAGAAAGGGAACACAAACAGGGGAAGTGGGAGAGGGAGAAGCAGACTTCCCGCCAAGCAGGAAGCCTGGTGTTGGGCTGGATCCCAAGACCCTGGAATCATGACCTGACTGAAGGCAGATGCTTAATGACTAAGCTACCCAGGCACCCTGAAATATGCTGATTATTATACCTTAATCCTCAAGAGTGTTATTTTATTTATTTTTTAAATTTAAATTCAATTACTTAACATATAATGTATTATTGGTTTCTGAGGCAGAGGTAGTGATTCATCAGTCTTTATAATACCCAGTGCTCATTACCTCACCTGCCTTTCTTAATGTCCATCACCCAGTTACCCCATCTCTCCACCTCTGTCCCTCCAGCAGCCCTCAGTTTGTTTCCTATGATTAAGAGTCTCTTATTGTTTGTCTCTCTCTCTGATTTCATCTTGTTTTATTTTATTATGTACAACTCATATCACATATGTGTATCTCATTTTGTTCAGTTAATACCTTAAGATTCAAGATTTTCCCAGTCATAAAAGAAACAGCAAAACTCCTCAGTTCTCTGAGTTTGCAACAGACAACATCTCCCCTTTCTGATAAAGCATTTTTATAACTGTATTTATAGTAATGTCTAAGTTCAAATTATTAGGTTTTGTGGGGGGGTTAGTAAATCTTAAAGATACCTACTTAATAAATGAATTTCATAATTTTAGCAAATAAGTAAAAAAATTAAAGTAACTGCCAAATCATATCCTTCATTATTTTTATTCACTACCAACAGACTTTAGATTAACCCCAGAGGATTTTCCTGAGAGTATTGAAAATTGGTATGGCACTTGATATACAATTTTACCACTTGAGTAAAATAATATAACAGTGTAGGAACCCGTTAATGTGTTTTCAACGGAGTTACAGAAATATCTCAACTGTACTAATGCTAAGGAGTACATGACAAACATTAAAATTTTCTGGAAAGAAGAAAGGATTCTGTACAAATCTTTGATAAGATGAAATGAAGATGCAAAATTATCAATTTGTTTACTTTCTATTATTCTTTTTTGAATGACATAAGATGCTGTAAGTTAAAGCCTATTAGAGAATTAAAAGTTCTGAATGGTACAAAGGCAAGAACAGACTACAGACTATATTGAAAAATTGTAAATTGGCACACTTCTCTAAAAAAGATGGAAAGGTGCTCAATGTCATTAGTCACATGGGGAAAGCAAATCAAAATCATATAAAGTACCACTTCACAAACACATGGGTGGATATAATTTTTTTTAATGAAAAATAGCAAGCGTTAGCAAGGATGTAGAGAAATGGAACTCTTGTACGTTGTTGTTGAGAATGTAATATGTCTCATTCACTGTAGAAAACAGTTCAGCTTTTCCTCAAAAAGTTAAACTTAGAATTACCATCTGGCCCAGCAATTCCACTCCTTGGTGTATATCCAAAATAATTGAAAATGAGCACTCAAACAAATACATATACAGCCATGTTCAAAGCTGCATTAGTCACAATAGCTGACAGATGGAGACAGTTCTATTGGCCATCATCAGATGAATGCATAAACAAATTGTGATGTATACATACAATGGAATATTATTCTTCATAAAAATGAATGAGGTGGGGCGCCTGGGTGGCTCAATGGGTTAAAGCCTCTGCCTTCGCTCAGGTCATGATCTCGGGTTCCTGGGATCGCCCCGCATCGGGCTCTCTGCTCAGCAGGGAGTCTGCTTCCCCTCTCTCTCTGCCTGCTTCTCTGCCTACTTGTGATCTCTCTCTCTCTCTGTCAAATAAATAAATAAAATCTTAAAAAAAAATGAACGAGGTAGTGATACAAACTTGGATGTGGATAAACCTCTAGGACATTATTCTACGAGAAGGAAGCCAAATACAAAAGCTCACATATTGTATGATACCATTTATATGAAATATTCAGTGTAGTTAAATCCACAGAAACAGAAGGCAGATTGGTGGTTGCCAGGGATTGGGAGGTAGTAGTAATAGGAATGGGGAGTACATTCTTAATGTGTACAGGTTTCCTTTTGGGGTGATGAAAATGTTTTGGAACTAGATAATGGTCATTGTATAACACTACAAATGCACTAAATGCCATTGAATTGCTTACTTTAAAATGGTTAATTTTCTCATTAGCATCGACATGGATGGACCTGGAGGGGATTATGTAAGTGAAGTAAGTCAAGCAGAGAAAGACAATTGAACTATGATACCTACTTAATAAGGTTGAACTATGAGAGACTATGGACCCCAGGAAACAATCTGGGGGTTTCAGAGGGGAGAAGGGTGGGGGAGGGGGTAAGAGGGTGATGGGTATTGAGGAGGGCACGTGCTATGATGCACACTGGGTTTTATACATAGCTAATGAATCGTTGAACACTGCATCAAGGACTAATTATGTAGTATACAGTGGCTAATTGAACATAATAAAAATATGTTTTAAATGGTTAATTTTATGGTATATAAAATTCATCTCAAAAAATTTAAAAGTTTGACAGTTGTTTTAAAAAGTTGGTACATTACCAAGTAGAATATTCACGAACATGCGTATGTGATTTATAATTTCTTTTACCATGGAATATTTTTATGAATCAAATATAGCTGAATGTTATGTCTTTTATCATGTAAAATGCTTAGGCACCAATTCCATAACTCTAATATAGCTTTAATTTATAATCTTTTAATAAAATATAAAACTTTTATGACATTTATACATTCCTATGTTCATACCGTACCACACTACTAAAGGGAAAAAAAGCCAATGTGAAAGATTTCAGTATCTTTAAGGATAAATTGTTAAAGAGGGTGCTTTGGAGTGTCTATTTTTTAATCTGAATGATAGGATATATATTTCGAAATTACAATGAAACTTCATCCTCCAGATCCACTTAGATTTTTCCACTGAAGGAATATTGCTTAAAATGAGCTTTTTGCAAAAATTAAATATTTAATTATCCAACAACTCTTCCAAGAAAAGTAATCAAAATGACTTAGATTCATTTGTATTGATGACATATTTTTCAATACACAGCAATTATATTTGAAAAGATTTCAATTCCTGATTTGAGGCCGTTCAGAGTAGTGTCTCATAAAAAATTCTGCTTCTTGACAGGCGAGTTGCTATCAAAACTTTGCAGTGTCTGCCCCCCTTAACCTTTACAGTGACAATTTCAAATGAAGAAAATAACCTTTATCTGTCTTGTTCAGGCACAGTTTAGGGGCCAAAAGTTCATTTTTGACATATTCACTAAGGATAATGGATATCACTGATGGCCTTTGATAATTGTGTGGCATTAATATAAATAATGAATCATTAAATACTTTCATGCTATTTATTTAACTTGGATGACAAATCTCATTTTTAAAAATTTTTTTGGAGTGTTAAGGATTATGTTTGTCCTTTTTTGCTTACTTACATTCGTGGAATTTTTTCAATATTAAGCTCACATTTTTTATTATCACCAAGATAAGGTAGTTCAAGTACTTTTCCTTCACTGCTATTCTTTAGAACACATTATTTGATTCCATACTCTCTTCTTCATGTACAAAGTCATTATAGAGATGGGCTGATTGCTTTGGGCAGTTCACCCTTCAGAATATAAAGCTTCGAGTTTTTCTGCATGATGAGGGGCATAAGTTCTGGGTTCTGAGACTGAAGTCCTGTTGGTACATCTTAAATCATTGAGCGTTCATTGGGGAAGTATGTGCATGTGCCTGCTACATGTAAGGAATTGCAGATGTAAAGAAGTAAGGCAGACAAAATTCAGAAAGCAGTGCAACGTGAAGCCTGTTATTAACGTATTATTTCATGATTCCCAAGAGAAGATAAAAATTTCCTAATACTTTTCAAAATAAAATAAGAAAAGGGAATTATTTGCAAATGGCAGGCTCATTATATTCATCCATCCTACACAAAATATTCCACCATGAAAAGCATTTATTCTTATGTTTGATTATTTGTTTGTTTGTTTGTTTATTAATTTTGGTGAATATATGTTGAGTAAGAATAAAAAGAGATGAAACTCTCTTGGACCTCTAGGAGAAATGAGAGAGACACTGGACACTATTGGCCTTGAATAATGCTAATAAATATAAAAGAGGCTTAAAGTGATCTGTAGGCAAATTATAGGGTTGATAGGATAGTACCCTAGAAATTCTAATTTAGTTTATAAAATCTAGGAAGTCCTGAGCAAAAAATAGCTAAGCAAATGCCTGAAGGATAAATAGGACTTAGGTGGAGAATGGTGGCCATGCATTCCTGGCTGATGGAAAGGGCTCCAGTGAGGGAATGTTTGCGATCTGGAGATCCTTTTGAGGAAATGATAGAAAGCAACATTGCTGGAGTGTAGTGAGCAACGTAATATAGGACATTTGGTGCACCAGAACTTATAGTTAAGAGCCTCCATGGTTTTGAAAAGCGCATTTTATTCTCTATAGGTCTGTCCTTAAATCCCAGCTAAAGTTTGACATAAATGTACAGATTTGAGTGGGCAATATTAGTACCAAAGCCACACATCATATTTCTTCTTATTTGCCATATTTTCGATAGCTGAGGGTCTACTTGCTTAAAAAATACTTTAGGAGCACCTGGGTTGCTCAGTTAGTTAAGCATCTACCTTTAGCTCAGGTCATGATCCCAGTGTGTTGGGATAACCCCCACGTTGGGCTTCCTCCTCAGCGGGAATCTGTTTCTCCCTCTCTCTTTATCCCTGCCCCCGTCTCATGCTTTCTCACTCTTTCTCTATCAAATAAATAAATAAGATATTTTTAAAAATATTTAAAAAAATATCTTTTTTAAAAAAGATATTTTTATAACTTTATTCATTTTGGAAAAAATCAGTCATACACTCTACCCTATGAAAGATCATGATATGATAAGATTTATCGTACTTTTATGTATACTTTAGAGATACAGAAAGCAACATTGTACAGAGGAAATATTCCTAAAGTCATAGATCACCCAGGAATTCCTAAAATCTCTGTATAGTTTCTTTAAAATCTAATGATAATAATCATCGAGTGTATCAAATAATAGATAATGAAAGAGTATACAGACTTCATGGAACACAATAAAGCAAAGTGAATCTAAGAGGCCAGTTGATTCTATTATTAGTGTGCTTTGGATCTCAGAAACCCTAGTTACTTCTATCTTGGTTTCTAGCTCTGTAGCAAATGGAGGAGTTTCAGATCAGTGAAGTATTCCTATTCTTAGAAATAAATGGTGATTATAAGCAGGGACGGGTTACCTTCATTGTTCAAGGAGACTGAAATGTTAAAATGTTAAGATGCAAAATGTTAAAAAGAATACAAGCTGAAAGCTTTGCAGACTAATTTATTATTTTTAAATGGTTTCATTAGTTACAGACATGAGCATATTATTAACACTTGAATAAACTTGCCCTTTTAAAATTGAGAAGGGAATTAAATTCAAAAGACTTTATTATATAAAACAAAAATTTTCTTTTAGCAAAGTTATTTTTATTCATTTAAGATTATATGCAGTTTGTCTGTTTCCTGATTTGGAATTCAGATAATTCAATGATAATAATAATGATAATAATAATACCTCTTACACTTACTAAGTTGAAGCAGATGGAAATAGAAAACCCAAGCTGCTATTCAGCATATAATCACTATGCAAATATTCCAACAGCTTGCATGATTTTTCAAACTATTATCTCAAGAGCAACAAACCATTATATTGAAAAGTTGAGAAAGAGAGCACAGTAAAAAGATGTTATGCATATAGAGTTTGAGACCATTTGTACTCAATTCAACAATGATTAAAATAAATCCACTATTTTTAAAGGATACCAGTAAGAAAAGGGAGGCTTAGAGACTGTGTTTGGCAACATTTCCCAAACAAGAGTCTGTGTGTGTGTGTGTGTGTGTGTGTGTGTGTGTGTGCGTGTGTGTATGTGTGTTGCGTACAGTGTACTTTGTGGCTTCCTTCTCATCATTTAAACATGGTGAATCTCACCTATCTTAAAAAATCTCAAGTTCACATTTCTCCCTTCCACTTCTCTTTCTCTGTCTTCCCTATTACAGCAACATTTCTTGGGAAAAAAAGGTTAACATGGCACCTTCAATTCCTCACCTATTTTAATTTTTAGTACCTATTACAATTCATCCATTAATTCATTTAAGAAATAGTAATGAAGGCCACACCATTTGCTGTGTGCCCAAGAGCCAGTGGTGAGTAAAGTCCAATATGGTGCCTATCCCCATGAAACTCCATCATGGGAACAGTGGATATCCAATGTACATTATAATGAAGAGAGTAAATGTTTTCAACTGTAGTATGCATAGTTGACCAATCCGAAATTTAAGAGATCGATGAGTTTTTCCTTGTTATGCTTGATTTTGGATATATTTCAGACCCCCGTGTTAACTAAACCTAAGCCTCAAAGGAGTTTTGGAATGACTATTCTCTGACTCATCCAACCACATCCCTGAAGTGAGATTATTGCACTGCTTCACACACTTTTTTTTTTAAGATTTTATTATTTATTTGACACAGAAAGAGAGGAGAGAGCAAGCACCAGCAGGGGGAGTGGCAGGCAGGGGACAATCAGGCTCCCCACTGAGAAGCCTGTAGTGGGGCTTGATCCCAGGACCCTGGGATCATGACCTGAACCTAAGGCAGCTGCTTAACCGACTGAGCCACAGGTGCCACACATATTAAATCATTTGTTCTCATGGATCCAATACTACTTTTGGAGGCAGTGCTAAAAACTGTAACTTAATTGACCTCCACGCAGTGGAGTAAAGTACCTATATTATATTAGGTACTTATAATAATACTTATAGTATTGTATATTTATATTATAATATAAAGTTACTTTTACCATATACCTTACATTACGTTATTTAAAGATGACAGAGTTCCTGAGGACAGGTGGAGATTTAATACTAAATGAAAAACTGCTTCTCGTTTTTAAGTTGGAGAAAGGAGTAAACAGTGTGAACGGGAAGCATACAAAGTTTAACATATTTTAATATAATTATGTCTTTGCAGCCTGAAATGTTTGTTTAGTCAAAGTAATGCCAAAATATCAAATCAGAACATATAATGTACTCTGTAGTTGAGTAGCTAGATCAGAAAGAAATAATATTAGCTAACATTCTGGGGGCTTACCACAAGCTAGATAGAGTTCTAAGAATTCCACAGTTATAAACAAAACTGTAACATCAAAAATGCTATTACATTAATAAGGAACATAAAAATAGTCAAGCGCCTTGCACATAGTTACACAGCTAATAAATAGCCAAACTGAGATTCAAGTTTGAACCACTCAACAACAAAAATCTTTTCTGAGATTCTAATTGCTAGACCCTTTTACTTAGACTATTGTACACATAGTACAATAAAAAAAACAAATGGCTTATAAAATTATACTAAGTTGGCAAACCCACTTTAAAGATCTGTTGCATCAGCATATTCTCCTTGTGTACTTAAGTGATGATTGAATTTCTACGAACCCCGGTTTTTATGTGGCATAATCAACTTCACAATCTATGGAATAAGGTGAACCCACAAGAGCCTGTCATTAAAGCCATGTTTTTATTAAATGTACGTACAAGTTGTATCTGTAAGCATCTAGTAATGAATTTACACAAGGATGAGGAAAAAAATTTAGTGGGCCTTACATTTGCTAAAGAAACTGGGAGAGAAGAAAGTGCAACTTTGGGTAATGTGTCAATGATAAAAATACAGATTGTAAATATATCAGTCATATACTTTGTGAAATACCATAGAAGCTATGGAGTAGAAAAGAGTTAGCATTATCTACTGAAAACAAAACAGTTTGAACCCAGGAGGGGAGGTTATCATAATTAAGTAGCCACATCGAATGACCCATATTCCTTTACTTGCATGTTTTGTTGAGAAAGTTGGTACATATGCTCTGTAAACTCTGTGGAAGGACCAAGGGAAAATTAAAATGTCAAAGGTCATCATGCTGTGGCAAATAGAAGGTAAGTAAAAAACTAAAAAAATTTAGTAATTTTTTAACTAAAATTTTTAACTAAAAATGACTAACAATGTCTTAAGAATTAATTAAATCACACACACACATAACACTTTCAGAAAGGCTAGTAATTGAAAAATATGTAAATATATATGGCACAGAAATATAAATATATGGCACAGAAATATAACCAAATTTTTTAGCAATTGATAATTCTGTAGTCAGTAATGGGCTGAACTGAGTAAAAATCAGAATTTTTCAATACTGCCGTACGTTATTGCTCAGAAATGCAAAAGAAAATATAATGAACAAAACTGGGTTTTGCTAGCCAAATCAGGCAGCTGAAAACACCCAAATGACTTGCAAAGGCAGCAGAGATGACCGTAAACTTCTGCTTTTGAGTGGACTGTTTAAACCATAGCCCTTGAGCTTGGACAGAGGGAAGGGACTTTCACATATGCAGACAGTGGGTCACATTCTAGTGTTTGGAAACAATCCTGGGTGCAAAAGCATATCCTTCTTGCAACCTTGCAGTTTTCTGTTGATATTTACCATCTTCTACATCTCATCAGTGTGTTCCTTTTCTTCTGCTCCCATTATGTTAGTTAAGCCCTTTATGGCTGAGCTCCTAAACTACTAGCTCCTTTCTGTCCCATTACTACATTGTTGCCAGATGGATTATTCTAAAAATCCTTCAATGTTTTTACATTGTCCTCAAATTCTAACTCCGTAGATATGTTAATATTCTTAATTGAATATAAAGTTTCAAAAAACTAAATTTCTTCCTTGTCTTAGATCCACAAATAGCAAATTTCCCTTGTGTTCATAAGATAGATTGGTCTCCATTTGCACATAAAAGAGAGATCAGAGGTGTGGCTCAGGGGGTTAAAGCCTCTGCCTTTGGCTCTGGTCAAGATCTCAGGGTCCTGGAATCAAGCCTTGCATCGGGCTCTCTGCTGAGCAGAGAGCCTTCTTCCCCCTCTCTCTCTGCCTGCCTCTCTGCTCTACTTGTGATCTCTCTCTTTCTATCAAATAAATAAATAAATAAATAATCTTACAGAAAAAGAGAGACAGAGAACATATGTTGACATGTAGATAATGTGTTGACTTGAAATGAAAAAGAAAAATAATCAGTACACAAAATGCCTGAAATGGATGCCATCTCCCTTTCTCTACTCTGTCTCTCATTCTACAGAACATAATTTATAAAGGCTTCATAAACTTTTTATTTGGATAGCCAATGAAACTCAAATTCATTTGAAACTGAACTCAGTATTTTTCCTGTTCTTAAACTCTTTTCTTCTAGATTCCCTAAATTAGTCATTTTCTTTGGAGTTTACTAAGGTTCTCAAACTAAAAAACGTTAGGGGCAAACTTGAGACCATTTTTCCTGGAACTCTTTACTTACTTCCTTTTCAGTTATAACACCAACATTATCTCTTACTTGGATTATTAAATAGCCTTATAAGTGATCTATTTTTCAGTAATTTTACTATGTTAGGGTCATAGTACTTGCTATTACATATAAACCCTGAAATCTTCCAGACTTAACAAAACAAGGGTTTGTTTGCTCATCAAAAGCCCAGTTTGCTTACGCAAAGTCTAGTGAGAATGGCAGCATCTGTGTCTTTGTTTCATGGACTCATTGCGTAACTGAGGATATGGAATGCATCATCAAATCTCCTTGCCAGTTGTCCTGAACACTGACGTAATGCAAGCAGGTGGAGGAAGAAGAAATATGGGAGATGTGTCGGAAGTTTGGAAATGTAGTTCTTACCTGGGCAGCTACTTTTTAAAAAAACTGTACACTGTAGAGATGAGCATAAAGCCTTGGAAGCTAATTATCTCTGCCATATATGTTCTCTCCAAACTATTCTAATAGTCCACCCATGACTACTTTTTTTCATGACTATTTTAACATATGAATCTCTGCCGATTCTCTGTTTAAAGATCCTGTATCACTCCCATTACTCTCACAAAAAAGTATAACCCTTATCTGACAGAAAATTTTGAGAGTTGAAAGGGTGCCTTGTTTTGGGGAAAAAGGTAATATTAACATTATGTAAGGATTGTTCTGGACAAACCAAGACAATATAGAGTCATCCTTCTTATAAGATGCTTTAAAATCCACCACATTCTTGCCGTTTTAAGCATCAAATCCAAACCATCCTAATTACTAATTTAATATGTGTACTCACCATATTGCACTATTTTAATTCATAAAAAAGTGTTGTTCCCTTTCTTATTCTGTAGTACTTCTGTTTCCTCTTCCTATAACTAACTCATCATCTTCCAGGTCCTTAGGCATGACTTCCGATGGGAAATCTCCATTTTTCTCTACTGAAGGCACTCTACCTTTTCTTGATTCCGTATAATACCAAATGAACTATGTTATAACCAGCAGTTTATTTATATGCACACCCCCACATCGAACTTCTTGGGAGCAGAATGATTGTCACCATTTTATCCTTGGCTCCTGGAAAAGGAATTAGCATAGAATAAACATTTGATAAATATATGTTGATAAATGAACAAACTTAACTTTTTTTTAAAGATTTTATGTATTTATTTGACAGAGAGATCACAAGTAGGCAGAGAGGCAGGCAGAAAGAGAGGGGAAGCAGGCTCCCCGCTGAGCAGAGAACCTGATGCAGGGCTCCATCCAAGGACCCTGAGATCATGACCTGAACCGAAGGCAGACCAAGAGCCGCCCACGCGCCCCCAAACTTAACTTTTCTTATCCCGTCTATTTTCACAGCATCTTTTGTTTCTTCATTATCAGATGGGTAAAATAAGAACTGAATCTACATAATAGGATGTTTATAGGAATTAATGGATATATACAAATAAATATACAAAACATGCTTAGTATATTAGTTGGCACAAAGATGGTCTAAGTTTTAGCAATTATTATTCCCCAAGTTCAGATGAAATATATAATGTGATCTCCTTGTGATTTTTTTTCCTGATCACTTTCAGTCAAAAATATTTTTTCTCACATTTTTGTGCTCCCCTATTGAATAATTCTCTCATCATTTGACTTATAATTAATTGAAAAGAATTATGTCTTCCCCAATAAGTTATAAGCCCTTGATAAGAAGGCTGTGTATTATGCTTACTGTGGCAATCTGGTGATTGGTACAACATGGACACCACGTAAAACATCTATAGAATGTCTTATAGTTAAAGAAAATTAAAGACTGAAGAAACATAATTTTGAGGATTCTCCATTACAAGAGATGATAGTGACTTGAAAAACAAACAACTCTTAATAAATAGGTCATATTGACTTTGAAAGAAAGAGACTATATTTTGTTTGCTTGCTTGTTTAAATAGTAGGAGAGTCTTGTAGCATTCTAAAATAAAACAGTATTTTCAGACTGGGTTGACATACTCTGGAGCGACTGTTCCTTCACTTTCTAATGCAACTACCTATTTGCTTCCAAATGATTTCCTCTTCTAATAATTTAGATGATGGTAGTTTTTTTGGAATTTAAAAAGACTCTAAAAACCACCAATCCAACTCCTCTAATTTTATATGCAAGGAATCAAAAATCCAGAGAAGTTAAGCAACTTTGAAATTCTACCAGACAGTAAAGGATTTGGGGAAATATAGTCACTAGTTATTTATCCAAATAGTTAATGTCTTCAAAAGTATCAGTAATTTAGATGAAACTGTCAATTCAATATATTCTAGATGCAGTAGAGGCTTAATTGAATGTCTGCTTGAATTACATTCAATTATATTGATGTTTCACTAATACGTGTTGCAATGAGCATAACAAAATCTCTCTCAAACTTGAACTTTTTTCCCATGTTGTTAAGACACCAGTTTAATTATCTTTAATTTAAAGTTAGATTTTAGAATTACTGTTCATGACTGCACATTGATTTTACTTGTGTTTAGGAAATCCTTTAACCTTGAATCATTTATAGACATTTATAAATCATGAATGGTGCTTTTTTTTTAAATGTTTGAGACTAAACATTTACATGATTGCAAATGTCAACAATATGAAGAAAAAGTTGTAGAATGGAACGAACAAATGATACCAGAAAAGTTTTACAATTGCCTGTATAATCCATAGTGCCCTTCATAATCTAAAGCCATTTGAAATTGTGCACTGATGCAGATGGTAACATAGTGCGTTTTGGCATTACTTACTAGAGAATATAATTTTATCTTCGTTCCTTTTATTGCAGAGCATTACATCTGAACAGACACAGAAATACAAAAGTATATGCATGATAACATCTAACTTATTTACCTTTTGTTTTGCCAGTCTATCATAGTATTTCAAGTGTTTGTTTTTAAATGTTTTCTTTTGGTAGGGGGAAATGTCACTAACAGTAATCATAATTGTTACTGAGAAGTACACTTTATTATTTTTTATTATGTTCCATTAGCCACTGTATAGTACATAATTAGTCCTTGATGCAGTGTTCAATGATTCATTAATTAAGTATAACACCTAATGTGCATCACAGCACATGCCCTCCTCAATACCCATCACCATGTTACTCCCTCCCCGCACCTTCCTCCCCTCTGAAGCCCCCAGGATGTTTCCCAGGGTCCATAGTCTCTCATAGTTCATCTCCCTCTCTGATTTCTCCCCCTTTGGTTGTCCCTCCCTTCCCTTGTGGTCCTCTGTGCTATTCCTTATGTTCCACATATGAGTGAAACCATATGATAATTGTCTTTCTCTGCTTGACTTACTTCACTTAACATAATCCCCTCCAGTTCCATCCATGTGGATGCAAATGGTGGGTATTCATCATTTCTGATGATTGAATAATATTTCATTATGTATATGTACAAATGGCTAACAGACACATGAAAAAAATGCTCAACGTCATTAGCCATAAGGGAAATACAGATCAAAACCACATTGAGATACCACCTTACACCAGTTAGAATGGCAAAAATTAATAAAACAGAGAACAACAAATGTTGGTGAGGATGTGGAGAAAGGGGAACACTCTTGCTCTGTTGGTGGGAATGCAAATTGGTATAGCCACTCTGGAAAACAGTATGGAGGTTCCTCAAGATGTTAAGAATAGAGCTACCCTATGACCCAGCAATTGCACTACTGGGTATTTACTCCAAAGATACAGATGTAGTGAAAAGAAGGGCACATGCACCTTAATGTTCACAGTAGCAATATCCACAATAGCCAAACTGTGGAAGGAGCCGAGATGCCCTTCAACAGATGAATGTATAAAAAAGATGAGAGGTACGTTTTAAAAATACATTCCTGGGATGCCTGGGTGGCTCAGTTGGTTAAGCAGCTGACTCTTGTTTTTGGCTTAGGTCATGATCTCAGGGTTCTGGGACCAAGTCCTGAGTAGGGTTTTGTACTCAGCAGGGAGTCTGCTTGAGGATTCTCTCTCTCCCTCTTCCTTTGTCCCTCCCCCTGCTCATGTGCACACAAGCGCACTCTCTCTCTAAAATAAAAAAATAAATCTTTTTTTAAAAAGTACGTTCCTAATTGATAATCTGGTGATCATAATAGTGAATTCAAATGTTGCATTAAATAAAGTATTCCATATAAAAGACTTAACATAATGCTGGACATATAGTGTACATTCATGAAATGGTGATTACTTTTTTGTTTACCAAAGGAAAACAAGCTTTGTTGATATTAGTCAATAACATACTTTATGAAAGAGAAGTTGAAAAGTGCCTGTGTTCAGTTTTATAACATCATTTTCCCCCAAAGAAGATTCTATGTATATATACTCTGTTAATTACTGAGAATAAGTGAAAGGAGAAATATATTTTTTTTAAATTAGAGCTACAAAATTGTCTCCTAATGGTTTACTTTATTTAAAAAAAAAACTTCGTGAGAATATTGTAAAAGTATCCACTGAAATTCTTGCTGTTACATAAGCACAATATAAACTGTGTTTGTTGTATATTCAGCTAGTTTAAAATATTTTTTGCAGTGTTGCCATAGTTGCTGCAAGAGTTAGAAGATAAAATATCTGTTGTGGAATTTGCAGACTAGCTGAAACAATAAAATAATGCACATGAAATGGCATTTACTGTAAAGGCAACAATTACATTAATTTATCTAATTGAATTGTCAGTTATCAAAAGGCAATGGTGATAAGCCACTATCTCAGGCTGGCTTTTTGACTGTAGCCCCCCACCCCCCACTTTCTTGCAAACGCAGAAGGGTGAGACTAATTCTCAGTTGGTACCAAATGAAGCTAGAGGAGAATAAAAAGACAGGACCAAGAAAGGTCCTTGCAGAAGTCATGAGACCAGACTTGCTCTTTCATGCCTTTCCACTCTCTAGAATTTAAAAAGCAGAGCAGTATCATGTAGGAGAATACCTTAATTTAGTTTGAGCCATGAAGTAAAGAATGAGGCATTCATGAGAAAGAACATCTCTTATGGAATAGAAATAACTTGCTTACTTAAAGCTTTCGTGGTTTTTATACTTAAAATTCCTTAAAACATCATTGGCAACAAGACTGGTGGTTAAAAATCTGCCACAGTCTTGTAATTGTATGGACATTGCTGAGTCTTCAGAAATGATGAGCAGTTTGAGGTTGTACTCTGAGATTAAGACAAATAATTTCCAATAGAAAAAGCCAGAAATTAGCTCAGTGATTAATAAGTGTCTTGAATTATCTTTGTTATTGGGTAAGCAAGTAAATAAATAAGTAATTAAAAGAGCGGAAAGTGGGAATATTTTAATATTTTAACGATCTCTTTATACTTTTGAAATTATATCATAAACATTAGTATTGAAATAATTTCATTTATTTTTAATATCCAAATATAAATAGATGGATAGATACATAGAGATACTTAGATATAGGGATGATTACTTAAAGGTGATAAATAAATATTATTTTGGGGAGAAAGATTTAAAAATAACTTCATGTGGGAGATTATCCGTGAAATAGATTATCTAGATAATTTACTTAGAAATCTATATGGTCTATTATTACCATCTAGTGGCAATGTCTTTGAACTGCAAATTCTCAATACCAATATAGATTCTAAGGGGGCTTGGCCAATTCAACCCATTTTCTTGATGCATATGTCAGAAATATTAATTATTATATAACATCACTAACCATACACACATTACCTTGTAAAAAATTGTTTTATAAAATGAAACTTATTTGAATAAGGCCAATTACAAAACACTTAAATTAGTTTTGATAGATACCAAAATCAAAATTGGGCTGAGAAGAAAATAATATATTCAAGTTGAATGAAATCACCAAGAATAGGGCATATGAATAGAAAAAAAATTCTCTGCAGTTTGGCAATATAGGCTGCCAGTTTTAAATGTATAAGTTTGATTAGATGAGAGATATGCAAAAAAAAAGTCAATGTTGAGATTGAAGTTTAGAAGTTCAAATTAAATAGCATAAATTGGTGATAAAGAATAAGGATAATACATTTAAAAATGATATAACAAAAATGTAAAAAGTGAATATGTAGTTATGTATAATAACATGTTGTTATGGGAGAAGATTAATTGGGAATTGCTTGCAATGATTTATGAGGATATAAGCACTTGTATATGAGTGGTCATTGGGGAAATGCAAAGAAAGCAAAGAATCTGTAAGATTTGTCAATAAAGGTACAGTACTTGATAAACTAGGTGAAGGAGATAAAGGAGATGAAAGTATCTCTAAGGTTTTGAATACGGAGAACTAAGGAATAGTGGTTGTGTGTTAAGTATTAGGGAAATTAAGAATAATTATTATACATCCTTATTATAGGATATAAATCTCATAAAAGCTGGACGGAATTCTAAGTGATTTTCCTACACTTTGTCATTTAATCCTCCTAATCCCCGTTTATGAACTGGGTGGGGTGGGGGAATTCGAAGGAATCGGAGCCAACTATATTACGTCATTTTCCCAAGACCTTACAGCTTAATATGTGGCATCACTGGCATTTGCTTCCCAAACCCATGGGATTCCAGGAGTTGGTGCTTTTTCTCTTCTCTGTGAAACATCTTCAGTTGTTTAGCACCTTGACTGAGATTTTTTTTAAAAACTAAGTTAATGTGAAGATTCTACAGTATACCTAACCCTCTATTAAAAATTATACGACTTTATATAACTAAAGTTTAGAAATTTTGAAGTTTACGAGGTTATTTTCTTTTTTTCTTTAAAGATTTTATTTATTTGTTTGACAGAGAGAGAGAGATCACAAGTAGGCAGAGAGGCAGGCAGAGAGAGAAGGGGAAGCTGGCTCCCTGCTGAGCAGAGAGCCCAATACGGGGCTCTATCTCAGGACCCTGAGATCATGACCTGAGCTGAAGGCAGAGGCTTAACCCACTGAGCCACCCAGGTGCCCCACTAGGTTATTTTCTATATAAAGTAGGGGATGTTTGTCCTGAAATATAAACCTAAGAAGAAAACAATAAAGGAATATAGAAAATGCATGTTTGTGTACCATAATTTTTTTAATTACACCATTGTAATAACTGAAAGATGGTCTGCTAAAGTGTGCAGTGCATGGTAAAGATGTGATTTTCTGGTCTACAATTAAACAGAATTACCACAGAGATCCAACCCATCTGATACTCAATGAAGGGACAGACAGAAAGCTGCATGCAGAGATTATCTAGCGTCTCTCTAGGTCGACATGTATGCCTGGTTTCTGGTTGTTCATGCTTATTGGTTGGTAACAATGTGTTTATTATTGGTAGTAGTATAATTAATATAATTAGTATAATAATAATAATTATTATTATTTATTTTGGAGTTAAGATAGGTAAATTCCAAAAATATTTTAATAGTCTCAGCTAACCTATAATTATTAATAGTTACATTAATTAATAATTATTGATGATATTATTATTATCCTTTCATTTTCAAAAGTGTCCTGGTTGAGATGATGAGTTATATTGTTATCCCAGACAAGGGGTACTTAAAGATATGGTGGTCTAGTAAAACTTATAGATGCTCTTTAGAATGCTATTTTAAAATGCATAAAATAGGGGTTTCTGGGTGGCTCAGTCAGTTAAGTGTCTGGCTTCAGCTCAGGTCATGATCCCAGGGTCCTGAGATTGAGCCCCACTTTGGGCTCTCTGCTCAGTGGGAAATCTACTTTTCCCTCTCACCCTGCCCCTCTCCCTGCTCCTTCTCTCTCTCGCTCTCTCTCATATAAATAAATAAAATCTTTAAAAGAAAAAAGTAAAAATAACATACATAAAATTACAAAGGGAAGCAAATATTAAAATAGAATTATCAAAATATTTTAAAAATCAGATTTGTGTTGTAGTGAACATTGTGCTCCTTTACTAACTCATTAGTTACTGAGATCTAGTAATGCGTTTAACAACTACTATAATTTAAAGAAGGATTAATCAAATAGTATTTCAACACAGATGTAAGGTGAGAAATATATTTGTAATTTCTGTTGATGAAAAAGTCAGAAGTCCTAATTCTATAGCTTAGGGCTTATATTCATTCTTGAAAGAAATACTAATTTTCAGTTTTTTAAAAATTAAGATAATATTATTCCTAACCCCAAAATCAAATAGTTAAGAACCTCTAGATATACTCCATTGCTGGTGTATATGCCTTCTCCAACACTAGAATTGAACATTTGGAAATGTTCATAATATAATGCAAATTATATTCACTTTTGCATCTTTAGTAACAAATAGAAAGCATAACATATTCCACACTTTCAATAAATAAATGAATGCATAAACAATAAAGTCAGTGAAAAAATTGAGGATGTGCCAAATTCAACAGGAAAAATTACATGATAAGACACAATAGAGGAGTTTCCAAAGACTTTAGCTAGTGGTGGGAGATATGATATGGAAATGAGGATGAATTGTACAGAAACTGAGGCTTATGGTCCTGCCCACGTTTTCAGCACGGTTATGACCTGTTTGGGCAGTGGAAAAGAAGGCAGGGCCTGACCTCGCTCCCCACTGACATCTCGCTAATCCCCATATTGTGAGATTGAGGATACTGAAGTTAGGTCAAAGGACCGTTCTGACAAAGGGAAGATGCTCATCTTTTGTTTCTTTCTTCTCCCTACTTCCAGTCCCAGTCACGAGTTCAAAAGTACACCCTGGAAGGTTTAGGCAGTATTGTCATTGGAGGATTTACTCTACCTGTGTGATGTTTGTCCTTTACTTGGAAATCTGTTCCAGAGATCTCTTCACATCTTTCCTTCTGAGCTCTCGGCAGCTCTTCGTGTTCTTGCTTTTGCACCTCCACCAGCTCTCCTGTCAATGGATTGGAGTTGTCTGATAGAGGAGACATTCGTTTTTCCTTTCCCGTTTACCCATATAAGAGTATAGGTGGTGTTACCGTGGGGGAAGGAGGGAGCATCTGGAGGTTTATTATATAAAGAGAAAAAATTGAATTGAATGTCTAATGAAAGAACATTGAAGCTTTCTTTACTGTTCCCACTGGGTCTCAGCAGAAGTATATTCTAATTGTGCCTGGACAAGTCCCTTTAAATACTTTAGCCTCCCACAAGGACAATTGTATCTCCTCAGCTTGTCGGTAGGGATGATCTGAACAAACAAAAACAAAAACAAAAAACAAAACAAAACAAAACAAAAAACCTGTCCAATTGATGTGAGTGCGGGGATAGAGCAGAAGGCCACAGAACATAATCAAAGGAGGGCACAGTGAGGAAAAGACAGTAACGGATGTTCAAGGTGTTTAATGATAAATTCCCTTATAATGAATGTTCTCAGCAGTCCTAGATGAGTAGACATAGATTTACATATCTATAATGAAATATATTAATATATATTAAATATTACCAAATAATATTATAATTATAATATTATAATTTGTACTGACATTGTCAATAGGAGTAAGATTAGCCATTTCTGAGATGGTAGGTGATAGATGTGATATGATAGATTGTGACAGAGGGGACTACTTTAGATAAGGTTGGGGATAGGTAAGCATTTTTTAGTAAGTGACATTTAAAGTGAGACCTGAGTGATGAGAAAAGAGACAGTCATATGAACGTTTGGGAAGGGAGTATGCCAGACAGAGGGAAGAGCTCAGAATCTTGTAGGGTCATGTAGGATCTAATAGTAGC
Organism: Nasua narica; assembly: GCA_028533885.1. Lineage (NCBI taxonomy): Eukaryota > Metazoa > Chordata > Mammalia > Carnivora > Procyonidae > Nasua > Nasua narica. Next base: position 128,213,639 of record CM052800.1, read on the forward strand.
TTCTCACTAACTTGGTTCTCACTCTGTCTTTTAGTCCCTTAAACAGTACTTGCCCCCTTTAAGAATTGGAGAAAACTCTAAACAAGCATAGGGTTCAGGAAAACCACCACAAATAATACAGAATGAATATATATTCTAAATGGCAGTAGATTTTAATAGGAAACATTCTAGTTTAGGACTAGTTCTAAGAGATTTAATGTGTATCATGTGCTTACTATCAGCTAGGGTCTCCTAAATTTTGGTAAGTACTTTGGATTTCAATCTAAGTCTAATTAATTAATTCACTGAACGGTTATAAGAGAAAAGTGCACGATTTGAGTTATGTTTTGAAAAGCCTACTTTGGATCTTTGTGGAGAATGGATTATAGAAGAACAGAGAACCCTGGGGGACAAAGTAGGGATGAAAGCCTCCAGAATTCTGTTTGGAAATGTTCATTTTTTTTTTAAAGATTTTTTATTTATTTATTAGAGAGAGAGACTGAGAATGAGAGAAGGTCAGAGAGAGAAGCAGACCTCCCGCAGAGCCGGGAGTCCGATATGGGACTCGATCCCGGGACTCCGGGATCACGACCCGAGCCGAAGGCAGTCGCCCAACCAACTGAGCCACCCAGGCTCCCGGAAATGTTCATTTTTAATCACAGTTTGGGCAACCTTTTCTGAAGAGGGTAAGCATTTGCTTCCCTTTCCTAAATAAACTTTTGATAGAGCCAAGATAAGACCTCTTTCCAAAAAGCTGGTGGTGTCGTTGTTAAAGACAGGTCCGGAGCCAGACTAAGAACACAGAAGCTCAGGCTCTGCCTGTTACTAGTTGCGTGACCTTGAACTTACTGACTTATTGGGTTTTCTGTGCTTCAGTTTCCTCAGACAAAAGGAGGATGGTAATTGTGTCCTGTCTAATGGAGTTTTTAGAGATAAAATGAATTAATTAATGTAAGCCCTTAAAATAGGGCTAGGCACATTTTTGTGTGATACACAACTAAGTTTCTTAAGACTATTCCTGAACCACCGTACTTTTTATTAACATCCATTCTTCAGAATATGTATTCATTCTGTATTATTTATAGAGGTTTTCCTGAACCCTATGTTTAGAGTTTTCCCCAATTCTTAATGGGGACAATCATCATTTAAGCAAATAAAAGACAGAATGAGAAATTAAGTATTAATGGGGGACTGTAATTAGTTTAATTATGATATTTTAGTTCTTTGTGCAATTCCTGTTGATATCATTTGGATGTCATGCAGAAGCTAAAGAGCACTACAGAATAGGACTCCTGACCTGTACATATTGCACATTGGACTATCATCAGAGACTGACCTTAAATGATACTGTGTTGTTTCCTTAGTAAATTTAAGATTATGAAAAGTATCCTTTTGTACTTTTCTCTACTTTCTTTCCATTTTTAATTTATTAAATCAACCATTGCTCTAAATAAAGAAATCATAGGATCATATAGCAGAACTGGAATTTCTTGAGTGCAAAAAAAATTGAGTATTAACAATGTATTACTAAAAATACCAAGTTCCCAGGGCACCTGGGTAGTTTAGTCGGTTAAGCATCTGCCTTTGGCTCAGGTCATGATCCCAGGGTCCTGGAATTAAGCACCACATTGGGCTCCTTGCTCAGTGGGGAGTCTGCTTCTTCCTCTCCCTCTGACAACCCCCACTTGTGCTCTCTCTCGCTCACTTTCTCTCGCTCAATATCTCTCAAATAAATGAAGTCTTTTAATAAAACAAAACAAAATAAAATAAAAATACTGAATTCCTAAAGCAGAACTAATGAAACAAAATTATTTCATTATGAACCTGGAAACATTACAAAAATATGACTAAACTTCAAGAAATGTCTGAATTTCATCTTCCTCATTTGGTCAGACTCTATCTGGACATTGTAGATGAGAATGATTGTTAATACATGCAGACTGACAAGGATGATGAAGTCTCTGGTAATCGTGTCTGTGTGAAAAACTGAAGAACCATTAACTTCCAGTAATTAGATGGCTTTTATGTAGACGAAAGGATTTATTCTTTTTAGCCTTGTGTGAAAATTACAGGAAAACACAAAAAGAAAGTTTTTCTTCAAGTGTAAATAATTGCTCAAAATACATGAGAAACATTAGACAACAGAAATTCTCAAGGTTCCCCCCCTCCCCTTGTTTCTACTGTCTGTTCTAGGAAAAAAGCTGTTACAAGGATGTCTAGTTGTCAAGGAGAAAATTTGGTCAAGTTGTTATTAAAGTGATTTCATTTTTCTATACGAATACATGTCTCAAAATTCACAAGTAATCTCATAATCTTACATGTTGCAAAATTGCAAAGATAAATTTTGATCCAAGCAGTCTCTCGTGATGAGATGTTTCAGCATTCTAGAAATTACCTATTGCAAGCTTAGAATATATGGGTGGTACCTAAGTCCACTGGGAGAGAGATCTTAATGAGTCACCCCAAAAGCATCGATGTGATATAACTTAAGAGATCCCAGTTGAAAAATTATGCATTCTGACTATCTTTCTAAAGAGGGAGAACCCACAAAAAAAAAAAAAAAGAAGTAGTTCTGGAAAACCAGACATTTAAAAAATAGTAACAGCCTTTACTTATTTTGAAATGCTACATTTATTGAGTCATAGCAACTATATGCACACAAGGAAAATCAAAGACAAACTGACATCAGCCTCCTGTGCTTTAATAGATGACCATAAGTGTAACTTAATGAAATAAACATACTTTCTCTCTCTCTCTTTTTAATGTGAGCATGATAACATAGGACTAAAATAAGGAATTCTATTAGTAAGACTGTTTCATTTACTTATTCACAGGTTTAATAAATAGGGGCTAGAACTTGCTGGTTTAATTTTCATTTTATTCAAATTTATATTTGCCCTTCCGCAAATTCATTTTGCTGAATGGATTTCTATTTCCCGGTCAAGCTGGCAAAAAGGTTCGTTGGTACATTAGAATGTTAAATGGTACTAAGACAAGTAAGTAAATAAAAATAATTAAAATGAATAGTTTATCATCTTCTAAATGCAAACTAGTACAACACAGAGAAAGCCAATGCCATCTTTTACCATTATTCACTTCACAGTTATTAATTATGCCAATATACATCACAGTAAAGAATGAGAAATTTTGACAACAGTGCCATGAATTGAAAAGACAAGTATGCACTTCAGCGTATGCATAGATTTAATAATATAAAAAGTATAAATATTGTTAAAATTCCAAAATTAATGCTAAAATAAAAGGACTTACGATCATTTTAAAAACAAGCTATATGTTCATAACTGTTTATAGATTTGCAGAAATACTGCAGAGAGTACACAGAGTTCTCATAACCCCGGAACAGTATCTCCTATCACTAACATCTTGCATTAGCAGGATTCATTTATTACAATTAGTGAAAAAGATATTGATATATTCTTATTAACTGAAGTCCATAATGTATTAATATTTAATTTTTTACCTAATGGCTTTGTGTGTGTGTGTGTGTGTGCGCGCGCACATGCCAGCATGCACTTTAGAGAACCACATTGCATTTAGTCAGCGTGTCTCTGTAGGCTTCTCTTGGCTGTGACAATTTCTCATGCTTTCCTTGTTATTATTGATGACCTTGAGAGTTTTGAGAAGTACTAGTTAGGTATTTTATAAAATGGTCCTCTATTGGGAACTGTCTGCTGTTTATCTCATAATTAGACTGGGGGTTATGGATTTTAGGGAGGACGATCATTAAAGTATAGTGCCATGTTCGTGACATCATATCTAAGGTTACAGAATACCACAATTTTTCAATATGATCGCATATCAGTACCACAATTGATATGACTCATTGGTCTCAATTTTTGGTGACCTTGATCATCTGGCTAAAAACATGTTTGTCAGGTTTCTCCCACCGTTAAATTCTTACCTCCAACCCTAACTGCTTCATACTGTACTCCTTGAAACCGTCACTACACCAAGGAGTGGAGAGTTATGTTCCCCCTACTTGAGGGTGGGAAATCTATATAAATAATTTGGAATTCTTCGACATAGAATATTTGTCTCTTTCCACTTTATGTGCTTATTCAGAATTTATTTATATCAGTATGGTCTCATGGACATTTAATGAATATATTGTGTTATAATCTGACACTATCTTCTTTACTTTGTGTTCACATTGTTTTAGCTCTGCTGTTAGGGAAGAGTTGCAGTTGGTTGTGTCCCTTTGAATTATCTCCATTGTGTGGGTATTTGTTGTTAATTTTTATTTCTTTGTTTAGCCAGTTGATTGGTTTGCCTATTAATTAATTTATTTTTTATTCACTCATTAATTCATTTATTTATTTATATGCATTATCTTTTAGCACAGTTTTAGATTCGCAGCAAAATTGAAAGGAAGGCACAGAGATTTCCCACTCATAATCTGTCATTTAATTGGTGTATTCCGATTATTCATAAAGTGATTATTGATTTATTTACCATGTTTGTTTTCTGTCTATTGCAGTAATTTTCCAATCCCTTTCTATCTTCTCTAGTTTTGATTATTTAATATAATTTCTATTTATTTCCTGTCTTAGATATCAGTTCTACTTCTTTTAAATTTTTTTTCTTTTAAAAATTTTATTAGTTATCCTAGAGTTTACATTATTAATTTTTTAAGTAATCTTTGTCCACTTTTACATAATGGTATACTGCTTTATATGTATTTCAGGATTCTTATAATGGTCAATTCTTCCTTCCTTTCCCTTATAACACAGCTATCATTCACATCTATATGCTAAATTTACCCAATACATTACTATTAGTATTTTAAACAAGCCATTATTTCTTAGAGCAATTAAAAATAAGGACAAGTTTACCCTAATTTATTCCTGTTCTGATGTTCTTCCTTCCTTTATGCAAATTTGAGTTTCTTTACTATATCATTTTCCATCTGTCTGAAGAACTTCTTTTAACATTGTTGCTGGGCAGATCTATTGGCAATGAATTTCCTCAGTTTTTGTTTGTCAGAAAAAGTCATTATTTCTTCTTCTTCTCTAGAAAATAATTTCACTGGATATTGAATTTTATGTTGGTATTTCTTTTCTTTTTTCTTTTTCTTTTAATACTTTTAGTATTTTACTCCCTTTCCTTCTTGCTTTCATGGCTTCTGACAAAAAAAAAAAAAAAAAGAAAAGAAAAACAACTTTTAGAGAAAAGTCTTATCCCTGTTTCTCTGTAGGTAAGATGTTGCCAAGTTCCCTTGTCTTATTGTGATTTATAAGAAATATATGCTTGGTCATTCAGATAGGATATATTTCTTATGTATATTTGGTTTTTCCCATGGTTCCTGGCTCACAGCTCCTAATACTTTTGGAATTTCCTGAGTGATAAGAACAATGGGAACATCTTTTGTCGTAGTATTTTGTCCTCCATTCCTGAAGACACTTCAGAGCCATAAAGCTGAAATGGGAGTCATGTTATTCGTTGAAAGCCCCTCTACACCTTAACCATGTTTATGTTAATGAGGGGACTTTGGAAAGGATCAAAGAGGGGTGTGTAGGTGGCTCAGTTGGTTAAGCATCTGCCTTTAGCTCGGGTCATTATTCTAGGTCCTGGGATCGAATCCCACATGGGGCTCCCTCTCCCTCTGCCCCTCCACCTGCTTGTGCTCATTTTCTCTCTCTCTCTCAATCTCTCTTTCTGAAATAAAGTATTTTTTAAAAAATTAAAAAAAAGAAAAGAAAAGCACCAAAGTATAGGGGCTGGTTGCCCAGGGAACCAATGACAAGTAGAGAGTTGCAACTTTCAGTCCCACTCCCTAATTTCCACAAAGAGGAAGGGGGCTGGAAAGATGAATAAATCACCAATGGCCAGTGATTTAATTTATCATGCTGATGTGATGAAGCCCCATAAAAACTCAAAAAGAGGAAGTTTGAAGAGCTTCATTCAGGTTAATGAACCAGAATGCTTATATATGCCACCATGCTAGGCTCCAGACTCCATGGGGACAGAAGCTTTTTGTTTGGGATTTGCCCTGTGTGTCTCTTCATCTGGCTGTTAATTTGTATCCTTTAATATCCTTTGAAATAAATCAGTAATCTAGTGAGTAAATGGGTTTCCTGAGTTCTGTGAGGTACTCTAGCAGATTAATCAACCCAAGGAGGAGGTGTAGAAACCTCTGATTTCTAGCCAGTGGGTCAGAAGCACTTGGGCTTGTAATTGACATCTGAAGTGAGGGGGGAAAAGCCACATCCATTGGAATGGGGCACAGAATTTTCACCCTCACTCCTGCTCCGGGTTTTAAAAGAGTTTCTCTTTATCTTCAGTTTTCTGAAGTTTGAATATGGTATTTATAGGTACAGATTTTTGGGTATTTGTCCTGCTTGTTACTTTCTTCTGCTTCTTGGATCTTTCATTTGGTATCTATCATTAATTTTGGAATATTCTCTGATAATTATCAGAATAATAAAATAATATTGTATATTCTATACTATATACATAATATAAAATATTATATTATACATATATAATATTGTATATAAATATAAATATTTGTATTTATATAACATATGTAAATATGTATAATATAATATAAAAATATATATTATATAAGGCTTTTATAAAAGGCTTTAGCCTTTTGGCATACCTTTTAATTTTTTTTTTTTTGTCAAAAGCCAGACCCAATATATAAGATAATAGGAAGTGAGATAAATAGGTCTCTACTACCCAGTTTTGTGTTTATGTGGCTAGGAATTGGGTTGTATTTAATGTTTACTATAGCTGCACAGTAAAGTTCCTCTTCAAGTTCCTCTAGTGCCCTTGTTCCCTGCTTTGGTCTCTCCTCTATCTTTGGGCTTCTCTGAGAAGATTGCTCATTCGGTAGAACTGTGTCTTTCACCTACAATCCAGTTATTACACTTGAGCCCTATTGGTATGGGGGTAAGAATCGGGGAAAGCAAGTGTCCTCTAACCTTATAATTAAATCCCAGTGCTACAGTGGGCCTTTCCTGGAATGTGACTTTCACAAGGCTTTCTTAGCTTCCTCTTACATGATACAAGAAAGTTGGAGTAGGCTGGAATCTTCAGGGAAATGCCCTTTCCCCAAGTTGGATAGGTCTCTGGTAGTCAGTCTCTCTTTTCCCCTGGAGAGTAGGTATTTGTTATGGAGAACACTCTAGGCATATTTAACACATGTTGCTCTTCCTCTCTTCCCACAGAGCCATGAGGGGATCTTTATGGCTTTTCAATATAATGACATGATATCTTCTTTCCTGGAAGTAAAATCTGGGAAAGGATGGGAACTCCTAAATCCAGAGACTCGAAATCCAAGTGTTTCTGAATCTCATGGTAGTCCATATTTAGTTTCTATCAATTCATCAAAATTGTCATTTAATTATTATTTGTTTATGGCTCCTGCATCTTCCCAAGTATAGAGATCTACACTTGGCTGTGGCTTCTTCTATATGCCTGTCTCTGTAGGTTTCTGGGTGATGGCTTCCCTTGAAGTCTCAATTCTCTGATGGATCCAAGAGAAGTTTGCTCAGCTTCATTCTTGTAATAAGGACAAGGGAGACAACTTTCAAACTCTTTATAGACTGAAGTTGAAACCAGAAATCCCTTATGGTCATTTTTTATAATTTATTTTTAGAGTAGTTATATTAGAGAAAATTTAAAGGTCTAAATGTTCATGGCTGTTGGGAAGACCAGAATATTCAAGACATTGAATGGAAGTGATCTATTTTCCTAGATACACAGGTTATTAATTTGTACATTATGTTATTCTGTAATAGCTTTATTGTATTTGACAAAATATTAACTTGAAAATCTATCATTTTTATATTAAAATTGAAAATACAATGAAATTTTCCATCAGTTGAATATGTGTATGTATCAATGTACATTTACTGTGTGCTGAGTATTATGATGGCCGTTTTATAAGAAAATCTTATCGTTATCTCACAAATATGTGGGATAGGTTGTATTATTCCCATTTTATAGAGTAAGAAAGTGAGACACTGAAATTTGTGTTCTTAACCACCAATTACTTTATTTCTTCAAAGAATCAGGAATTAATCTATTTCAAATATTTGGGATGGTAGAAAGATGTATGCTAAAGAATTTAGCCAAAGTCACATTTATAGATTAGATCACATTACAATCAGAATGTATCTCAGATTATACAAGTATGTGTTGGCCATCTATTCTTAAAGCATATAGATAAAGAAGTAATCTTAATTATAAAAGTAAAATATTTTATTGTATTCTTACTCCTTGATATCTATACTTACTATTAATATGAAATATCTCCTTCATTAATACTTTTCAAGATACCAAAAACAGTAAAGTAGAATAAATTGCATTGTTGTGCACTTGACACCCCTAACATAGAAATGATAAATACTATGCAGATCTTTCTTTTGTTTCATGACCAAATGCAGGTAAATCTTTTTTTTTCACATTTAATAATAAGCTATTCGTTCTCATATCTATGCCTCATAAAATAAGTGTTTTAAATTCACTTCTAATTTTAAAAACTTTGACTATAAGCTATAATTATAACAATCAAAGTTGTTTCCCATAAGCAAATTATTTTCAGAGTACAGAGTAGATACCAGGAAAACACAATGATCTATTGTCTTTCATGTATACAATTTGTTGAATAAGATACTCTAAATTAAGAGCTTCAAAAACATCTTTGGTGGCATTTGAAATAATTAGGTGTGAAAGTCATGATCCAAGACCCTTTTAAGATTTAGATCTTAAGTGCTTTCTCTTCTACTTGTCATGTCCTGACATTTTATCATTTGGTATTTAAAGAAGTAGAAATTCCCTCCTTTCCCCAAACACTGTAGACAAATTATATTTATGCTAGATAATCAATACTATTCCAAGCAACCTGGCGTGGATATTCAAAAGCATTGGCAATTCTGTCTGAAAAGATGTTTGCCCACCCACATAAGAATAGGTCTCTATATTCAAATGAAATACTTTGCACAAATAATTTTTAGAGTGAAATTTTCGAGTGGGAAAAGTATTATTGCTCATTTGAGCAGTAAATCCAATTATCTACCCGACATCCCTTTTTCTAGGTCTTTCTTAAGTATGATAAATTCAGTGTGTCACAAACTCAACTCATCTCTGTCCCCTACGTTCCACCCATACCTCCTGTTACTTAAAGTATACTTAAAGTATAAAAGTATAAAGTATAGAAGGTCTTCAATAGACCTTATTGAAGGCAGTCTTTAAAAGTTCACTTGTTTATTATGTAATTTTAAAAAATATCACCTTTCTAGAATGTAAAGTCCTCAAGGAAATGACTCGTTCTTTGCCTTAGTCGCTGATAAATCTCAAATACTTAGGATGATGCCAATCACGTAGTAGATGCTCATTTAATATTGACTCAATGGATACCTCCTCCTGCCAGAATATAAGGTCCCTGAAGGCTACAATTTTGTCTGGCTGACAATTTTTTTTCTAATGTCACAGCAGACATTCAATAAATACCTGTTGACTGACCAACTGAATAGTAGATTCAATAAAATTATACCAGCATTAAAATACTGATAATGGAAGTGGAACATGGAAAAATAACCTCTGCTCTCTATCTCTCAGCAATAAATTTGACTTAACAATGATCCATTATATATAAATTTGTTAGGCTGTGATACAACTGAAAATAATTATTCATTATATTTTTGATGTTTCACAATGACCGTGTTACTTTTATTAAATTTTTCTGAAGATTGAACTAACTTGAAACACCAACTGAGCTGTTAAGACAGGCTCAAAAACAGTTTTGAGCCTTTCAAGTATGAAGGTTCCATATTACAATGATCTTCACCATTTGGGACAATTTCCTTCAGATAAAAATTTAAAATTATCACTGTTAGGGTCATTTAAAATTGCAACAGTACTAAAAGTAGAAAAGACCTCACTGAAGGTAATGTTGAGGTCTTATCTACATTTGCATGCATATGGTTGATATATTGATGATTTTAGTTATTATGAAAATGATATAAAAAAAGAAAATGATAGTAATGCCTGAATTCAGCATATGTTTATACAGTGATATTTTAGGAGTTTGAAATAGATGACTAAGCCATGCTATAGTCTAATCATTTATTAATTATGAACTAATTCTATATCCTCAATTGTCATTCTGGGTTTAGTGCTATTCTGATATTTCATTAGTAGTTGCATAAAAGCACCCAGGTGACATATACAACTTGGATAAAGGATGGACACTCTCTTTTGGTTCCCTTGTCACTAGCATACTTACCATGACCAAAGATCTTCACTTTTTCTCTCTAATCCTCATTTCATCTTTCTGTGTTACATGGTTCCCTTTAGCCATAGCACAGTGAGCTCAGATTAATAAGAAAATAGAGTCACACTTTAAGATAATATTGATTCTGGAGAACAACTGAGGATGCTATGTTTTTTCCTTGAAGAATTGATAGGGTGGAATTCTAGAGGCACCATAAGATGTCCTTCTGAAGAAAAGTTCAGGGGATCATGAAACCCAGGCTTTATACTCCCAGAAAACTGCAAGTGTATGGATTCTCCTTCACCAGGGGGCCAGGTGATTCTTGAAGGTTAATATAATATGTTTTTTGACACTATCTTTCTTTGCTTTTAAATTTTCACAGAAATGCTGTCCACTTCTATACTAACTTTTCCTTATTGTTTTTGTTTTTGTTTTGTTTTGTTTTTTAATCTTCCCTCTTAGGAATCACAAAATGAATACTTTGAGATGAAAAAAAAAAAACTCAGGAAATTTGTCATTTTTGTAAGATGCTGATCTCCTGAATATTTCTCCAAGGTATGCTTCTGCATAGCAATCAGGGATAAGGAGGGCTCTCCTGCTGAGTTAACATGTTTCTGTTGTGATGAAAAAAAGTAAAAATTATAGTAATTTTGAGGGTCACTAACACAACTATTCTACCTTATGTGCTCAAACAGAAATATAATATCTCAGCTGGATTATGGCTACTGCTGAGTTCTTACCTCTATTTAATACCAGGGAAGCTTTTATCAAACACTTACAGTTAATTTTCTCTAACTAAACAAAACAGAACAAAACAAAACAACAACAAAAAACAAACAAAAACCCAAAAAGAAACCAAACTACTCTTAACAGTATTGTCCTCTATCCACAAGGGAATAGTTTGTTAATGATCCCTCTGGTTACTAACAGAAACTTCTGTTTACTGACAATTAGTTCAGGTTAGTAGGTTAATGAAATTTATGAAGTAACAATATGGGGAAAAAATTAAAACACAATTTTTTTCTTTCTTTTTCAGCTACCTAGACATGTGTCCAATCTAAATAAGGAAGCTGCTTCAGAAATTCTTCACAAACACCCCAAGAAATCCTAAATTGAGGGTCTGTGACCTTTGCCTTTGCAAACAAAATGTTTAAATCTTCCCATTGATCAAAGAATGAAAATTTCATTAAATAGTTTCAGAGAGATTGGAACAGGAAACAAAAGATGTTAGTAGAACTCTCAAACTGTGTGTTCCTTGTATTACATGAATATAGTTACTTAAAATAAAATGTTGATATCACTATAACCTAAGTATGATAGTATCCTTTTTTATTTCTTTGCAAATAAATTCCATACAGGAATATGTATAATAAAAGTAACCATTACTATATGACACAATTTCATTCTGCAAGTCGTGTGATCGATGTTAACTTTATCATCAGGAAGAAATTATCTTATCTGGGATACTGAGCATCAAGCCACGCAATTGTTTTGTCTTTTTCATGGTCAAAATAAAAACCAGAGCTCTATTTAGTTACCATTTACCAGAACTTACTCTTTCTCTGACTTTTTCACTTTTGCAGATCTCACCAGTCTTGCCTTAGTATTTGTCTTTAGCTATAATGGTCTACACAGCCACCTGGTAGAGAAACTATATGAGTTTTATTAAAATAATACATGAAAAATCATTCTGTGCTCCCAGGAGTTGAGATACCAATACAAATACAGAAGATAGGTTTATATGCTCAAGGTCTTGGTAATCTCAGCCAATTTCACAGCAGATAAAAGACAATACCATCAATTTCTAAGGCAACTGAGTGAGGTCAAGGTTAAGATTGTGGCAAAGCCTGGCATGGATTTGGGAATGTTAACTGTAGCCTGGATATTTGATGACATAATCTTACACAATGTATTTCATAAATGTTTGACATTGTTTAACATTTTTAACTTAAGGTATTGGGCACCTGGGTGGCTCAGATGGTTAAGTGTCTGCCTTCAACTCTGGTCTTGATCTCCAGATCCTGGGAGGGCTTCTGGCTCAGCGGGGAGTCAGCTTTTCCCTCTCTCTCTGCCCCTCTCCCTGCTCATGCTCTCTCTCTCTCTCTCTCTGTATCTTTCTGTCTCAAATGAATAAATAAAAATCTTTAAAAAAATAAATGAAATAAAATTAAGATATTTTATAGAGCAACTCAGATTTCCAGAGTCTATGGAAAAATTTTAAAATCTAAAAATATAAGCTGAAATCCTTAGTACAGACTCCTTACTGCTTCATAGATTTGAATTCTCAACTCCACCTCAGACACCATTTTACAAAGTCAAGAGGGAGACTAGAGGTTTCAGTGATTGATACCAGCTCAACTTATTTTATTTTACTTCATTAGTATCTTGGAATTATGTTAACAACATCTCATCTGAGAATTTACACAGAATGTAAAGAACAAGATTTCTGTCCAGTAAAAAAAAAAAAAAATGATTTTATGTTCTGACACTAACTTATCAATATGTTTTGTGAATATATAAAAATGTATAGCCTTCTCTATAGATTATTCTAGGCCCCCTGCATGTTCTGTGGTTGGGTTCAAGATCGGGATGAAAGAGGATGTTAGAACAACAGTAAAACTAACATTTGCATAACATTTCATTGTATTACTTTTCAGTTTGAGAGGCTTTAATAATTCCCTATGACTTGGTGCATAAAGTCGGAAGTCCTGTGTATGAATTTTTTTGGCTTCATCTTATCTCTCTAGTTTTATTTTCTAATATATGTGAATGACTTTATACAATAAAGTTCAAATAAATGAACTGTTATGCCCAGATTTTGAGATCCCCAAAGACCACCAGGGAGCCGAGTCCGATGCAAAACCAAAAGAGCCCTTTATTCAAGCTAGCTTGAGCTCAGTCTCCCACACTCACCGATGCAGCTGCGTGATGTAGAGAAAGAGAGCAAGTTTCAAAAGGCGCAACAGTTTTATAGGGGTCAGTGGCCAATGAGATTGTAACACACAGAAAGTTGCTTAGTAACTGTTTGAACTAGCCTATCACCCTGGCCAGAATTGGCGCGCAAGTTTGGCAGGAGAAAGGCGGAGTTTATATTTTTTCTGGGTCAGGGGTTCTGCATTCCTATTGGCTAACCCAAACCCAACCTACAGCCAGTCTGGGCCAATTAGCTCAAAGGAGGGGTGAGTCATACTCTGACCCTCCCAGAGGCAGGTCCTGCGAGGGCCACATACAAGAAGGCGGGTGTAAGCAAAATGAGCCAGCCCTGCTCTGCTTCTTCAGAACAATGAGAGAATCCTAAAAATCTCCACACTTGTTCATTTTTAGTAACTCATAATATTTAAGGGGCAGACTTAGTTCATATTCTAGTTTACCCCTTATTAGACATGTGATCTTGAGGACTTTTAATTATGTACCCTTAATACTTCTGAACTCCGGCTCATCATCTGGCTCATAAAAGGATAAAATTATATAAGAAGAAATGTTCTTCATCTTCTTTTCCTTATCCATACCATCCATTATATTGCTTTTTCGGTAGTGTTCTATTAGCTTAGAACATCTTCCGGGTGGTTTGGAAACTTAATGTAAAGTTTTCGCACCCATCTCTATATGCTATGAACATCTACTGTCATAGAGTTTGGCTCACTTAAGTTAGTATTTGTTTAAAGGTATATAAATGTTACCTTGCAACTGTGTCCTGACATTTTATGCACAATGGAAACAACTCAAATATATATAAAAAATAGCCTAGATGGCAAAAACAACTGGCATTTCTGTATCACTTTTTGATAAACCAATGGCTTTCACATGCTTCATCTGATTTACTACTTTAAAAACCTTTGAGGGTGGGTAAGGTAGATATTATTTCTATTATCCTCATTTCATATATGAATTTCACATATTTCATAAGTGAGGGACCTGAGGGAAATGTAGATTTCCTGCACATGGCTTCAAAATAGTTTAATTTATGTCTTCTGGCCCTGGATCCAGAGTACTTCCACTACATTACATTGTCTTCTAAGGAGCGAGTATAGTGGTAGGTTTATGGTTGATGGTAAGAATAAAAGTCCATTGTTTGTTGATTTATAAAATTTGAGATAGGTTTTAAGATACAGACACTCTTTTCTTCATGGAGATTTACAAATGTCCCTTTTCAATGTTATCACTATCTATAGTTATAATAAATAAAACTGCTCTCATTTAGAGGCAAAGGGGAAGATATTTTATTCATCTGGATTTTGCAGACAGCCCCTGAGATGTGCTTTAAGATTATTCAGGAGTTAAATGTAGTAGTTAGATAACCCAAGAACCCATCCATTCCTAGAGTGGCACACCTGAGTTTTTTGCCCATTCATGCTACATTTTTGACCCCAGAAAGTGATTCAGTTTGCTACCTCTGGTAAATGCAATGTCTACAAGTCACGTTTTACTCTTGGAAACTTTTTCTGATGACCCATTCTCAAGTATATTATCTTTCAATAGGCCCCAGGATTCAACTCTGTTGCATATGGTTTCTATTTAATGGAGTCTGTCTCTCCCGTCCCTGGTAATTTTTTCAAGTTAGTTATTTGTAGTGTAGTGATACTGCAATGAATAAAAAGTCTGCAAGGTGAAAAACAAAAGGTGCTCACAAATAAATGGTCGACTGAATGATGGGTCTGAAATATACACCTCATGAAGGCACGATACTCATTATATTTATTTTACAAGGTCAGAGATAATGGATCTGTACGACTGTAATCATAGAGAGGACACATGATATAACCCCCAGAAGAGAAGCAAATAGATCTGGGTGCTGGAGATTGCTCATGTGGAAGGAAAGGTTAGAATACCGACGGGTCATTTCCTAGATGGCTAAGCTGTCAGAACCAAGGCAGTTCTATACAAATGTACTGGGACTGATTTAGGTTTATTCACCTACCTTTCTGGCAGGTGAAAAGGATGCAAACACACTTAGTCTTTATATTGATCATCAGACCTGGGGGGAAAAAAAAGGAAAGATTCTTCGGTAGATAGTGGCACATACTTTGTGAATAAGTCTGACATGTTTTCTTAATGTGATAATCGTATCTCTTTCCTATTCATATGGATTAGTGGTTCTCAAACTTTAGTAAGCCTTAGAATCATCTGGAGAACTTGTTAAAACATAGATTTCTGTGTCTCTCTTCTCTGAAAATTTCTGATTTAACAGGCATGAGTTGGGACCAGGGAATTGTATTTCTAACAAGATCCCAGGTGATGCTGATGCTGCTGGTCTGTGAGAAGCACTGATACAGATAAGAAGAGGTATTAGTGTAGCAAATCCTCAGATAGCCTTTATTAAAACACCGTTTCAGATGATCTGTTTTAACCTGATTCCTCTACCATTATAAAATATTCTCACAATGCTTACACACCTTGCTGGAGTACTGGTAACTGCCAAGAATGTATAAGAAACTTAATTTGAGATTTATTTTTTATATGAAGTAATATTTGCAAATAATTTAAATTTAATCATAATATAAAGCCTATAATGGTAACCAGGAACCCCCTAGCCCATTTCCCTCTACTTGTACTTTCTGATACCCAAGGGTAACAATGTCAATATTTTATCGTTACTCTGTTATATGCATCTATGTTTGTAGATAGCATGTGTGTATTACTGTTACTTGATTTTTTCATTTTGTTTTTTATCTATTGTTTTCCTATTATATAAAATACATATTTAATTATCTTTTCCACCCTTTCTCTCAACCTTTGGTAGTTATAACACCAATTTTAGTTAAATAAGTGTTTAGGTAAGAGTATTCATACCTGAATCAAATAGTGTGCTATATAATTATACTTTATTTCTTGTACATTTTTTTATTCCTTCTAGTCTTAATAATTGCCACAATTTTCATTTGCTTATATTTTTATGCATGCATCATTAATTCACCTCAATCTCTTCGGAAGAACTGTAACTCTCCTTTCAATACATTTTTTAAAAGTAAGCAAAGGGTAAATTTGTCTATTTGCTTTTTAGTTTCTTTGTGTTTTTGCAGAGCCATTCAGGACTGGAGAATCTCTAGACTTGCTGCCATTTTGCACCTTTCCTTCAATGTTATAACTTTGGTATTGGCTCCCTTGTTTCTTCTGTTTTTGTTTTGTTTTGTTTTTGGTTTGTTTTTTATCTTAGTGGGGTTCCTTTGCCCTTAATTTTCCAAACTATTTCTTAATTATTCTATGCTTCCTTATCCCATTTTCAATTTCCAGGAGCTCTTTTTTTTT
This sequence comes from Nasua narica, assembly GCA_028533885.1. Taxonomy (NCBI): domain Eukaryota; kingdom Metazoa; phylum Chordata; class Mammalia; order Carnivora; family Procyonidae; genus Nasua; species Nasua narica. The sequence continues at coordinate 128,230,107 of CM052800.1, forward strand.
AATTCTCTGCATGCTGCTGCTGCTGCTGCTGCTTCTCTTCTTCTTCTTTTTAAGTTTCTGTTTCTATGGAGGAACATTTTCTTAAAGCTCTTTGAGGGAATTGAATTTAGATTTTGGGGGCAGGGAAGAATTTTTCTGAGCCTTACATTGTCTCTGTTTCTTTCAAATTTATTGTATCTTTCATTTATTTTGGCTTCTGAATTTTATATTAAAACTTCTCCCAAATATTTGGTAATCCTTGGCTACCTGTTCATACTCTAAGTGAAGTAGTGAAAATACTACTACAAAGTTTTATGGGTTAAGGGGACTTCCCATGTAATGCCTGGGTATATACTTAGAAAAAGTACCCCTATCTCTTTCAACTCAATTCTCCAGATAGGAATTCATCTCTCTCTTGTTTAAGGGGTGTAGGGGGTGGCAGCTTTCTGGGAGCCAAGTAGGGGCAGATAGATTAGGTTAAGAATGCTTGGTATAGGGCCCCTGGGTGGCGCAGTTGGTTGAGCGACTGCTTTCAGCTCAGGTCATGATCCCGGAGTCCCGGGATCGAGTCCCACATCGGGCTCCCAGCTCCATGGGGAGTCTGCTTCTCACTCTGACCTTCTCCCTCTCACTCTCTCTCTTTCCTAATAAATAAATAAATAAAATCTTTAAAAAAAAAGAATGCTTGGTATATAGACTTACATGGAACCTTGATTTTCATTACAGCTTGGTGCCCTTGTTTTCAATGGTTTCTAATAGCCTGGAAACATTCTTCTTGCATTCAAAATCCACTGCTCTGTGGGTAGAGTGTGCAGTGAATGGGTCTCAGAAATCACTTTGATTGTGGAATTGATAAGAGAACTAAGGAGAGTAATTTCTCTGCATAAAAATGCCAGTCATTTTGTTTTGACCTTTAACTTCACTGTCAGAAATACCTGATGCCTCTAATTTGAAATATTTTCAAAATTCAGTGGCATTAAAAGTGTTTCCCTCTCAGTAATCTCAGCCATTTGAAAAACTTTATGTCAGTTTAACTATCTGCTTATCTTGATTCATCTGATGCTTTACTGTCATTTTCATAAAGTGTCTAGAGAAAGCAAAGATTAACTCTTTTGTTCAATCTGCTTTTGTATTGCCAGTTGCTAAGAATTCTCTAGATCGAATGAATCAAAATAAGGGAAATGGAATGTGCCTGTAATGTTGGAGGAGGTTGTATAGAGGACATGACCGCTGGTTGACCCCCAAGCTGGATCTTTGCAATTAGAGGATCCTCACCCCTCCCTTGTCCTTCTGCCATCATTCCCACACTGTTTAAAGGGCATAGCCTTAAGAGAGTAAGGTATTGTTTAGACCGTTTGGACTAAATATTTCCTGATCTGAATCTAGTTAATATATCCATAAAAACTTTTTAAGATTTGGTGGCTGAGTAGAGAGATCTATTTATCTTGCGGAGCCCAAGACGAGCCTCCTATGTAAGTTCCTTGCTTTTTAAGTGCATTGCATACCTATCTGGAATGGCCTGCCTCTTTCTTCAGTCTCTTCCTACCCTTTATGTATGGGGCAAAAATTGGCAAGCCAGCTGGGAGACAGAAAAAATGGTCTTTGGGAAGGAAGGATGCATCTGTGGGGAAAATGACAAGTTGGCTATCCACCAGGAGGAGTGACCTGAGTATGTGAGCATGGGGACACCTGAAAATGCTGGCTGGTCTGATGTGATTGTATGAGAAACTCCACAGTAGAGCACTGTGACAGAAAAAGAAGAGTGGCTGCTGCAGTGGGCTGGCCTCTGCTGTGGGTAGTTCAGTGGCCATCGATGCCCAACTGTTTCAGGATTAATTTTCCTTTAGTGTCCATGGTTCTTGGTCATACGCTTTGAAGAATGATGAGGTGGACCAGAGGAAGAGTGGTGGGCAGGAAAGCAAAGTTTATTGAGCAATAATACAAAGCTCCCAAAGAGGGAGGAGACCTGAGATGGATGCGTTGGATTTTCTAAGTTTAGGGGGGTTTCTGAGTTTTTGCAGAACTATCTTAAGCAACCAGGGTGTGCTGAGTCATGCCAATCAGGGCTTTGATCATGCATCTGTCTACCTATTAATATTTATGTCTGATGATCTTTTGGGGCTGACATCTGGGAACTTATATCTTAACTGCCCCAGGGCATAATAGTGATAAATGTTTTGTGTTTGTTTCACTTTAGGACGTTTTTGCAGAAGTCATTTCTGAAAAGGCTGCAAAACAGAATGCTAGTGTGCTCCTATCCAAGCTGCAAAACAGGATGTTAGTGCTGCTTTGTCATAGCTGTCCCAACTCCATATTTTCTTGTTGGGGACCCTGGTCCTGTCTATCTAACTGTCCAACCAACTCCTAACACAACTAGAGTTAGAGGGTTGGAAGAAGAGCTGAGGTTGGAGAAGGACTTGCAGTGCCCACTACTCTCCTAGCTTTGGGGCTGGCAGGCAAGGTGGGATAGCAGGATAAAAAGTTGGAGAACTTAGTGTGCCATTTTGCAGAGCTATAGGGGTCTAATCTCCCATGGTTTAAAGTCCATGTGACTTTGTGACAAAGCCTGATTGGGATGCTAAGAGGTAGAATCTCTTGTAAAGGGAGGGGACAAAGAGGAGGATGTTGTGGTGATTGACAGGAAAACAGACAAAATCCCCATGTGTCTGACCCCTCAGCCAGAGGAAAGCAAAGGCACAGCAATAGCAACCCAACCAGTGGGGCCACCTCCAAATCAGGAAATGTTCATGATGAGAGTGTATACTCCCACGGAGCTTACTGAGACAGTTGCTAAGTTCCAGAAAAAGACCAGAGAAAACACCCACACATGTTTAGTGTGGCTTTGGGAGGCCATAGAATTTCTCTGATGGGGCAGGAGGCAGAGCAAATGAGCAACATCACTGTACCCTGAACTCTGGCAGTGTCTTCATGGTGCTCTCGGGGGAGTAATATGGGGCACTCTCAGAGGAGCTCTCACTCCTTTATAGGTTGGATTTTTGAGATTTCAAGGAGGCTTTATCCAATGAGAGGATCTCCATGGGCAAGTGAGATCCTGGAATGGGAATCACTCTATAGAGGACGTACAGCAAACACTTAGGGAGTTGGAAATGAGATAGGCCATCAGTGCCCCCTTTTTAAAGGCCCTGATTAGGCCACATTCACACATTCTCTACAGGAATGAAAGCCAAGATTCTCCAGTCCACTATTAGCACTTTGTATGGGACACTGATATCCATGCTGAACTGAGCACTAGGACAAGACATTTATAATATTGGGTAATCCATTGCTGATGGCGGGGGGAAGGACTGACAAATCCCAGGAATGGGTGCTTAATGTTTGAAAGACCCAAGACAGAGAGGGAGCTTGAAAACCTGAAAGGCTATTCCAATAGGCTTAATAGCTAATTATAAAAGGTTTACGATAATAACATAGAAACAAATGTGGTTTGACCTCATTGCCGTTGGTACCTCCACCTGCAAATGCAGAACAGCAACCCAACCCTGTTGGCCAGCCTGTGGAAAGCTTTCAAAGATGAACAACAGTTCAGATCTGTTCCCCTTGCCCTTACCACCCCTGATGTCCCACCAGCTCCAGCAGAGTCCTCAGGGATACAATCCTATTTGGAGTGGTGGCTCCCTTGCCCCAAGTAAAAGATGCAGGCCAAGATTGCCTCCAGGTAAGGACTTTTGGAGGCCATCAAAAGCCTCATGTTGAGTTCACTATTCCTCCAGTGCCGAGGGGTAATACCACCTGGGAACCAGTAAGTCCACGACTCCCTATGAAAACTGGTAACTGTCAAATAATATAAATTACCTGTGTGCATAAGTAAATAGAAGAAACTATCCAAGCACTGTACCAAGTGGGCACTATATATTCTGCCCCTGGTGCATTCGACAGCCTGATATGGCTAGTAAATAAGCCAAATGGCTCATGTCTGATGACCATGGACTACTGAGAATTGAATAATGTAGTACTCTCAATCCATGTGGCTTTGCCCAACATCTCCACTGTCTTAGACACCTTGGCCTCATTCCTAAAAGCATATCATGCACTACTGGACTTAGCAAGGGTTGTTTTTTGTTGTTGTTGTTGTTTTTCCTGCTAAGTCACAAGATCAATTTGCCTCATGTGGGAGGGGCAACAATGGACTTTTCAAGTGCTTCCTCAAGGCTACCTGCCCAGCCCTGCAATATATCATGGGATGGCAGCCCAAGATCTGTTCCTATTCTCCTTTCCCACATCAGTGAAATGGGCTCATTACATTGATGATATAATGTAACAAGTAAAGAATTACTTCTGCAGCAGGATACTCTGCAGATTTTGCTGGAACGTCTGCAAGGGAGAAAGTAGGCAGTGAACCCACAGAAAGTTCAAGGCCCAGACACCACCATAAAGTTTTTGAGAGTCATCTGATTGGATAAGATGTGGGTTGCCCTGGAAGCTGTGATTGAAAACCTACCCAACATTTAAGGACATGAAAGAGGTACAAGCCTTTGTAGGGATTTGAGGGGTTTGAAGGGCATTTATTCCCCACCTGGCAGTGTCTCCATCACTTATATTGCCTCGTAAATGAAGGGCATGTGTGGGGGCATCAGAGTAACAAGCCCCCTTTGAGAAGACAAAACTAATGGTGAAGCTTATTAAAGCTCTGAGCATCTCCCGAGCAGAACCATTTGAGTTAGATGCATCTGTGACTCTAGTAGGTAAGACTTGGGCCCCTTGGCATGGAAAACAGAAGAGGAGAATACCTTAGGATTTTGGACCCTGGAAGGGAGCAGAAACCAGATAAACCCCCAGATCAATAGTTCCTAGCAGCACTCCTCCAGATAGAGCCTCTCACAAAGGAATAGCACTCTGTATTAAGAACTTTCCTTCCTATCAAGGGATGGGTTGAGAATATGTTTCATTGACCCACCTCTGCTTTGGCTCAAACTCCCACTTTGAGTAAGCAGAATGCCCATTTACAGCAGAGGAGCACCACGTCCACCAGTCCACTGTCTCAGGTTCTACTAGGCCTGCAGAGGATGTAGCTCTTCCAAATGCCCCTACCCCTATTCCTGTGTTGGCTAGGATGCCCTGTAAAGAAGGGACAGGGGAAATTCCTAGTATTGATCTAGTCAGGGCTAGCTATCCAGAGACTGCTTTTGCTATTCAGCCCAACACTGACACCATCTGGATGGAAACGGAAGCCAGTTTCCATCCACAGCAGCCAGTAGACTAAACTCCTAACAGTTTGGCTGGTGGTCACTTGGCCTTTAACTCTTTGCACTGACAGTTGGGTTGTTCTAAAGGGATTAGCCCTTTAGCTTGGACAATGGGAACCTGAGGGGTGATTGTTCATGAATAAGCCCTTTTGGGGTCAGGATGTGGGGAAACATATTTGGGTTTACCTGCAATAGCCTGAGGCAATCCTCACTGTCTTCCAAGTCTAGATTCCTAAAGGCGCCAACACCTCGTGGCAATCAGGAAACTGATGCTCAGGCTTAGATATAGGCCATAAACTGACCCTTTAGTATATACAGCAAATTGGTTTCGTAGAAAGAACAACCCTACTGTAGTGCCTAGGTAGGATGGTATATTGTCAAAGATGAAACATTGCCCTTGAAATACAGTGACTCGTTTAAGGCAGTAACAGCATGTTCTGTGTTCTAAACGATGCTTAAGGCAACTGCCAAAGGAGTCTGGGGCAGACTTCCCAAACAACAGCATTCCCAAACAGTGAGATATTAGCGAATTTTGGCACCCTTCCTCCTAGGGGACATCTAAATTTGCTCCAATATATCTTCCGCCCCTTTCTCTCTTCTTCTTCTGGGATCTCAATTATTCTAATAGTGTTGTGTTTTGTGGTATCACGTATGTCTCAAATTCTCCCTTTGTGGTCCAGTAGTTGTTTGTCTCTCTTTTTCTCGGCTTCTTTATTATCCATCATTTGGTCTTCTATAATCACTAACTCTCTCTTCTGCCTCATTTATCCTACTAGTAAGAGCCTCCATTTTTGATTACACCTCATTAACAGCTTTTTTGATTTGAACTTTGTTATATTTTAGTTCTTTTATTTCTCCAGAAAAGGATTTTATTTCTCCATAAAGGGATTCTCTAGTATCTTCCATGCTTTCATGAAGCCCAGCTAGCACCTTGGTAATTGGCATTCTGAACTCTAGTTCTGACATTTTACTAATGTCCATATTGATTAGGTCCCTAGCCATTAGTACTGCCTCTTGTTATTTTTTTTTTTTGAGGTGAGTTTTTCCACCTTGTCATTTTATCTAGATAAGAATAGATGAATGAGAGAATAAAATACTAAAAGGGTACCAATGACCCCATAAAAATATACACTAACCAAATCAGAAGAGACCCGAAACTGGGAGGAGAAGAAAGGGGAAAAAAAAAAAAGAAAAAAATTTATATATATATATATATATATATATATATATTAGGCTGGTGAATAGAACAGAGCCACACACTTGATTTTGCATGTATTTTGGTCTGTTAGAAGAAACTACCTCCCAAAATTTTAAAGAAAGAAAAACTTACATATATCCAAAAATAAGGGTAAACACGAAAGGGTGGAATATGACTGTAAAGATGAAAATTAAAGACTAAAAAAGGAATTGATAAGAAGTTGGTTGAAAAAAGAAAAAAAAAGGAAAGAATGATGTGATCAGGTTGGAGACTAGAACAAAGCCATGTGCTAGATTTAGGATCTGTTTTGATCTGTTAGAAGAAACTGTATCCCAAAATTTTAAAGAAAGAAAAACTTACATGTATGCAAAAAAAAAAAAAAAAAAGTTAAATACAATGAAAGGATAGAATATACTATAATAATGAAAATTAAAAAATATTTTTAAAAAGATGTTGATAAGATAAAATAGTTTAAAAATGCTAAAATAGGAAAGAGGAAAAATTTTAAAAAATAGAAAAAAATAAAATTAAAAAAAATTAATTTGAAAGGCTAAAGAACTATGAGGAAAAAGCCATGAATTCTATGTGCTGTATTCCTGTAGCTCTAAAGTGCTGCAGTTCACATTGATCAGTAAACTTGGTCTTGGCTGGATGTTCTTGCTACTCTTCTGGGGGAGGTTACTGTTGCAGTGATTCTCAAATGTCTTTGCCCGAGGCAGAATTGCACGCCCCTTGCTTGGGGCCGGGCTAAGTAGCCTGCGCGATTTTGCTCTCAGGAGCTTTTGTTCCCTGAACGCTTTCCGTACCACTTTGGAGGCGGAGAATAAAGATGGCGGCCTCCCAGTCTCCAGCCCCATAAGAGCCGAGAGCTTGGGCCCCCAGTCCTAAATGAACCCTCAGAGAAAGGCGTCAATCACTGGCGTCTTCCTGATCTCCGGCTGTGCTCTGTGCTCGCCGGGCCTGTGATGGAGCATTTCTGTCCCTGGCGCACGGCCCTGTTTGGAGTCTCCGAACCCAGCTGATTCCCATAGCCAGCTCCCACGCCGCTCCTCCTGGAGGAGGAAGGTGAGTTTCCTTGGATTTGCCACTTGTGGCATTCCTGCTCGAAGAACAGTGGCCTGTGTCCCGGATCACTGTTTAAGGTAATCCTGATCTGAGAGCCCACTGCTCAGCTCTGTCTCTGCAGCTGGCTTCCCCGCTCTGATACCTGGGAGCTCTGCTGCATTCAGACACCCCTGGTCTTTTTGTGACCCCACGGGTCCTGAGACCACACTGTCCCTGCAAGGGCCCCACCTTTCACTTAGCCTCTGGAGCGACATCCCTCTATGGAACAGACTTCTGAAAGTTCTGATTTAGTGTTCCTCTGCTCTACTGCTTGCCAGGAGCTGTCCCCCACCCCCAGTCTCTCTTTCTGTATGTTGTCTCTGATTCACTTCTCCGCACATCCTACCTTCCAGAAAGTGGTTGATTTTTTGTTTCTAGAATTTCTGCTCTTCTTCTCTTCCATCTCCTGTTGAGTTTGTAGTTGTTCAGAATGGTTTGATAACTATCTAGCTGAACTCCTGGGACCCAACAATATTTAGGTCTCATACTCTTCTGCCATCTTGCTCCTTCTTCCAGGAATCATTATCTTAACCTGTGTTTTCAATTGTGTATGCCTATATAGTTGCTATGACCTCTGCCTCAAATATAATCAGATAGCAACCAAATGAACCACTCCCATGGTAATAAAACCCTTGCTGACTTCATAGGGCACATTGCAGACGAGGGGGATTGTGTTAGATTATAAGAGGTGGTCAAGATGGGTAAAATGTTGGAGGAGATCATCATGAGAACATGACCAACAGCTGACAGGAGAATGGGACCTGGGCAATCAGAGCCTCCTCACTCCTCCTGTGTCCTTGGAACATACACTCCACTTACTATTCCCACAGTAGGAACTATTTAAAACAACAGCCTTGAGAGAATAAGGTGTTGTTGAAACTATTAGACTACATATGTGACTGAACCCAATTAAGGTCTCTATATAAACTTTTGAGATTCTGGCAGAACTGAGCAAGGATCTACTTGTCTTGTGGTGCCCAAGAAAAGCTTCATATGTAAGTTCCCTTGCTTATTACACCTGTCACCTACCATACTGGAGTGGCCTGCCTCTTTCCTTGGGTTCTCCTTACCCTCCATTTTCAAGGACCTGTTTGTGAACCAATAAGTAACAAGAGAGAGTTTTGTATATTTCGCAGCAGTATTTATTATTGCAAATGCAAGTTTGAGACAAAACATGAGTTTTGCATTTTAAAGCTGTTTGATTATTTAAAACTTCTGATTCCCAGTTGAATTTTGGTAAAATTTCCAATTATGAAATCAATATAAATTTTAAAAAATGCACGACATTTTTTAATGTTTGCTCTTATAAACCCAAATTTCTTTCCAAAATTATTTTCCCATTTTCTTCTATTTTTACTATATTCTTTTCTGTAAACTTTTCCATAACTTTTCTTTCTTGTCATCCTCCTTTAAAAATTTATTCTTATTATCCTTAATATTTTATATAAAGTCATCATCATCCTTGTATGCTTATTCCTCTATTGTTTTCATTTTCCTTGAATCACCACTCTTGTAACAAATTCCTTTAAACATCTAGATAATAGTCACCTGATTTGGCAAATCTTCTGATTTTAAGTATGTATTTTTAATGTCAAACTCCATTTTCATCCTTTCAAACAAGTGGATCCTTTATAATTTACAAAGATGGATGGACTGAGCTATATAACTTTTCATAAGCACAGTAGTCCTACTATTTCAAAGTAAGAAATAAGACAATTTATTTGCCTTGGAAAACCTCTTGGAATAAAATTTCTGCACTGAAATTATTCATCTTTTGTTTTATCTCAATTGAAACTTTAAATTTTACTCTTCATTCTGGAGATGTATTTACTTATTTCAAAAAGTAAACCAAATAAAAAAGAAAATGGTATGTGAATATGACAACATTTATATTGAGTATTAAGATTGTGAAAATAAATTTCATTCAAAATATTTGTTTCTTATCACCAAAAATAAACACCAAAAAAGTAATTTCAGCAATGCACACAAATGTAATTTTTAAGTTGACATTGAAACATATTGGTTTTACCAAAGCATAAAACATGTTCTGACTCTAGTTGCTGAGTAGATGCTAATTTCAACTGCAAATGTGACCATGTACCATACTTTAACAGAAATCTAGATGGGAGACAGTATTAATAGTTGTTAAGACCACAATTTTGGTCTTAACGGAACTGTTCCAAGTTCTGACTTTGCCACTGTGATTGAATTCAAATTATTTTGGTTCTCTGGGCCTTACTTTAATTGGCAGAAAAATGGAGATTTATAACCATAGACTATCATAAAGATTAAACAATCTTTTATATGCAGAGAATTTAACATAGTGCCTGGTTCATAGTGAGCATTCAGTGAATGGTTGCTAATAGTATTATCAGGCCATTCAAATATACTTGATCAAAATGAATGAAACTGTGCAAATCACAAACAAAATTAATTCCATTTAATATTATTACTAGTATTATGCTCAGAGGAGGTGGTACAATGAGTTATTAATGTCTCTGGATGAAACAATATAGGAAATGGTAGGAGTTGTGAGTGACCCATGCTCTTATTTTAAAATCTGGAAAAGGACTTTAAAATGTATATTAATCTTGTCACTATAAGAGCTTTCTTTCAGTATACTTAGAAGAATCATTATTCAACAGATATTCTTTGATTACTTATTATGTGCTCGGCTGTGTTTACCTACCATGCAAAAGGAAATACCTCCTTTTTATGCTCTGAATACTTTCCTTTTCCACAGACATTTCCACTGGGCCTGGGAGATGGGCAATTCTATGCATGGACAGATGGTTTAAGAAGAAAGGACTGGCATGACTATGAAAGCATTCAGAAAGAGGCTATGCGCTCAGGTATGAAGTTCAGTGTAAGCCAAAGTGCTATTTTACTTACTGCAGTATCTCATTTGTCACTTAAAGGATCTCTAATTAGCATTTCTTCTATGTCTCTTGGGATATTGGAGTCAATGTTGGACAGAATTAAAACAATTTCAAATTTCGGAAAGAGAATACGTAATGAATAGCTTTTACAATATTAGCTGAAGAAGAGTACATACAAGTTTTAGAAATCTATGATACTTCATATATCTGAACTGCCTTTTAATAATAATTTCTGGGAATATATTGAAATTTATAAGTGAGAATTACCTTGGTAGACATCTTGCTTCATTTGTTAGGGCAGAGGTATATCTAACTGACAGTGCACAATATCCAAGGGGTACCACAATTCTAGGCATTAGGGGGTGGGTACAGCAAGTTGGTGGGTCACAGGATCTGGGGACCTGAGGTTGACAGTACTTGAGCAAACAGGCAGGGAGTTAAAAAGAATCAAGTAAGTCTGGATATATGCAGCAGAATTCTAGTCTTGGGCTACATAGAGATAAAACATTTTACTTCTTGGAAAAAGTAACAAGAAAAATTAAGTCTTTGTAGAAAGACTGTAAAATTAGGTTGTTGGTAACATTCAGAAAGGTGTATAATCAGACATCAAATGAACATGAGTAACATATGGTAGGAAGTCCACATGCTTTTACTCACCTGGAGGAGCTCTGGGTATTGTTTGTTTGTTTGTTTGTTTGTTTGTTTGTTTGTTTGTTTTTTCATAGTGAGGCTGCCATAGGAATAGAGAACTTCTTGTTTGGTAAAGAAATCTGAAAAACACTGAGACACTGCATTCCAAGTCAAATCAGCAGCAAAACTGTGACTAATCACACTATGAGGTCCTCCTGGTTAAACTTTCTCATAGCTCATCCCATCAGGACAACTGGAGGGAGAATAAATAGCTATGCTGAACTATCCAGTTCAGGCTGTGAACTGTTCTTTTCTCTGGGTTGGTTGTGGTTGACCTAATTAAAGTCTTCTTTCATTTTCTTCTTCCATTCCTTTTCTCTGAATTAAGCTCCTCTCTCCCCCCAACTTCATTAAAGTTGTTCTTCCTGCGGATATTCTCTATTTGTCCAAGAACCAGCCTCTTCCAGGTTTCAGTGTGTCCTCATCTTGGCCATGACTGGGTGAACAGTTGTGAAAGAGTTCTTTACCAGCATCCTCACTTTTCCGCCTCTCTTATCTTTTTCTTCTATTTGCACCATTAGCCTGAATGAATCCAGCCATCTGTTTCTCTTTCTAACCCCAGGATGTTGAAATTTTTTGGAGATGTTCACATAATTTAATCAACTGAAGCCACAATTTATTGAGCAGATATTTTGTACTAGATACTTTACTTATGAATTTTATTTAAACCTCATAATGACTCCAGCAGATATTATTATCCCCAATTTGTAAGAAAAAGAAGAGAGAAAAAAAAAGAAAAAACTATGGAACTGAGTCCTTAAGAATTATTAAATATTATCCAAGGTCAAACAACTAATAATTTATAGAGCTAGATTGAAAATCAGGTCTTATCATGCTCCATTAAACCCCACCGTCAGACATCAAATAATAATATTTGGGCAATATGGAGTAATGACAGCACATATGCAGGGGAGAGACACACCTGGGTTCAGATTCTAACTTTTCTCTACATGAGCTGTGTAAATAACAAATCAATTTATCTTTCTAATATTATTCTTTGCAGAATTGCTGTAAGGATTAAAGAAAATATACCTAAAGTAATTTCCCAATAATTTGGACATATTATAAATTATATCAAGTAATGATACCAATAATTATTGATTCATCTAAGTTTCTTTCACTTAATTTGATATGCCTAAACTTCACTTGTGCTGATGAGTTTTGGATACAAAATCCATTACTCCACATTTATTTCTGCTTCATATAACTCTTTCTACCTCTTGTATAAACATGCTGTTAATGTCCTCATCTTATTTGGGCCAAGGGAAAGTTGATCTACAAAGAAAATTGGTAATATAACAAATTTTCTAAAGTACAAATTTTCTATGGAGTTAAAAAAAATTTTAAATGCTAAGATGTTATATGATTCACTGGAAGATATATGACAAATAAAATAGACTAAAATTCATCATTTTTAAAAATTATATAAAATAGAACATAAATAAAAGGACTATACACACATAAACATACAACCAGGTACATAATCAAAATGAACATCTCTGGTCTTTATATATCCAAGCCAAGGAAAAGGATCATCTGTGTAGCTTTTTACTACCTAATTATGTATACCTAAACAAATACTGTTGCATTTTTTTCTGTGTTTAGACTTGATCTAAAAATTGAATCATAATGTATGACTTTCTTCCTTTACTCAAAATTATATTTGAGATGCATTTCTGTCAATGTATATAATTCTAGTTGATTGATTTCTACTATTGTTAATTTTTTACAACATTCTCCTCTTCATAGGCATTTGGGGAGTTCCTAGGTTTTGGTTGTTATATATAATGTTGCTATAAAATTTTTGTACATGCTTTTAGGGTAGAGATTAATTAAATTAAGAAATAGTTGCCTATTTTTCAATATTGAATAGTCTATTCTAAGCATATATTATTTTTATTTGCTACTTATTTATTATCTTTAGAAATGTGTTTATATTTTAGTCTCAGGTGTTTTTTTAGTGTTATTCCTAGAAAACTAATGTTATATGGGTATTGTGTATGTTATTGGTTTTATTGAAATTCCACACTGTTTGTAGGTGGTTTATAGAGTGTTAATAAATTTTAATATTTATTTGAACTTAGAAAACTTTCTAAACTCTTCTATTAAATTATAATTTATGTTAGCTTAAATTTTTAATGTTCATACTCATAATATCTACAAGTAATGACAGAGCATTTTTAATTTTTCCATTTTAGATATTATAATATCCGTTCTTTTTGTTCAGTTCTGGTTACTGCACTTACTAGGTGCTCCTGTGTAATGGTGAATAGTGGTAATTCGTGACAACTCTTGAGTTGTTATAATTCTGACTATAGCAAATTAGACACATACTTTAAGGTCTTATGTCTCTATTTAAATAAACTTTATTATGTTTGTTAAGCTTTCTGGAGCTAGATTTGTTGAGAGTTTGGTTTATTTTTGTTTAAACCTAAATGTTTTTATCAAAGGTTTTTTGTTTGCATCTATTGAAATGGATAATATGATAAATTTTCTCCTTTAATCTGTTATTTGGGTAGTTATTTCTATTGATTTTGTAATGGAAATCAAATTTCCGATCTAGACTAAATCTGTCTTTTTATTTATAACTGGACTTGGTTTGCTAATATTTTATTCAGCATTTTTGAGTCTTTTTATTCATGAGTGAACATTGGACATGAGCTTTTCTTTCTCATAGAGTCCTTGTCAGGTTTTGGTAACAGGGTAATCAAAGCTTCATAAGTTACATGAGTAATAATTTCTCTTTTTCTACACTTCATAATTGCTTGTTACATATGAGAATTATATATTTGTTAATAATTAGGAAGACCTGGTAGCTAAAACTATCTGGACCTGGACTTTTTTTGGAGCAAAGATTTTTAACTACTACCTTAAGCTTTTTAAATAGTTATAGTACAAGTTGATTGTCTGTTTCTCTTGCAACTGTATTTTTCCAGCAATTTATCCATTACATCTAAATATTCACATTTATTAACAAATTTATTTGTAATGTTCTCAAATATTTCATATCTGCAACACTTAAATTTATTTTGCTTTTTTTTTCAAATATCATTTGTACTTTTTTCTTCATTTCTTCCTAATCTATTAAACCAGGAACTCATCAATTTTATTATTCATTGCAAAAACCAGTTTTTTTACTTTATCTTACCTATTTTATTTTTCTCACTGATTTACTGTCTTATATGTATTATTTCTTTTATTTGAATTTCTTTCATTGCTATATTTTTTTCTAAATTTTAAAAATAGATCATAGCTCTTTAATTTCAATCTCTCTTCTGCTATAGACCACGCATTTAGGGTGCTGAATTCCCTTCACAGTACTATTTTAAGTATTTCCGACTGCTCTGTAGTCTAATGTTTTGTTTTTGTTTGTTATGTTTTAGTTATACTTTAGTTATGTTTTGAAATGTCTGGCCTATTTAAATACTGAAATTATCTTAAAAATAAGAAAATCCATTGAAAGTATAGATTGCTGGGGTGCCTGGGTGGCTCAGTGGGTTAAAGCCTCTGCCTTCGGCTCAGGTCATGATCTCAGGGTCCTGGGATGGAGTCCCGCATCGGGCTCTCTGCTCAGCAGGGAACCTGCTTCCCTTTCACTCTGCCTGCCTCTCTGCCTACTTGTGATCTGTTTCTCTCTGTCAAATAAATAAATAAAATCTTTAAAAAAAAAAAAGAAAGTATAGATTGCTCTGGGCAGTGTAGACATTTTAACAATGTTTATTCTTCTGATCTGTGAACATGGAATGCTTTTCCACCTTTTTGTGTCTTCTTCAATTTCTTTCATGAGTGTTCTGTAGTTCCTCAAGTACAGATCCTTTACCTCCTTGGTTAGGTTTATTCCCAGGTATCTCATGGTTCTTGGTGCTACAGTAAATGGAATCGATTCTCTAATTTTTCTTTCCATATTTTCATTGTTAGTGTATGGGAAAACAACTGATTTCTGTGCATTGATTTTGTATCCTGCCACATTACTGAATTGCTGTATGAGTTCTGGTAGTTTGGGGATAGAGTTTTTTTGTATTTTCCATGTAAAGTATCATGTCATCTGCGAAGAGAGAGAGAGTTTGACTTCTTCATTGCAATTTGAATACCTTTTTTTTCTTTTTGTTGTCTGATTGCTGTCGCTAGGACTTCTAGTACTATGTTGAACAAGAGTGGTGAGAGTGGGCTTCCTTGTCGTGTTCCTGATCTCAGAGGGAAGGCTGTCAGCTTTTCCCCATTGAGAATGATATTTGCTGTGGGCTTTTCAAAGATAGATTTTATGAAGTTGAGGAATGTTTCCTCTATCTCTATACTTTGAAGAGTTTTAATCAGGAATGGATGCTGAAAGAAAAGGAAGGATGAATGGGGGAAAATTGAAGGGAGAGATGAACTATGAGAGACCGTGGACTCTGAGCAACAAACGGAGGGTTTTGGAGGGGTTTGGGCGAGCCTGGTGGTGGGTATTGAGGAGGGCATGTATTGCATGGAGCACTGGGTGTGGTGCATGAACAATTAATCTTGTAACACTGAAAAAATAAAATAAAAGTATTTGGGGAAAAAAATAAGAAACTCCAGAAACTACCTCCTGATAAAATCTCAATAACCTTTGGAAAAGCACATTAGCATAATAGGGTGCATGTGTTTCATTAAATGTGTTTGTTAATGTTTTTATTAATAGTGTTAGTTTATGTTTTGTTCTGGCAAGTACATCTTTGATGCATATTTTGAAATATCAGGTATTTTAAATATCTGGTTTTTAATTAGTAGGTGATTTGGGGGGGGGTTGGGAATATGTTGTTAAACACACAGGTGAGTAATGAGGAAGATGCGGCTTTTACCTTTCAGGAAATGGACATTTCTTCCATTAAAACAATGAAAACAGAAAAGAGGTGATTGAAGGATATACCCTAAGACCTTAGGTGTAATATCAGGGATCTTTTCTAGTATATCTGCACCCATAGAATTATACTAAATTAGGAAGATTCTTTGAATTTGTTAGGAGAATTCTAACTAATGTTCAAAGAAACCCAGAGTTTTTATTATTCCATAATCTTATACTTCTTTGTTTTGGGATTAGTATTAACGAGATTAATTTAAGTATAGAAGAAGTGTATTCACATAGCATTTCAGGGTCAGGAAGGCTTCCTGGAAGAGATAAACTAAATTTGAAAGGATAAAGGTCTACCTTGATATCAGATAAATTTAGTTTTCATTCAGTTAATTCCCTGATCTCTTTCTCATGAATGGTTACTAAGTCATATTTTTAGCATGACTATTTTTTCTCATTATACATTTTCTATAGTATGAGATCCCATTGAGTTAGTTTCAGTTTCAGAATCTCATTTGAGAATTTGTTAACATTAGATTTTATCTTTTAACAGTTTAGCTATCCTTTTGAGTAGTACTGTATCAAAAAATTGAAAAGCATGCTTTTTGAATATCATTCACATTATTTATAAAAGTGGAATGGAAGGAACTAAAATAGGAAATCCTTTGATGTAATATAAAAGACAATGCACAAATTGATCTTGATATGTTATTTAATATGTTGTTATACATTATTGATTATAATTGCAATAGCAGCTAGAAAGCTATCCAGCTACATTTCTCCATAAACAATTCAAAAAAAGAAAGTCCATGTATTTCTGAAATCGAGATAAATCTGCCTATGGCATATTCCTGAACTATGGATCGAATAACTTGTACCAGATGTTGAGAAGAAAATGCAATTGGTTTAGGTAGCTGTTCCTTAATTAATATGTGATGTTTCCTAATTCTTGTAACATATTTCTCTATGTGGTAAAAACATCCTTTCACACAATCCGTCTAGAGTGGTGTGTATGTGTGTGTGCATGTGCACATACGCCCATGTGTTTTATGAAAGCATTTTTTAGACTGTTCATCTGTATTTCTAGAAAGCACTTATTTTTAGTTTTGGAATTTGAAAATTGTCCTGTCCAGTTGTCTTTTTGTCTTAACTCTAAAGATTTTCACTGTGTTTATCACTGGTTTTTGGATTTCACTATGTGTGAACTCAACATGAAAAAAGCTGTTCTTAACTCTTGTATTTGATCTATTTCTTTGAAACAGATTATCCCCTTATATAATATCAACTTATGTATTCTTCCATAAGCCTCAGGAATCTTGTGAAATTGTATCTAACTTTTCACTACTTCCATTTGTCTTAGCTGATGATAGTTTTGAATATTCGAAGTTTTTATTGTCTTATCATTTTATTCATTTATTCACTCACTTGTCCAAAAAATGCTTTTTAATGTCACTGTATTTCAAATATTGCTCTAAACTCTGGAAGAAAAAAATAGACAAAAATGAACTACATGGCTCTTGAAAACTGTGCAGCATGGTTGAAGGAGATTTCAATTATCGACATCAAACCTTTGATCTCTCTTACCTAAATTATTTCAGTAGCCTACTAACTGATCTCTTTGTCCCATAGTCGGCACTTCAAATAGCAACCAGAAGAATCTTCTAAAAATATATAATGTGATCAGATCATTTGACTTGTCTGCTCAAAAGCCTACAAATTCTGTTTATCATAATCAAAATAAGTGGGTATTGAGGAGGGCACGTATTGCACAGAGCACTGGGTGTGGTGCATGAACAATGAATCTTGGAACACTGAAAAAATAAAATTAAATTAAAAAAAAATTAAGTCCAAATCAATTCCCTGATTATGAGGTCCAACAGGATCCATCCCTACTTATGTCACTGTCCTGGTCTCCTACGGATTGATATTTAGTCTCTCCACTGGTTACATTGTTTATCCTCCAGCATGCTAAACAGGTTGCAGGACTTTTCACTAGCTATTCCTGCTGCCTGGAACACTGGTAATCCATATCTTCCAAACCAGTCTCTTCTTCAGAAGGTCACAAGACTATCACCTGCTTAGGTATTCTGCCAGTCACCATATTATTATATATAGATATAGTCCTTTTCATTCACTTTCTATCCCTTTGCCCTACTTAATTTTTATAGCAATTACCTATATTTATACATATTTATTTATTTAATGAATTAAAAAATATAATTCCTTGTAATATAATCACTTGCCCAAGGGCTCTAAATCACAACATTATCTTCAACCATTGAATCAGGCTTTTTGAATAGTGATACTCCTGTATAAGTAAGTTTTGCAAGGGCACCTGTGTGGCTCAGTTGGTTGAACTCCAGCTCTTGCTTTCAGCTCAGGGCATGATCTCAGGGTTCTGAGATCAATTTCCCTGTAGGATCCATGCTGAGTCTGGAGCCTGCTTAAGATTCTCTCTCTCCCTCTCCCTTTGCCCTTCACCCCCCTCTCTCCCTCTTTAAAAAAAAAGAAAGGGAGGGAGGGAGGAAGGAAGAGAGGAGGGAAAAGAAAAAAAAAAAGAAAAAAAAAGTGTTGTGAAAACCTGACACAACATGGTTGCTACTTTTCTCTCCTGGAGATTAAATCCCAGGACCTCTTAAACCTTATGATTAAGTTACCAAATGTTCAAACCTAATTGTTGTGAATTTCCATTACAAAACATCTAAAGGGTATGAATTACAACACTATTTGAAATGTAGGAATGTACCATACTTTAAAATGATTAAGAGTAGGCTTTCCTGAGTTCCTTTAAACAACAATTCACTTTAGTGCTGATCAGGGACCCATTTTGTTCTTAAATGTCTTTAGTCACATAATCTAACGATATTACCAACTAAACAGAATGGGAAGCAGAAATGTGTGCTTTGTCGCTTTCTGTATCGTCACTTAATAAACTTCTATCACTTAAAAAAAAAGAAAGAAAAGAAATGTGCTTCATCTGGGAGATACTGTACTTTGCATTCAAGAAGTAAAACAACGGTAATTTTGCTAGAACTACAGTGGCTCCTGGTCATCTTTTATTGATGCCTCATATTTCTTAAAAATAGTATCTGGTATCTTTTTTTATTATTATTACAAGCAACAATGAGCATTGTTTATCGTTAATAATTTCAGAAAAATTTATACGTCTATGATGTGTTTTCAGTAAATTTTGTAATGAGATTTGTTGGGAGGTGGTCAACATTGGGAAGTATTACCAAAATAACATTCATTATTATTCATTAGGTTAAAATTAACTTTTTTTTAGGGTTTTTAATATTTTTTTCTCCCCAAATATGTTTATTTTAATTTTTCAGTGTTACAAGATTGATTGTTCATGCACCACACCCAGTGCTCCATGCAGTACGCCCTTCTCAGTACCCACCATCAGGCTTGCCCACCTCCCCATTCCCTCCCCTCCAAACCCTCAGTTTGTTGCTCAGAGTCCACAGTCTCTCTTGGTTCATCACCCCCTCCGATTCCCCCCATTCACCCTTCTCTTCCTTCTCACGATGCCCTCCATGATTTTCTTTATACTCCACACGTGAGTGAGATCATAAGATAATTGACTCTCTCCACTTGACTTATTTCACTCCGCATAATCTCTTCTAGTCCTGTCCATGTTGATACAAAAGTTGGATATTCATCCTTTCTGATGGAGGCATAATATTCCATTGTATAGATGTACCACTCTTCCTTATCCATTCGTCTGTTGAAGGGCATTTTGGTTCTTTCCACAGTTTGGCTATTGTGGCCATTGCGGCTATGAACATTGGGGTACATGTGGTCCTTCTTTGTACTGCATCTGCTTCTTTGGGGTAAACACCAAGTAGTGCAATTGCAGGGTCATAGGGTAGCTGTATATTTAATTTCCTGAGGAATCAACATACTGTTTTCCAAAGTGGC
>CM052800.1:128250394-128380507 GCA_028533885.1 Nasua narica
CTTTGTTTAAAAGTAACTTTTAATGAAGTATTTCCTTTGACAGTCATTATATAATAATTAAAATGTAAAATGGAAGTGAAAAGATTGTGAGCATTCTGTTGAGATGTATCATTTATATATCTAATAATAGAACAAAATTTAGCTGAAACTGAATTGAGTGACATTAGGGAAAAACCCCTTCAACATTATAATATGAAAATAGCAGTATAAATATCTCGGGAGATTTGATACACTGCAATGAGTTTGTATTAAAAATAAGACAAAATTGATTTTTAAAATAATGCAATTTACTTATTTTTTGCAAAACTCCAAATATTTCTATTTAGAAATATCAACTTCCCCGGGCAAATGTGCATAAAATTAATTGGTCTTATTTTTCACGTTAGTAAAATGTGGTTTAATGATAGCACCTATACACAGTTATTCTAAGTATTAATTAAATTATATAATTAAACTAACTGGACTATAGTTATGCTCATTTAATGGTTATTTGTATATTCATAGATCCCTGATTCCTATACCTATATGATTATATTTGAATCACCTATAATTTGAATCATAATTTTTCTTGTGCCTTCAAACCTAGTCAATTGACACAAAATCTCCCAAACATTGTCATGAGAGGGTTCATATTAACTTGTACTTCAAGTGGAGCTATCCCTCTTCTCTTTAGCTTTCATTATTACAAGGAAAATGTCTTGTAAACATCTGTCCCAAACCTGTATTCACCCTAGTATTGTGCTTATGTTTTGTTAAAAATCTCTTTTATATGGTAGTTATGATTATCAATTTTTTTCTGGCTATAAATGCCCCACATTTTGGAGGAGTTATATGAGTAGATCATAATCCTTGATCATGAAGAAATGGGAAAATATTTTGCTGAAGTTAGATGATGTCTGATAAGAGCCAAGAAGCAAACGATGAGAAACATCTAGTAAAAGAAAGGATTTGAATCTAAATGGATCAAGTAAACTAAGATTAAATTGATTTTATGCCTGCCATTCATTTTCCTGAAGTCTTGCACTCAATTTTTTTTCCTCCCGGTTTTAACCCTTTCTTGTACAGCTTTGAAGTAAGTGTTAAATGTAAGTTTGTATTTTCTATCGGCTTGTCACACAGTAAAGTCTTAGTACCCACTAATATTTACACCTCGCTCTAATGGTAAACTTTCTATTTCTCAACTCTCGTGGTAAATCTTAAAACTCCATGAAGTTACATTTGCTATTTTTGCTGTGGCTTTAATCTTTAGTAGGAATTAGAACCATCCTTACACTTAGTGTAATATAGTTTATGGACTTATGCTGTGTATGTAAGTTTTTGGAAGAAGAGTGAGAGAACAAAAAATAGAGAATAAATTTTTGATGACCTGGGACTTTGCTGTCACCATTATGATGGTAACAAAAATTTGCAACATGCTAATGCTATGGTAACTGAGAGTTTTCCATGATTTGAGGGATTGTAATTCATTCAACCTTAAATGACCATGATGGCATTGTATTTTAGGCATAATTCATAGAGATTCAAGTGATTATTTGAACATCCTCCAAAATTCCTATCCAGGATCTGGCATAAATATTTCAGTAATGAGTCCTGGGCCTTCTTGGCTCCATTACCTGATAAGTGCTACAGAGGAAATATGTGTGTTTACCCATTATGGGGGGGAAGTGCCAGTGCCTGAGACTGATGACAACACTTTCTAGACATTGACTTCAGAACCATAAATGCCAGTTTGACTCGATTCTCTCTGAGTGAATAGCAGTCTTCACGCCAGATGAAAGCAACAGGGCCCCCTGACGCTTAGTAGTCATAGAAACATGAGGTAAATGATCCTCAGGAATACTAGAAGCTTGGAGTAGGATTTTCTTTTTTTTTTTCTTTTCTTTTCTTTTCTTTTCTTTTCTTTTCTTTTCTTTTCTTTTCAAGGATTGTTTTATTTTAAAGGAGAATATCTCTGCCCCCAAATATGTATAACAAACTTGCATTGTTTATAAAACATAAACATTATAATTGAAAAAGATTTAATGCATAAAGAATTATATGTAATACAGTGTTTGGTTTACTGATGTGAAATGACCATGAAAGCACAATGGAATTACTATTATCAGGCATTTAATAATGATTTTAATTTCCATGGTGACCAACTGAGCCTTAGGGATCCAAATTCATTATTGGACTAAAATTACTAGATTAACTTAATTGACATTGACCTAGATAACAATCTACTAGAATTTAATATCACATATTAATTTGATATATATACATCAGAATTCACTCATGCATATAAAATTCTTTTTATTTTATATTAAAGAAAAACAATCATTGAGGAATAACTCTTAAAATTATAACAAATGTTTTATAAACAAAGAAATTATTGGATTGATATTTAATTTTTTAGTTTTTGTGTTTTGTAATAATAGAAATGTTTTATGCAACTTGATAAAATATTTTATAAGCTTTCTGACATATGCATTGTGAGCATTTTTATAACCAGAACAAGGATATTAATTGTATTCTCTAAATTTAGAAAGTCAGTGTCATACTTATGATAAAGACCTAGCCATTTTTTTACTACCAATCCTATGTTATTCTTTACTTAATACTACATTCTATCATTTCATTCTTTCTGTATGCATAGTACCTTAATGTGAGTCCAATGATTTCTTGCACATTGCCTCAATGTTTCTTATAAAGCCCTATAAAGAATGGTTAAATGTTACTGATCTTGTTTTAAAGTAAAGAAACAAATCTAGAAAGATGATTTTATACATATTCATGTGTCACTTTATACACGTGATTTTATACATGTATATATATATATGTATGTATGTATCAAGTGATTATATATGCATACACACACACCGTCCTTCAAATTAATGCCATACATAGCTCCACTAAATTCTGGGACAACCTTGTTTTCATATTCACTTATTCTTATCTCATTATTGACTTCCTGCATCAACTATTTGCCGTCTGTAGCATATGTAACCTGAATTGCCCTGTGCTTTGCTCACCTGTGTATGAATGGAGATGATACCAATAGTGATAACTCAATTTCTCTGACTCTTGCTCTGCCTTATTATAGACCCCCAATCTCCTCTCTACAAAACCTCACCATATTTCTGAGCTCCCTGGAAGTCACTGCAAGCTTACTAACCCACTAATGTCCCTATTCTTTGACCTTACATTGACAACCGATTGTAGATAGCTACTCAAGTTCAGCATCTTATTGCCACCAGCACTGGGGTTCTGTTTCCAGTGCTCCCAAAGTAGGACATCATCATGTCCCTAAGGCATTTTTTTGTGTTTTCCACAGCCCTGTACCTGATGGCTCTATACATAAGTGGTCAGGGGAATTCTTCTTTCCTCTGCTTTGTATAGCACTTTGTCATGTAGGCAGTAAGTTTGCAATTCACTCTCCCCCTGACATCCTCATACAAAACAGGTCCTTCAAATAGTTCTTTTGTCAAAAGGACTCAGCTACAAGTTTCTAAAATCACGCTGAGAACCAGTATCAGATAGACACCAACTGGTTGTTCTACTCTTGTTTCCCCTAAACAACTACTTGTATCCCCTAATCGACCACTTGCTTGTGTACAATGTGAATATGTGAAAACCTGCAAGAAAATAAACCGAAACCAGTAGATACCTCCAAGTTAGTACATTAGGTGAGTTAAATCTCACCACTGGGGACAAGGGACTCAAGCTGAGACACCCCACCCTGTCTCAGTAAATACAGACTAAGCTGTAAATATAAATATAAGTTAGATGATTCTATTTTCCTTTTTCAATATACTATTATGTTAAAATAAGCAGGCATGAATAAACTAGTCAGTAATCTAAACCATTATAAATTGTATTTAACTTATATTTAGCCAAAATTATAATATTATAAAAATATTAGTAAACTAATAAATGCTTTTAGAATAATTTTCAAGTTCATAAATAATTGTATTATTACTTTTAACTACTAAAAAAGAGCAATGCTACCTCTTTTTATAAGAGAGATTTGTAGTCAATTTTTTAGAATAATGAACAAGATGTATTGGCAAGGAACAATGCAATACTTTTTTTTCAGTGGAATATACACTTCCTTAAGGTGTTTCAACCCTGTAAAAATACCTTTAAATATTTCTTTACATATAATAATACGTTAGTTCCTTCATGTTGAAAGGAATGAGGACACACAGTGTGAGTGCATCCATCAGCTCATGGACATTTATTTTAACAATAAACCAAAATGTTGAAAAGCAGAAAATACTTTCATAAGTATTTGTTTTAGGGAATTGGCTCACTCAGTTATGAAAGGAGCCTGATAAGTCCAAAATCTGATGGGGAAGGCTGGCAGTCTGAGGACTCAGGAAAGAGTTGCAGTTCAAGTTCAAAGAGAGTCCTCTGAGAGAATTCCTTCTTGGTCAAAAGTCAGCCTTTGTTCTGTCACATTCTTCAACTGATTGGATAGGTCCAACCATATTGTGGAGTGTAATTTGCTTTACTCAAAGTCTATTGATTTAAATGTTAATCGTTTTTTAAGATTTTATTCATTTGTCAGAGAGAGAGTGAGCCCAAAAGCAGAGGGAGCCGCAGGCAGAGGGAGAAGCAGGCTCCCCACTGACCAAGGAGCCTGATGCAGGACTCAGTCCCAGAACCTTGGGATCATGACCTTAGCCAAAGGCAGTCGCTTAACTGACTGAGCCACCCAGGTGTCCCAAATGTTAATCTTATCCAAAAGGCACCATCCAAGAACATCCAGAATAATATTTGAGAAATATATGGGCACAAGGGTCCAGGCATGTTGACATATAAGATTAACCATCACAAGGCTGAACAGGGCCTGAGCAACGCAGGAATTAATGCTGTTTGTGCCAGGGAAAGCCTGAACACCAGCCTGGAGGGTCCTGAACAAGTGAACCGATTCCTCTCTACAGCTGGTACTGGGAGAAGATGCAACTGAACAATTCTAGGAATAGATAATCCTAGGAACAATTCTAGAAATATACTAATCCCTTAATAAGGTACAAGTGATTAAATGGCTTCTCACTAGTTCAGGTATTGTTACCAAGAGAGAACAGGTGAACCTGAATTTCAAGGGAAAGCAAAACCAAGATTAAAAAGGAGCGCAATAGTCATTAAGGAGGCTGAAAGCCTAAGAACACAAGAGGGACACTTCAACATAATTGTTGAAATCTAGTGAAATAGAAATTCAGGAAGGGACAGAAGATAATCTAGCAAAACAGTAACAATAACAGCAAGGAGGCATTCAAAGAGAATTGATTTATCCATGCAGAGGACTTTCTGGAACTAGGAATGTTACTTTCAACCTAAAACATTTCATGTAAATATAGAAAGAGTGGATGATGAATTCTGAGACACGTATTTGTGGACAAGAAGATTAAATATAAAAGTATGTCAAAATAGCACAGAAATTATAGTTAAGAAAGGTTAAAACTATGAACAGATACATGAATTTGAACAACTGGAAAAGAGAAAATAATTTAGAAAAATATTAAAAGAAAATGTCATAGGTCTCAAGAATGTTTCAACCCAAACATGGCAACATGAATGAAAAGAGACACATTTAAGAAGATGTTAGTTAGAATTTTTTTCAAATTAGGATAAAAACAATCTTTTTAAAATCTCTTGGCAGAGTAAGAAGTTATTTTGAGAAGACAGATAACCAGTCTGTCATTAAAATCTTCATTTACAACTCTAGAAATTAGAGGAGAGGGAATATATATACATTCAGTGTATACAAAGTTGAGAGAATTTTTTACGCACACACCTCTTCTGAGTAAAATGATTTAGAAAGAATTCCAGCCACGGAACAAATAAAATAATTTCTTCAATATAAGGAATAAATAAATAAATAAAAATTTTAAAATTGCCGTATATAGTCAAGAATAAAAAATCTAGAGAAAGAGTGGATAAAAATTAAATAATATGAAGTATTAAAAGTGACATGCCATCTTATCAAGGATGGAGAGGTATTCAGACAGTAATAATGTTCTAAAGCTCTCTTGAGGGGAAAGATGATGTGTGGGGAAGTACAAGAATTTTAAAGGTCACATCTTAGAAGCGATGTCATGGTGGGAAGAGATATTTGGTATTTTGTTTTCACATAATAGCAGATAAGTAGGCATATGGTTAAGAGTGCCATGAAGGTGTTAGTAATGAAATATTAGGGAGGAATTCACTAAATAATATAATAAGGGACATCATATACTGGTGAAGGATAAAATAATATTATTTTTAAAACATACGAAGTTGACAAATTTCAAATATATTTGATCTATAGAAGCAGCAGTTTCCTGAATTTCAATCTAATATGGTATATGAACATATAAGTTTACAAAGAGCATGGAATGATAAAGACAGATTACTAATGACATGAAAAGCACTATTTTATTTATGTGATCAGAATACAGGTAGAGGCTACCACCTACCTTGTTTTATTGCCCTTCACTTTATTGAGCTTTGCAGATACTGTGTTTTTTACGAATTGAAGACTTGGGGCAATCCTCCGTGGAGCGAGTCTGTTGGTGCCGTTTTTCCAACAGCATTTGCTCACTTTGTGTCTCTGCATCACATTTTGATAATTCTTGCAATAATTCAAACATTTTCATTATTCTGTCTATTGTGGTGATCTGTGATTAGTGATCTTCGATGTCACTACTGTAATTGTTGTGGTGGTGCTACCAACCATGTCCATATAAAACAGCAAACTTCATTGATAAATGTGTGTTCTCACTTCTCCACCTACTGGCCATTCCCCCATTGCTCTCCATCTTCTTAGGCCTCCCTATTTTCTGAGATACAATACAGGGATATAACCCTGCAATGGCTTCTAAGTGTTCATGTGAAAGAGAAAGTTGCATGTCTCTCATTTTAAATTAAACACTAGATTAAGCTTAGTGAGGAAGGATGTTGAAAGCTGCGATAGGCTATAAGCTGGAGTTCTTGTATCGAACAGCTAAATTGTGATTGCAAAGGAAAAATTCTCAAAGGAAATTAAAAGTGCTACCCAAATGAACCCTCACATGATAAGAAAGCAAAATAGCATTTATGCTGTTAAAGAGAAAGTTTTAGTGATCTGGGTAGAAAATCAAATCAGCCGCATTTCCTTAAGCCAAAGCCTGATCCAGAGAAATGCCCCAACTTTCTTCAATTCTAGAAAGGCCAAGAGAGGTGAGGACACTGTAGAAGGAAAGTTTCGAGCTGGCAGAGGTTGATTCATAAGGTTTAAAACAAGAAGCTGGCTCCATAACTAAAGGGCAAGGTGAAGCAGCAAGTGCTGTTGTAGAAGCTTCAGCAAGTTCCCCAGATGATCCAGCTCAGATAAAAATGAAGATGGCTACACTAAACAATGGATTTTCAATTAAATGAAACCACCTTAAACTGGAAAAAGATGCCATCTAGGACTTTCATAGCTAGAGAGGAGATGTCAATGCCTGATATCAAAGCTTCAAAGGATAGACTGATCTTCCTATTAGAGGTTACTGCAGCTAATGACTTAAGTTGAGGCCTGTGCTCACTCACTATTCCAAAAATCCTAGGGCTCTTAAGAAAAATGGGAAATCCACTCTGCCTGTGCCGTAGAAATGGAACAACAAAGCCTAGGTGGTAGCGCATCTGTTTGTAATATGCTTTAGTGAATATTTTAAGCCCACCACGAGACCTGTCGCTCAGAAAAAATAAATAAATAAAGATTCCTTTCAAAATATGACTGCTCATTGACAGTGGGCCTGGTCATCTAGGAACTCTGATGGAGATGAGCAATTAGATTAATGTTGCTTTCATGCCTGCTCACACAACATTCATTCTGTAGCCCACAGATCAAGGAGTAACTTTGACTTTCAGGTCTTTAAGAAGTACATCCCATAAGGCCCTAGATACCATAGGTTGTGATTTCTCTGATGGATTGAGACAAAGTAAATTGAAAACCTTCTGGAAAGAATTCACCATTCTAGATGTTATTAAGAACATTCAGGATTCATGGAAGAGATCAAAATATTAATAAGAACTGGAGTTTGGAAGCATTTGATTCCAACCCTCGAGGAGGACTTTGAGGGCTTCAAGACTACAGTGGGGAAGTAACTGGAGATTTGGTGGAAATATCAAGAAAACTAGAATTGGCAGTGGAGCCTGAAGATGTGGCTAAATTGCTGCAATCTCATCATAGAATTTGAATGGGTGGGAGTTACTGCTCAGGGATGAGCAAAGAAAGAGTTTTTTTGAGATGAAATATACTCCTGGTGAAGATGCCATGAAGACTGTTGAAATGACAACAAAGGATTTGGAATATTACAAAAACTTAATTGATAAAACAGAGACAGAGTTTGAGAAAATCAACTCCAATTTTGGAAGAATTTTTATTGTAGGTAAAATGCTATCAAAGCCTTCACATGCTACAGAGAAATCATTCATGCATGGAAGAGTCAATTACTGTGGAACACTTCATTGTTGTCCTATTTTGAGAAATTGCCACTGCCACCCCTGTCTTCAGCAACTGTCACCTTGATTGGTCAGCAGTCATCAATATCAAGGCAAGACCCTACATCAGCAAAAAGATTTCAATTCGCTCAAAGCTCAGATGATTGCACTTTTTAACAACGAAGTATTTTTAAATTAAGGTATGTGGATTGGTCTTTATTCACAGTGTTATTGCATACTCAATTGATTACAGTATAGTGTAAACCTAACTTGAATATGCACTGGAAAAACAAAAAATTCAATTGACTTGCTTTATTGCTATACTCATTTTATTTGCAGTGGCCTGGAGCCAAACTGCACTATCTCCAGGGTATGTCTGGTTCTATATTTTATATTCTAAATTAAAAATAATGCTAAACTATAGAATCCTCCAGGATGAGTCATAAAATTTGAGAAAATGAAGAGGTCAATGTGGAATAGAGTGATCAGAGAAAGCATGAGGGACAGAGGTGGAAATGAAGTAAGGATTTTTAAGAAGTAGAATGATTCCTGGACTCAGGGTGGGGAAAGAGACCTGAGCACAAAAGATGGAGAAAACTGTTTAAATGTTGGAATGGATTGTCATAAGAATGCCATGACCAGGGTGAAGAGAGGAATGTCTTAGACAGTAAGATGTGATCAGCATGGGAAAACCTGGTTTAAATTGAGCCAGTCTGTTTCATAATGACAGGCATTTAAGCAGTCTAAGAAGGGGAATGACAGTCATGGTCAAGCTGTGCCATTCTTTTAAACGTAGTTAAGATAATACTGAGTATCAGTTGGTATGATGGGTGGCATTTCTGAAGTAAGACATCACATGTCATTCTGCAAGCTATCTTCTGAAGTAAGACATCACATGTCATTCTGCAAGTCTATCATGGTCACATTGTGATCATGATAGATGTTCACATCAACTCACTTTCTCTGAGAATCTCAGAATAGAATACAATCAATGCCTGTAGTCCAAGTATATCATCTTCATGAAGCATAGTTACCAGTGAAATCCATGTCACTGAACATATTTATTTTTTGGCTTTCTTTCCATTTCTTTGTTTTAGAATCTGGAAGAAAGGTTTTCTAAAATGAAGATATGTATCCATAATGAATAAAACTTTAATTATTTGAATGAATGTTAATATTGAAGAACCCAGAAGCAAAATACTGATAGACACTTAAAAGCCTTCCTGAAGCTTTAAAACAACCTACCAGCTGAAAAGGCCAGTGATTACAATCACAAAACAAAGGTTAATCATAGAATCTTATTTATTACAACTGATGCTACAAGACTTTATTTTTTTATCTATTATTTTTTTAATCTAAATTCAATTAGCCAGGAAACCTGAATGGCTCAGTCAGTTAAACATCTGCCTTCAGCTCAGGTCACGATCCTAGGGTCCTGGGATTGAGTCCCACATCAGACTCCTTGCTCAGCAAGGAGCCTGGTTTTCCCTCTGCTTGCTGCTTTCTCTCTCTGTCTCTCTGATAAATAAATAAAATCTTTAAAAAGAAAATAAATAAATTCAATTAACCAACGTATAGTATATCATTCATTTCATTTTTAGGGCTCAATAATTCATCAGTTACGTATAAAACCCAGTATTCACCATATCATATGCCTTCTTCATGATAAGAAATCAGCATTCTGCTAAAAGTAGTTTGTAATAATCTATACAGGATCTTCACTGTATTTCCACAAAAAGGAATGCCAACCCTTGATGAGGCACCCCTTTCGTTTGTACTAGAAAATGTCAAGAATGAGAAGTGCCAAACTAAGAACATTTAACACTAATGAAAGAGGAATAGGTATTTCTCGGTGTAATTAGAAAAATAAAATATTGGGTATTATAAATCAGATATTAGTAGTGAGTGAGGCTATGTATTCATAGCCTCTGTATTTTAAATTTTAATGATACAAAAGTAGTTTTGCTTTGTCTGCTTCTGTGTTCTTGATCTGTCCAGCTCCATCCAGATGGCATTTTTTCCTCTCACTGTTTAGTTTACACACATAAGCCCTAGAAATGTTCACTTTTAGTCACTTACTAAACATTTTCACCTTTCCCATAAAGTATAAAATGCCTCATGTAAACAATATTTTATACCTTTTCATAGAGCAGAAGAATAACAGAGAAATCCAAATAGGAAGAACAATGGTATAGAGTTTAAAACCATTCATTCTTCGAGTTCATTGTTAAACAATCATATCTTTCAGAGTACACTGGTTTCCAATTCCAGCAAGAGAAGAGATAAATATTACTGAGTTCATGTAAGTCTGGATGGTCTTAAATTATTCAAATGACTTAATTACTACCCATTAAAATAGCTTCGTACATCAACTTCCATTTTGGACTTTTCTCCTGTTTAGGTGGAATTTTCTACTAATAATCCACTAAGTGTGGTTTCATTTATGTGTCCTTATTTTTAATCAGTTTTGGAAGTTATTCAGTCATTTAATAAAATTTATTATAATAAATTATGACTAAAGTGACTTGTGGAAAATCAAACACAATAGAAATTTGCTTTGTTTATTTATATAAGACATCCCCAAATAGCTGTGCTGTAGGGTCTTATGTCCTGAAGATATGATTTTATATTTTAAACAGGTGCTTAATGTCATAACAGACTGTAAGATTCATTTTCTCCCTGAGAGTTTGTATTTGAACCACAAAACTTCTGCAAATATACAATTATGCTATCTCTGACAAAAGTGCTTAGAATACTGTTTAATTTAGTCCTCACTGACTTGACAGCCCTCTAACATTTCAAATCATTAGAGTTATCACAGTTTGCTTTGTAGGTGTACAAAAATGGTTTCATTGCCACTTCTTAAATCGCCGTACTGCCAAGTAAACGGAAAAGCCGTCAGTGGAGTCTGCTGAGTTAGTTGAAAGAGCTAAAGATAATAGTGGTTTGCTAATATATTAAAGATAGAAAGTAAATATTTAAAAATCTATGCTATTTTTAACAATGGGTGACTGATGCTACTGACCTCCAAATAGACCATAATTTGGGCATTTTTCCACTAAAGAAACCAGTTAATTCTAAATAGCTCCAATGACTAGTGCCTCTTTCATTTTTCCTTTATGTTTCTCTTTCTACTTACAAACTAGTTGCATATTATGATTTTATCTATACTCTAAATAAAATGCATGCATATATGTATACATGTACACATGAGTACATTTGGGTAATTGAGGGATTATGGGCAATTTTTATTTCATTCTTTGTGCTCTTATTTTTTCCTAAGTGTTCTGCAATGACTATATTTAGCTTTTATAATGGGAATTATACTGTATATGATTTATTTGTTTATTTATTTATTATTTGAGTATAGTTAGCACACGTTACATTAGCTTCAAGTATACAACATAATGATTTGACAAACTTATAGTTTTTGCTATGCCCTCTATATGGATAGTTACCATCTGTCACCATACAACACTATTATATCATTGATTATATTCCTCATTCTGCTCCTTTTCTTCCCATGACTTGCTCATTTCAGACTGAAAGCTTGTATTTCTCACTTGCCTTCACCCATTTTGCCCATCCACCTTCCACTTTCCCCTCTGGCAACTATCATTTTGTTTTCTCTACATATATATATATATTTTAAATTTAACAAAATTGGGATGCCTGTTGGCTCAGTTGGTTAGTGTCTGACTCCATTTTGGCTCAGGTCATGATCTCAGAGTTGTGAGATTGACTCCAGGTTGGGTTCCATGCTGGGCATAGAGTCTGCTCTCTCTCTCTTCCCTCTGCCCCTCCTTCCCCTCCCCTGCTTGCAATCTCTTTCTTTCTCTCTCAAAACAAAGACAAAAAAAAAAGTGAAGAGAGAATAAATAATACTCATTATTGAACTAATATTTTAGTACCTGCTATTGTAGACCTTCTGTTAATGAATATCATTTTAATGTATATTCTTTCAGTTCTATGCAAATGCATATATGTGGAGTATTTTTACAATACATCAAGAATGTAAAATATTTACTAATTTACCAAGTGCTTTTACTTAATGTATCATGAGAAATTTGTCCATCTTACTAAATATTATTTTACAACAACCAAAGTCTCACATTTCAATCAAAGGCACCATCTTCTTTCTAGCCTTTCAAGCCTAAGAGTTACTCTTGGTTTCACTCTTTTTGCTTCTATTTCTCCTACAAATTCAGTCCATTAATAATGACTATTCTTCCTACCTCTAACAACTTATTTTTTCTATCTATCCATTTCTCTCTGTCTCCACTAGTTTAAATATCCATCATTGTTCATCCGAACATCTAGAGTAGTTGCCTAACTGGTCTCATATATTTCACTCTTGCCTCTACAACCTATTATTCCCACAATAACCAGAGAGATATTTCTAAACCATAAATCAAACGATGTCATTTCACCATGTTTTAATGTGGGGAGAGAGGGGCAGCTGCCAATATATCACTTCCCCTCTCCTCCGACCTTAGACAATGATTGATGAAAAGAGCCTACCGTCTCAATTTATTTTTCATGAAATTAGTTTTTATTATTGTGAAGTCTCTAAGAATATACATCTTGAAGAAGGAAGCACGAGTTCTGAGATTTAAGTTGTTGCTAAGTGCAAATGGTGGTGGTGATTTAACTATGGCAGTATTTTTTATTAGCAACGTTACTCTTACATTGGTGTCCTGGTTACAAAATCCCACAAGTTTGGAATAGTCTTTCACAGCCTCACTTTTCTCTATGTCTTTATTGAGTAGCTCTGTGGAAAATAAAGGTTTTTAGTAAAGTACATTTGGCTTTACAGCAGTAATACTTACTACTTAGTGTTCACTTGTCAGATGTTTACAATGTTTAAGGTTCAGTACAGGGGCATGAAAAAGAAAAATAATAAAACAAGAAGTTAGTTCCTTTATATCTCCCATTCATTCAACCTGAAATATATAGTCTACCAGAAGGGCTTCTCTTCTAGGCATTACCATGTACTAATGTATACATAATTGACAGTGATCTAAGATCACTTAGATATACTATTGATTTCCTAATAAAAATTATTTCTATTATGATATATATTCATATAATTTATATATTATGCATTCATATATTCATTTATTTAGCCAACAAACATTTACTGATCACCTGCCCAGATCCAGGTCCTGTGTAACACTCTCAGTATTTCATTGTGAATAAGACAATTTCTACCTTCAAAGAGCTTTAGAATTAAAATCCTAAACCCATTTTAGCTTTGAATCAATGTAAATTTTTTCTTCAGGAGTATGGGGGAAAAAGTATTTTTAAAAATTTCTTATTGACTTAATATGTTGCCACTTAGGAAATCTTTTTTCTTCAAAAGACTTGTTTGACACTATGCCTAGAATTATTTATAAAGCCAAAAGCAAAATTTGCCTTCTGTTTATATTGCTACTGCTAGGAATTTTGTCTTCAACCCAAGTGTTGTTCTTTGGTGGGTTGTTTATTAGATTTTTCTCTTTGTCTTTGGGTACCAAAGTTCTGCACAAATGACTTTAGGTGTAGATATAGTTTTACTTATTCTTCTTAAAACTAGCTTGTGTTCCTGAATTTGAGGATTATATTTTTTGTCGATTCTGGAAAGCTCTCATTTATCATCACTTCATATATCCCTCATTCCTTCCCTTCTTTTGGAATTCTAATTTATATATGTATAGGTCTTATTAATAGAATTATAAGCTTTTTGAAATATGCTTTTTAATTCATTTATTCACATTCAAATTTCAATAAGTGTTTCTATTTCTAGGAGTTTTAATTTTTCTAAACATTCATTACTCATATTCATATATAGGTTTTCTTCAGTCTCAGATTTAAATTTTTTAAATGATTATTTTTTTTTAAATTTTACATTCTCTAAGGAATAATTCCATTATCTGAATTTCTTTGGAGTCTAATCCTTGCATGTGTGTACACGTGTGAGTGTGTGCTCGTGCACACATGTGTATTGCCTCCAATCATGGTGAAATGTTTCATGTAATTTGTAATTTTGTCTTTTGAGCTCTTATTTGGTGGAGCTTTATCTATGGGAATCCTATGAAACTGAAGCTGAGAGTATATTCCTCTGGACCAATTTTACTTTTGCTTCTATTGGGTAGTTAAGGAGAAGCAATGGCTCAGACTTTTTATGTTAATTTCTTAGTTTTCTTCTCAATGTACATTGGAAATATAAACATGCACAACTAAGAGAGAAGTAGAGAGGGGCTTGGGAATGTGAAATCTCAGGGTAGACAATTTTTTTCAACCATATCCAATTCTAAGACCAACAAATATCCTTGTGATTTTCTTGTGGCCTGGGAAGACTTCTCCTCCCCTTCACCCTCTCTTGGAAGTTTTAGTTCTATAGGGATCTCATAATTCCTGTTTACTGTTTCTTAAAAACAAGGAACTGGTATTTTTAGTGGTGCCCATAAATAAATACATAAATAAACAAACAGTTCGCCTAGTACATTGCTGGTCTCCGGAAGTGCTTCAGTTGCTTCTACAATTTAATAATTGAGAAGAGGCTGGTGACATGGCTGAATTTCAAGGAACAAGCTTAGAATTTGTTATCATCATTAAAAAATGGGAGCAAACAAGTGAGGTGTTGGAAAAATAAGACCACAACAGACAACGAATTTGACAAAGAATGCTGGTGCTTTTTGTTTTTGTTTTTGTTGTTTTTTAATTGGCCCAATCACAATCCAAAAGAGGAGAGAGCCTTGTGATAGGAACTCTAAAGTGAGCTGTTAGCTTTCAAATTTACCTGGAAGCAGAATGTGGAAAATAAAAGAATAGAGTAAGATTAAAATTGGTTTGTTAGGCTACTATATCAATAAAAATATTTATTAAAGACTTAACATGTAAAAAGATATTGAATACTGCTTCCAGATAGTTCAAGAATTCACTTTCAGATTCTCTTGTCCTACTTAACTGATCTAAGATCTAAAACAGAATGTTCTTATTGTCACAAATCAGAAATTTTATGACATGTTGTCTGCGATTCAGAATCTTCAGAAGCTTCTCTAAAAGAAGATATTCAATTTTTTTTCCCCTCAAACCTTGAGCAAGAGATATAAATACATAGTCTTCATAGTCACTGTTATAGTATGCAAAAGCAGATAAAGATTTTAGAATGAAACAAGAAAGTTTACTTTCTTTTAGGGTTTATAAATATAACTATTGTATAGGCCAATCAAAACTGGCATATTTATCTTTTCTTCTGCAGACAAGAGACTATTAAGGTACATTAGAGACTGTGTTGTGACTTACAGCTTGAAATTGGGGGAGGATGGTATTTAACTTCTAAAGCAAGGTAAATATTCTTGCCTGTTATTCTTTACCTTAAAATTTCTCTTTTGCTGATGTTTCTCGTCATAGCTACATTTTAGGATCATTTGGGAGAACTGAAAAAAACAAAAAATAACAATGAGGAATGATGTTCTGCTTCTAAGGCAGAGCAGTTAAATCTGAATTTCTGAGAGTGAAACCGGAAGCACCAGTATGGATTTAAATGTCCCCCAGATAATGGTACCATGTAGCTGAATTAAGAACACAGAGATGTGGTGGTGAGCAGGGCAGCATGGGTTCCAAAACCTGCGGCAGGAAAAGGTGAGTAAACTGTAGTAACTCAGCCCAAGAGGAAGACTGCTTAGGGGGTACCTGAAGCTGGAGGAAGACTGCTTCAGGCACACTTGTAGCTTGTTTGACTGTTCTTTACAAAGCATTTGGGAGATTTGCCTGAGGAAATTAATACTTCAAGCTACAGTTACAGTGGTTCTAAATTCCCACAGGTTTACTTAGGAGCAGTTGAAAGTGCAGTTTATATAGCAAGTTGATTATCCGAATATTTGGCCAACTTAAACATTGACTAAATAGCAGAAAACATTTATAAGTAGATTAAATGATTCTTATTACATTATGCCCAGGTAAGATAGTTGCAAAACATTGTAGCTATAAAGCAGGCATTCATTAAAATGTACTAATATATATTAAGCCCTAGTCTGTTTATTACCAGTTGGTTACCTATTTCATGACAGGAGTAAAAACATTGTTACGGTAAATACAAAAATTACTTATTTTTAATCCCTTCCTCCAAAGATATTTTTTAAGGTTATTTTGCTATTTCAATTTTTATGGCAATTTTTAAATTCTTTATATTTCTCTAGTTATTTTAGTTATCTAAATACAAATATAGTGAAGACAGTCTCTCTCTCTCTCTTTCTGACCCTACCAAGTTGAGTCAGAAGTTCCCAAATAATAAACGGTATTGCCTGAGGTACTTGTTAAAATGTATGTTCCAGAAGCTCAGACCCAGAAATATTGGTTGAGTGGATATAAAATGGGGCTTAGGAATTTTGACTTTAACAGTACTCCAGTTCACTCCAATTCTTTTGGTTCTTACATAGCACTTTGAAAAAAGTACAGCATGGTGTACATTCATTCCTTCATTTAATAAACACTTTGTGATGTCCTAGATTGTACAGTATGGTTAAAAATCCAAATGTGGTTGGGAAATGGACCCTGCTTTCAAATAGATATATTAAATATTATTGATGTTGACAAATGCTGAAAGAGAAATACATATGCATTTTTAAGGGAATTTAATAAGATCAGTAAAGGATTATTCTAGGAAGTAGCATTTGTACATCTGTGTATAGCCATGGAAAGTGAAATAAAGTTAAGAACATTCCAGGTAAATGGAACACTATAAGAGGCGAAGGCATTATAACACTGAGTGTTTGTATAGGCAATCGTGCATAAGTTTGATCAAACATCATGTTTTACCAGTGTTGGAGCCCAATTTTTAGTAATTTTTAGTGGTTCTTTCAAGACTGTGGGATAACCTGAAAGAAGATTAAATCTAATTTTTCTCACAGAATCATGAAAGCACCTATTTTGATATAATGGTTTCTATAGCACCACGGGGAGCTAGAATCTTATTTCTCACCTATCTCAAAAAGAGACATTGTGAATGAGGTTAACAAATAGAAGAGAAGAAGAAAAATCCCACCCCGGGCTGCATTCCTCTCATGTTTTCCTTGAAAGGCTTAACAACTTGAGACATTCAAAACAACAACTTAGCACCTATGCTTCTTTGCTTTGTCTAAAAAGGAATTAAGCCAGAGGCACATTCATTTTATTTCTCTTAACCTATATAGTCTTATTCACAGAAATTTGTAAGCATTTTCAAGAAAAATTACTAGACTTAAGTAGATGATCAAAATGAGCCATTCGGCAAACAAACTTACTCAACTCAGAATAATGACAGATACAAAAGAGCAAGATGTTATACTTTTCCACATTTTTCCCCCTTTCTTCTCTGTTTCAGCACCAGAAAATGTTTCTGTGTCTGTTTCACCGACCCTGGCAGTTTCTCAGTCTTGAAGGATCATATAAATTTCTGATAATTTACTAATTACCTTTTCTTAGGGATTAGGTAAATACAAGAAACCAAGTCTCTGGATACACAATTCTAAAGTTGTATGCCTCAGTGAATTCCATGTGAGAAAATAATTTATGTTTAAGGGTTTACTCTTAAATCTTCAAATATATATTCCGCACGATAAATCTATGTTATTGCTATAACATAATAATATATGTTATTTCAGTACTTCTGATTCTACATTCTGCATAACACTTTGGAATCTATCATAAGTGAGGTTATCTAGGAAGCAGAATCTGAAACGTGCAGGCATGCAGGAGGCTTATTGGGAAATGCTCTTGGGGTCACCAGATGTAGATGAGGAGGAAAGGAAGCAAGATTGAGAAAAACAGAAATTTGGGCTATGAGGTAATCTCAGTGAAGGTCTTGGCCAAACTGTCTGGAGCTGGGACAGCCCTTCGGAGCTGTCATACTTTGGGGTGGAAAGATAGAATTGGATGTGAGTTGCTTCAGGAAGAGCATTTGACCTGGGATGGGGGCAAGTGGGTGCATTTCTATTCAGCAGAGGCAATTCCCAAATAGAGATGAGAGCTGAGTACTTTCTGTAGTGAATACTCACTGCAAGTTTGGAAAATAAGTCCTTCAGTCCTCAAGGAGGAGCTGCGTAGCACATCACGGCATCTGCTATAGTCACATGTTCCCTCATCCAAGCAAAGACAGCCGATTGCTCTCTCTCACCTGCCGATTAAGTACTAAATTAGAAGTCTGAAGATTAAGAATAAGTTGCCATATTCTCTCACTATTATTTCCCTGTCAACATCAGCCTTCACTGATTTTCACTGCAGCTACTGATTGCCTTCATTGTTTTCTTGTACACTGAAAACAAGTAGAGATAGGTATAAAACAAGTAGAGATAGGTATAATACACACTGTGCGTGTATTTATACCTAGAGGTTCTACTGTATTATAATATTCCTAGTTTGTTTCTACCAATTTATATTTTTCTTTATTCAATAATATAACTGTGTACGTTCCATTTTTGAGAAAGTTTAATTGACCATCTCTATGCATATATGCATAGAGAATTCATATAGCTATATTAAATGCTATTCATGTACAGTACTTCATTTTATATGATTTTTATTCATTATATTAAATGTGCCTTCATTTCTTTACTGAAATTATAATATTTTACCATTTGGAAATGTTTTAGTACCATATTATTAAGATCCCCTTTTGCATATTATCTTTTTGCAAATATTATCGAAGGTGTAGATTGAAAGGCCAGCTACAGACACCGCTTGAGTAAGTCAAACAAAATCTGCTTTTCTAAAAGATGGAGCAAAAATATGTGCAGTCAGAATACTAAGTATCAAGATCCACAAGCAAACACAAAGATTTCAGAAGGGATTCCCACTTCTGCATCTCATCGGTGAGCATGACTTCATGGAAGAGAAGTCTGAGTTAGTGAGTGTTCACAACTGAGATTCTAGAAGCTCAGCAGTGCTTTTCTAGCCCCATCTTCTATTCATAGGCTGGAATAGTTTTTCACAGAGGATATGTGGATGTGTGCTGGGGACCTCCACACCCGAGCCAGGGGCACTTCATCAATTTGAGGGTTATTCAGTACATATTATGCAACAGATTCTTTCATATAGTGCGTATTAGCCTGTGTACAGTCCACACTTACACTCTCAGGTTCTCTGCATTGATGGGGCCTGGGCCAAGCACTTTCCTAGACTCAGAGCTGTGAGAATAGGACAAAGATCAATTACTGATGCCTTACTTGGAGTCACCCTAATGATGTTTAACCAAGCTACAAAACCTATTCTATATCCATATCTATACCTATATCTAATATCTGTGTCTATGTCTATATCTATAAACTATTCTTACGTCTATGTCTATGCCTATATCAGTAGTTTAGAAAGTAAAAATTTTATAACATTGTGATTAAAGCAGGAGAGTTAGGTTACTTGCTTTGTTATCTCCAAAATAATCTAACACTGTAGAAAATTTAAACAACCAATCTATTCAAAGACGTGTTTACCTTTTACTGAAATTTTTTGAGATAAAATGCACCCTTTTTAATCTTTCACTTTCAGACTACTAATATAGGTGTCACTTAGAGACACAAGAGAGCCTTAAGCATTTTATAAAAGGGATACCCATGTGATGTCATTTCCAATTTTGACTCCATAATCTCATGAAATGTATATATCAAATAAAAGGATCTGTCATAATGGATTTTTACTTGTAAAAATGTCTTTAGATTTTATAAATATACAAATATGTAATATATATGTTGCCTTGTCAGAAGTTTTTTGTGATGCATAGGGGATTAGGAATATAAAACATCCCTTGTGATTAAACTTGTTTACTTCTATAGTTAGGGGAAGTATCTAAATCCAAGAATTGTGCACCTGATAAATATGTGTATTTGTCTATATAACCATTAGCGACTCATCATTTACATGTGAGTATATATAAAAATGTACCTGTATACATATACAAACATGTATGCACAAATTAACAAATTACAAACATATATTTATATATTCACCTACACACATACTTGTACACACACATGAAAACATAAACATGCATATTACACAGACACATGTATGCATTTATGTGGCTTGTGCACAGTTATGAATGTATATTATGTGTAGACATGCATATATGTGTGCATATATGTATATACATGTGTGTGCATGTACACATATCAATGTGTTATGTATGTGTGTATATACACATTAATATGTGTATATATATGTACATACATATGCACATATATGTAGCAAGAGAGAGTGAGAGAGATAATGAAGGAACCTAAATATTCCATCCTCAATGGGGGGTAAATAATAGTAGTGCTTTCAGGGGCACCTGGGTGGCTCAGTTGGTTAAGCATCTGACTCTTGATTTTAGCTCAGCTCATGATCTCAGGGTCATGGGATCAACCTGAGTTGGCCTCCGTGCTCAGTAGGTAGTCTACTTGAGATTCTCTCTCCCCCTC
Source organism: Nasua narica (assembly GCA_028533885.1). Taxonomy (NCBI): domain Eukaryota; kingdom Metazoa; phylum Chordata; class Mammalia; order Carnivora; family Procyonidae; genus Nasua; species Nasua narica. Next base: position 128,271,238 of record CM052800.1, read on the forward strand.
TCCCACTGCCCTTCCCCCTGCTCTCTCTGTCCCTTTCTCTAAAATAAGTAAATGAATCTTTTTTCAGAAGAGATTTTTTAAAATTTATTTGAGAGAGAATAAGAAAGAGAACAGAATGAGAGAGAGAGAGAGAGAGAGAGAGAGAGCTAGCATGAGCTGGAAGGGGGGGCAGAGGGAGTGGTGCACTCTGCTGAGCAGGGAGCCTGATGTGGGGGTCATCATGACCTGAGCCAAAGGCAGATGCTTAACTGACTGAGCCACTCAGGTGACCCTGTCTCTTTAAAAAAAAAAAGTGTATCCATTCTTCACGACCCATTTCATACCTTAATAATTATAAAACTTAAGCTTGCTTTTTGAAAAATTTTGCATAAAAGTGAAGCCACCATATTTTGATGAAGATAAAATTTATCATCAGTATGCCTTCCAATGTAATACATTTCTTGATATTTCCCAATTTTTAATTGATTTTCATTTGTAAAAAATATTTATTTATTTATTTATTTATTTATTTATTTATTTATTTATTTATTTATTTATTTATTTATTATTTTATTTGGGAGAAAGAGAGAGCACAAGCAGAGGGAGCAGCAGGTAGAGGGAGAAACAGACTCCCTGCTCAGCAGGGAGCCCAGCATGGAGTTAAATCCCAGGATCCTGAGGTCATGATCTGAGCCAAAGACAAATGTTTAACTGACTAAGCCACCCAGGCACCTGATATTTTCCAAATTTTAAAGAAATATGGATACAATTGCACTTATAAGTTTTATGTTTTATTTATTTTATTTTATTTTATTTTAAGATTTTATTTATTTGACAGAGAGAAATACGGCGAGAGAGGGAACATAAGCAGAAGGAATGGGAGAGGGAGAAGCAGGCTTCCTGGCGAGCAGGGAGCCCGACACAGGGCTCGATCCCAGGACCCTGGGATCATGACCTGAGCCGAAGGCAGATGCTTAACGACTCAACCACCCAGGCGTCCCAAGTTTTATGTTTTAAAGGAAAATAATTTCCTCTAAAGGAATACCTCAATGGAAAAAAAATTGCCTGAAGATTAGAAAAAGTTCGTATATATGAGAAATAGCAAAAGGGCATTTTAAAGTGATGTTTATATTTTTTTCCCTGAGATGAATTATCATTTACTCTTTTACCATATGAGGAATAAAGAAGAGAGAGGATAAGAGAGAAAGGGAAAGAAAAAAGAGAAGAGAAGATAAAAGAGAGAGAGAGAGTGAGATACAAAGGGAGAGAGAGAAATCTGTAAATAAAATAAAGGAGACTTTTTTATTGTGTATATTACTAACAATTAAAATACTTTTTAGGAGTATAGAATATCTATCTAAGGACTTCTCTTGCTTTTTTATTTATATTAAATATATTTTTTTAAAGATTTTATTTATTTATTTATTAGGAAAGAGAGAGAGTGAGAGAGAGCAGGTCAGAGTGAGAAGCGGACTCCCCATGGAGCTGGGAGCCCGATGTGGGACTCGATCCCGGGACTCCGGGATCACGACCTGAGCCGAAGGCAGTCGCTCAACCAACTGCGCCACCCAGGGGCCCATTTATATTAAATAATTTAATAACATAGATCATCTCTAAGAAATTACTAAAACAAATTCCTACCCCTAAACCACCTGTATGTAGAAAAGAAAATGCACATTATAAATCCATTTTTTACCTTAGTATATAATAAAAATGAAAAACATTAATTTCACAAATATTTATTAAATATCTAATATAAGTTTTTTTTAAAGATTTATTTATTTGAGAGAGAGAGAGCAACAGAGCGTGTGAGTGCAGGGAGAAACAGAAGGAGGGGGAGAGAGAGAATCTTAAGCAGACTCCCCGCTGAGTGCAGAACCCAACACGGGGCTCGATCTCAAGACCCTGAGATCATGACCTGACTGGAAAATAAGATTTGGATGCTCAAAGTACTGGGTCACCCAGGCACCTCTAATATATGTTTGATATATACTGGCACAGGTACTAAGTTGCCTGCTCAAAAGTGAATATGGACTGAGATGGTCATGTTCAGAAGATTGAAGGAGGGTGCCTGAATGGCTCAGTCTGTTACATCTGCGTTTGGCTCAGATCATGATCCTAGGGTCCTGGGATTGAATCCCATGTCAGGCTCCTTGCTCAACAGAGAGACTGCTTCTCCCTCTTGCTATGCCTAATTGTGCTTTCTCTCTTTGTCAAATGAATAAATAAAATCTTAAAAGAAGATTGAAGGAAAGAATGAATACAGAGGTAGCTATATATTTATAGACATTTGTTTATTTCCATTTGCGAGGTACTATTACTAAGAATTTTCAGTTTAGAGACGTGATTCTTTATTCAAGAATAAAAAATGAACTACATTTCCTAGACAGAAATATCAATATTCTACATTTTCATGTCAGATCAAAGGTTTAGAAATGGGACCTAATAGCCTTTTCTTACTTTAAAGTGTTTGTCACTAGTTTCCATAGCAAGAAATAATAAATTTTCATCTTTTATGTGTGTGAAAAAGCATAGTAAGATCAAGACTACTTGGAGGTACAATGGTATTTTTCCTTAAGCTCAAGTATTGATTGGCTTATTTCTTCCTGGAAGATGTGGGAAGGATGTGGTTATGACATTTTCCCAGAATAGATATATTAAAGTAGGAGTTTACACTAGTATGTTCTAAGTTCTGTACTCTTTTTTTTTCTCCCTTTAGATAGTTACAGAAATAAATTCTGGCTATGATTACATATTTTGCTGAGAAAAAGGGATCAGTGAGCAGAAAAATTTCCACAAGTTTTCGTCATCATAGCTATCTGGCAATTAACATTGAGCTTGCATAGACACAGCTGCCCAGCCGCTTAGATCTATCTGTTGCTTGTCCATATGGTTTGGCCATAGGTACTCTGAGTGACCCATCTGTGTTCTAATCAAAGGGAAACCATACTACTCATTCATTAAGACCCATATTTTCTTGTCTCCTGAAAGACATTTCTCCAGCAATTCTCTCCCTTCTCGCTTCTGCATTTTCAATTTGTATCTCTCTACCCATGATTCCCATCAGCCTGTAAGCATGCTATTATTTCTCCCTTCCCTTTTGGTCTCCTTCGCTAACTACTAAGCTAGTTTTCTATTCTCTTTTTCTGTTTAGAAAAACTTCTCAAAGAGGTATTTATATTCACCTCCTGTCTTTGAATTCTCTTTGGAACCAACATCAACTAAACTTTTGCTCCTACTAGTTCATCAAAGCATCTCTTATCAAATTTGACAGTGGCCTCCAAATTGCTAAAACTAATGATTAGTGCTCATCTTGCCCTGTCAGCAACATCGATGCAGTTTGATTACTTACCCTTTAAAAACGTTATAAAATTGGCTTCTAGCACACCATACCTCAGGTTTTCTTCCCACTTCTCTGGCTACTACTTCTCAGTCTCTTTGCTGTTTTATATTTTTCACCTTTAATCCTTAAAATATGGAAAGCTCCAAGGCCCAATCCATAGGCCTCTCTTCTTTTCCATTCTTTTCTTCATGGACTCCAAACTTTGGTGATGTCATCTAGTTTCATGACTTTAAATGACAACTGTATGCCGGTGACTGCCATATATATATCCCTGGATGACCTTTTCCCTGAATTTAAGATTATGGACTTAACTACCCAGCATCTTATTGGATATCTAATTAGGGACACCAAACTTAGGTTGTTAGAAACTGAGCTGCTGACCTTCACCTTAACCCTTCCTCCATATTTCCCTCTTCTGCAGTCCTCACCATCTCAGTCTATAACACCATATTTCCAGATGTAAATGTTAAGGAAAAAACAATGAAACAAAATAAAAGCAATGAAACAAAATAAATCCTAACATCATCCATAATTCCTCTCTCTCCCTATTACACAAATGTAATTCAACAGCATGTTCTTTTAGTTCAACCTTTGAAGTATATCCAGACTCCAACCTCCTATCACTGCCTTCTCCATAAACACCCCCTCTGAATCAAGCTTCCTTTTTTTTTTTTTTAATTACAATAGTTTGCTATCTGGTTTTCTGCTTCTTTGCTTCTTTTCCTGAAGTCACTTCTAAATACACTGTCCAAAGTCATCCTGTTAGGGGGAAAAAAAAGTCAGATATTATTAATTACTCAAACTTTTGTTGAGTTCCCAGTTCATCCATACTAATATGAAAATTCTTTCTATGACTTCATGTCACTATATGTTTTGGTCCTTAGTTTTTAACCACTCCTACTATAATTCTACTTTTTTCCACTTTTCCCCATAATAATGGAGCATTCCTTCAACATGCCAGATGTATCCCCTTTTGGAATATTTTTACTGATTGTTTTCTCTGCCCTGATTGTTCTTCTGCAAGACAGCCAAGAGGTTCATCCCTTCACCCATGGTCTTCACACAAATGTTACATTCTGAATGAGGTCTTTCCTAATGACCCTAAGGGAAATTGAAATGAACTCACATTCTTTATCTTTTTCTCCTATTTTACTTTTTTCCATAACACCTATAATCATCTAATATACTATATATTACACTCACTTGCTTATGGGTAATCTAAACCCCAACAGAATGTAATTTCCACAGGACAGGATTTTGGTCTCATGTTTTTCATTGCAATATATTCAGCTTCTAGAAAAATTCTTGGCATATATCAGGCACTCAGAAAACATTTGTTAAATGCATAAATCTTGTTTTTCATGTTATGATTGTATTGTAAAATTCTCACTGGACATATCCATATCTGCACTGCAAAACATCCCTAGATCAAAATATGAACATTGATATCCTCTTTCTCCCATACTTTCTCCAGATGGTGACATTGGGTTAAAAATGGGGCTAAATAAAAAACCCTTAATGAATTTATAAATGACATAGAAATGGTGGTTCCTATTACTATTGGGTTATTAAATAAAAGAGGACAATTTCAGGCAAGAGAGATATTAAACTGTTAATTAACTCAAATCAATTATTTAACTCAAAAGATTAATATAACTTAGAAACATATATTGAAGATCAGTATAATAAGATGGGCCTTGATTCTTTTTTAAGCCTTTTTTTTTAAGATTTTATTTATTTATTTGACCGAGAAAGACACAGTGAGAGAGGGAACATAAGCAGAGGGAGTGGGAGATGGAGAGGGAGAGAAGTGGGCCTCCCACAGAGCAGGGAGCCTGATGCGGGGCTTGATTCCAGGACTCTGGGATCATGAACTGAGCCGAAGGCAGATGCTTAATGACTGAGCCACCCAGGTGCCCCAAGATGGGCCCTGATTCTTGAAGCATCGGGTCTAGGGTAAAAATCAATACTTATCCTAAAGTAGCTGACAATAGTATTCATGCATTTTTTCTTTATTTTACTTATATTTATTATTCAAATAATACTTATTTCTTGGGTTCAAATAGGAGTAACATGAGAGATTTGTAGTGTAAAGGTTAACTAAGAGCCTTCATTTGGAGTCAAGAGGAATTTGGGTTCAAATTCCAATGCACTCATTAATAACTGAACTAATCAAATCACTTTACTTTTCTAAATTTAAATTTATGTCTCTTAAAATGAGAATAATAGTTCATATATTGTGAATAAGATAATTCGTATAGTAGCTTTTAGCACTTAGTAGTTGCTCAATAAATAGTGGTTATTACATGTTATATTTTATAGGAATTGAGACCTCCCACTCTTTGATGCCTTAAGAATCTGATAACATTTCTCCAACTTTTGACCTAAAACAATTAATGCATTTAAAATTCCTTCTTTTCCTTAATATGAACATTGAATTTAAAATAAGCTTGTTTATAAGTAGCACCTGGGCAACAAATATACTAAACATTAGTAAGACTTTTAAAATGACCAACAATAATGGGTATGGAAGAAGGGGTGTGTATGGTTTATGTAGCTTTTTAATTTCACCATATGGATTGCTTAAATTAATCTTCAGGGCATTTACATGAGCTAAAAAAAAAGGAAAAATTATTATAAATATGAAATATAAATGATGATGGAAGTTGAACATGGATTCATGCATGGTTCCTGAGAATTGAAAATAAAACATGGCAAAAGAAACACCAATATTCTGCAACAGTGAAAGTTTATGTGAAATCCTGCCTGCAGGTTTCCATTTAATGGGTTGAAGTTGTTGTTACACGTGCCCAGGAGCTATCATGATAATGGGTCCGTTGCTATGGAAGCAAATCCAATCTTAGTAACATTTGGCAGCCCCAAGAATGGTTTTATATGATTTTTTTCCTGAACATTAGAAGAAAAAATAACAACCAATATATGAAAAGCATATAAACAATGGAATAATCTGGAATCCATAAGTAAGAACCACTTGTTTTCATATAATTCAACCTTGCGGGGGAAATGAAATGTCAAAAATTGAGAATTGTTTTTTTTTTTTTTTTTTCGTCTTATAATAACATTCCCAAAAGCAAATCCAGCCAAGTCTCTTTTGCATAGTTCTCCATCCTGACAAATGTTAATGTTTGCTCTGTGTGGCTGCACCTGCCTAGAGCAAAGTCAGTATGGTATTTGGTTTGTTTCTTCGGTAAACTATCTGGTTTTCCTAATGTGGAAAATAGAATTCTACCCTTGAAAGTAGTGATTTTGTTAAACTTTATTTATACATGCTATTTTTATCAGTCTTCATTAATTTTAGTGTTTAAATACAGTAACACAAATCTAGAATATTTTAAGCTTTTCTAATTGTAAATGGAATACACATACATAATTAAAGCATAAAATATGGGAATAAATTTATAACATTAAACCAAACTCCATACCGCTTTCTTCCTTTCTCAGTTTTCAGGAGTGACACTCAACTCTTTAGCTATTTCTGCTGAAATTTATCTCCATATTTTTAAAATAATTAGTGATTACTGCTCTCTCTTGATTAATTTATATTATCAGCCATTAACTTCCTCCCCTTTTTAAAGATTTTATTTACTTATTTATTTATTTTTAGAGAATGCCAGAGAGTGCCAGCAGGGGGAGGAGCAGAGAGAGAGGGAGAGAATCTTCAAGCAGACTCTGCACTGAGCATGGAGCCCAATGTGGGGCTTTTTCCCATGATCCTGAGATCATGACTTGAGCCCAAACCAAGAGATCTATGCTTAACCAACTGAGCCACCCAGGCACCCCTCAATTAACTTCTTATTATTGTAGATGAGAATTTTATCTTTTCTGTCCTCTCCTCTCCATTTCAATTTTCTAGATTTTTTATCACAAAGGTTTTTCATTGTTATAATGATTTAATTTTTTCTAAATTGAGCCAAATGGTTTAATAAAATAATATTTCCTTTCTTATGAAATTTTGTGTTTGACCTAGAGTTAATAAATGCATCTTTTGTTTTCCTTTGTGTAGTACACTTTGTGTTTCTGGCTAAGTCTTCATAGACCCTTTCTAATAACTATAAATGTCCATCAAAATAGTTTTAACATATCTATCTAGTTGGATGAGATACTTATTTTATTTTATTTTTCCTTATTAGGGCTACCTGTTGTCTATTCCAATTTTATCTGATTATTCTCTAAATTTTTTTGATCATGGGTTTCCCTTTCATTATCATCTTGGGAAGTCTCTATCCTCTGTTAGATCAGCTGTTTCTTGGATCTTATCTTAGCCTTCTGAGTTTACCCCATATTTTGGTTAAGAAACTGTTCCAGTAACTTCCTGATAATGAGCATATGAGAGGTAAATTTTTGAAGTTTTGTCTCAAAATGTCTTTTTTCTATGTTTACCTTTGATCAATTGATAGAATTGTGTATTAAAAGAAAAAGTTGATCCCAAATAATCAATCTTGAAAATGAACAATGAAATTGATGTCTCACACTTTCTTGCTTCAAAATTTTCTGCAAAGCTACAGTAATCAATACAGTATGATACTGGCAAAAAGGCAGACATGTAGGTCAATGGAATAGAATAAAGAGACCAGAAATAATTGCATGCATATGTGATTAAGTGATTTTTTATAAGGTTGCCAAGACTATTCAATGGAGGAAGGACAATCTTTTCAGCAAATGGTTTTGGAAAAATTGGATATCCACATGCAAAAGTATGGTATTGGACCCTTACCTTATAGCATATACAAAAATTAACTCAAAATATATCAAAGATTGAAATGTAAGACTTAAAACATTAAACTTTTAAAACAAAAGCTTCACAACATTGGATTTGACAATGATTTCTTAGAAATGATACCAAAAGCACAGGCAATGGAAGTAAAAACAGATAAGTGGCATACATCAAATAAAAAACTTCAGTGCAGGGACATCTACATGGTTCAATCCATTAAGCACCCGACTCTTGATTTCCACATAGATCATGATCTCAAGGTTCTGGGATCCAGCCCTGCATCAGGCTCCATGCTCAGCGAGGAGTCAGCTTGAGAATTATCTCTCTCCCTCTCCCTCTTTTCCCTTCTCCCACTTGCTTTCTCTCTCACTCTCTCAAAAATAAATAAATCTTAAAAAAAAAAAAAACTTCAATGCATCAAACAACTAAAAATAAAATTACAACATGATCCTACAATTCTACCTCTGGGTATATATCCAAAAGAAATGAAAGCAGGGTCCTAAAGAGAGATTTGTACGTTCATATTCATAGCAGCATTCTTCACAACAGCCAAAATGTGGAAGTAACACAAATGTCCATAGACAGATAAATGGATTAATAAGTTGTGATATGTCCACACAATGGACTATTACTCAACTTTAAGAAGAAATCCTGTCATATGCTACATCATGGTGAACCTTAATGACATTTTGCTACATGAAATAGGCCAGCACAAAAAGTCAAATGCTGTATTATTCTACTTACATGAGGTTTCCAGAGTAGTCATATTTATAGAAAGAGAAAGTAGAATATTGGTAGCCAGAGTCTGGGGAGAGATAAAAATGGAAAATTATTAATGGGTATAGAGCTTCAGCTTTACAAGATAAAGTCCTGGAGATTTGTTGCCCAACAATGTGAATATAATTAACATTATTGAACTATACACTCAAAAATGATTAAGATGAAAAGATGAGTAAGATGGTAAATTCTATGTTATGTATTTTCCACAATTTAATTTTTAAAAGTGTAAAAATATATTCTAAAGATGATACTCCCTTAAATATGTTAGAATATACATAGAACTATACCTGAAATACATAGTCTTCCATTTAAATGGTTACTATAGTGTCATTATTAATACCATCTCTTACCTCCAGTCTTCCTTTTAAGAAGTCCAAAGTTATTCTGATCTCCCATGCTTTGAACATATACTTTATACTTCTCTTTCTACTTAGCCAATCCCTGCCTTTAGCTCTCCCCTCTAATAGGGAATGAAAACCTAAAATCTTCGTTTCCCAAATACACTCTCCTGCAGAGATCTGGTTTAGATTCTACCAAAGGAAAGGTTGTGCCAGACCCAGAAGACAAAAAAGAAGCAGAAACATTTTTGTCTTACCCGACATTAGTCGGCAGGCACAAAAGCTTCAGCAGAGGGCAGATGTGAGTTTTTATAACACCTCTTGGGCCTTCTCTTTTCACTTATGGACTTTGGTGGTACAGGAAGCAGAGATTGTCGATAGTGTTTTTATGAGCTCTTCAAGTTTTCATTATTTCCAGAGGCTTTATAAACAATCAGTACTCTATATTAATCTTTTCTTGCCTGACAATCTTGAAGTGATTTCTCTTTGCCTGTAGAAATCTGAACAAGTACCAAGATATGGTTACCATACCCCCCCCAAAAAAGGAGGTGAGGGAAGAAGCATTAGCTTAGTGGTTAGGGGGTGGGTTTTGAGGATTCTGTTACTAGATGCAGGACAGAGGATGGTATTTGTTATCCAGAGGTAAAATACCTGGTAATATTTGGTTAATTTGGAAAAAAGACATCTCATAAGAATTTGGGTGTTTGTATGTTGGCTCCAGTTGGTTATATTTAACATGAGCTGAGCTCAGGGAGAATTGGTTTATTTGCAAATAAAAATGTAAAAGAATAGAAAAAGTCCAAAAATGAGGGGGCATTCATAATGTTGGAGTCTCCTTTTCTTTCCTTTTTCAAATCCACATGTGCATTCCAACTTGTCTCTTTTTATTATAGTTAGTATTGGGTGAGGGGAAGAAATTAGTTATTTTGTCCTAGAGGTGTCATATCCAGACTTTTGAACGACCCAGAGTTTTAAGTTTTGAATTATTATTTTATTTGATACCATGTATAAACCATTTAAAGCTATTTTTAACAAAGTTTGAATGCATTTAAATTGTATTTTTTGAATAACTATATTGAACTATTTTATGATAAATATTAGACCATTAAAGAAAGAATTAATATGAGGATTATTTTTTTCCCCAAAGGCTAGATAAAACATCAAGGACTAAATACTTTCTTCATGTAGGGTATTTTTATTTCCTTGAATAGATAAGAATTTGAGATTTGGCCCTTAAGTGTCTTATCTTATCCCTTAGATTCACTGCGGTCACTTTTATTTCTCTATTACACACTAACTTTACTTAAATCGAACAATTAAAATAAATAAATATAAAATATATCTCTTTAGGATTATTCTTTAAACAGACTTTGGCTTAAGAGACATTTTAGTAATATAATATCCAAGGTTTTTCTTTTTATTACAGCAGTTTTAAAGAGTGCAAATTAAAACAACCTTATAATAGACACCTACTTTTTAATGACTTTAAATTAAAAGCAAATATTCAAAGTATTTTTAAAGTAGTCCTTGAATTTTAAAGTATTCAGTCCTTGAAAGAGATTCCAACTGATTAAATCAAACAAGCAGATGAAAGCTCCTTCATTCTTATTTGACTTTATCAATATATAACTTTATCTAATTGTGAGAAATGGTATATACATACACAGAAAAACTGTTGAGGAATAAAACTTGTATAATAAACTCCATTGGTGCTGAGAAGGCATGCCACCAAAAACAAAATATAAGGTGTTGTTCACTTATTTAATGAAAAAAAAAATCACTTGTTAGTTTATAAGATACATTTGTATCATTGTAAAATATCCATCGCAAATCAAGAACCAGCATCCCAATTAATAGTAAAACCTTGAAAGCACCCCCATTAAAAGCAGTATCAAAACATTAGAGTTGGTATTTAGCTTTCTCATTTAATCTTGACAATTTCTTGCACATTCAATAAGACATGGAATTAAAATAAGAAAGCCCATAATTGAGACATGGAGTGTAATTATTTATGAATTTTAATTAGCTAAAGAATTATTAAAACTAGCAAGTGAGCTCTGAAAATTAGCTAGAAGAAAAAGTACAAATATAACAAATTCTACTGTTAGGAAATAAAATAATGAAATTCTAGAACACTAGTAATACAAGTATTTAGTTTAAATAAAAATAAGACAAGATATGCATATGATTTCTGTGAAAAAAATATAATTCTGAAAAACATTAAAGGAATGAAATTTGCTACCAGTAATGATGGACTACATATTTCAGGCCTAATCTTCAACTAAGAACAAACAAAAACCTGGAAAACATATCAAAGACACATTTTTGAAAGCTTAAGAGAGCAGTAACAGGCAATAAATAATTATAAGGCCAATATCTTTGAGAGAAAAACTCAGAGAGCCACCCCAGCATTTGAAACCATACTTTTATTATGGGCATCTATCTATTGTGGAAAATTCTAGGCCAATTTACAACCGATTTCACTCATAAATGTAGAAGAAATATTCTAAAAATGCTAACAAACCAAATTCAGCAATGTATAAAAATGATCGTAATCTCAACCAATGTGGACTTATTTCATGAATGCCAAGTTGTTTTAACAGTCTAATTCACCACATTAACAGAATGAGATAGAAAAATTATATGATAGTCTCAATAAAAATAGAATAAAAATTTGTTAGAATTATATATCTATTTTTAAATGGCAATATAAGAACAGAAGGGTATTTTCTCAGTCTGATAAAGGATCTTCACAATTTACAACAACCATACTTGTTAAATAGTAGACATTTATCCTCTGATATTATATGTTAAGATGTCTGTTGGCATAACTTCTGTTCAACATTGAACTGGACATCATAGTGTAACAAAAAAAGAAAAACAAAGTATATGAAATTTGAAAAGAAAAAACCTTGTAATTATTGCTGACAATATAATTATATACAAATAATTGACATGTAAATTATAAAAACTAGTAAGTGAGTTTAGCAAGTCTGTTAATTGCACAATAATTACCTAGAGTGTTTGACTGTTGAAAAGGACTCACAGGATTCAGTTTTTAATCACAACACTAGTCCAGAGATCTCAAGTACAGACTTCTGTGTTCTGTATGCATTAAGTCATATAGGACACACTTTTGTTTACATATCTCAGACCACCATGGATAAATGTGTAAAGCATTTTAGTTCCAGAATTCCATCTCATGGTGGGGCCTCTTACAGCGGGCTGGTCAACCAATCATAAGACCAGTCTGAACTATAGAAACTCTCCCAAGGCTCTACTAAAATCAGATGAAAATCATAAATCTAATTATTATTAATAGCAATGCTCCCAAGCTTGTGTGTCCTGTTCCTACCCCCAAAACTCACAGACTCATATTACAAAATATAAATTATCTTTATTAATATATGATATAGAATTGGTCAAGGATCATCACTGTGCTGCAGGCAGCTCTGAGGATAAACATGTGCTCTATCCAGACCAGCTGAGATTAACCCATACTATATTGCAAGACTGCATTATTCAAAGTCAATAGACATACACACAAATTTATTTCCTTATACAGTAGTAACTATTTCACAAAATTAGAATGAATTTCTAATGGCATTCAAAATTATAAAAATAAAAATAAAACAGGATAAATTCAACACAAGTTATGTAAAACTTCTATACCCATAAAGCACGCAAATACCTATATGTGAAAAATTTAAAAAAAAATCTGTGTGACACTATAGAAATAAATTCCAGGTAAACCGTATTTCTGTATTAGTCTCCTATTGCTGTTAAAACAATTTACCACACACTTAGTGGCTTAAAACAATGCAAATTTATTAATTTATTTATCTGGAGGTCAGAAGTCCAAAATGGGTCAGCAGGACTGCATTTCTTCTGGAGCATCTATGAGAAAATACATTTTCTTGCTTTTTCCCATTTCTACAGGCCACCTGAATCCCTTGGTTCATGGCTCCTCATAACTCCAACCTTCTTCTGTTGTCACATATCTTTCTCTGATTCTCTGGATTCCCCCCTTCCTTAATAAAGGACGTTGTGATTATATTGGTCTCACCTAAATAATCTAGGATAGTCTACCCATCTCAAGAGCCATAATGTAATCACAGCTGCAAGGTTCTCAATACTATGTAAATTAACATATCCACGGGCTCCTGGTGATGTTCCTGGTGGACATCTATGGGGGACCATTATTCTACCTACTACAAGATCTAACATGGAATCAAAACAAGAATGGTTGTCAAAGATAACATAAGAGAATGCCTGAGGTAGATTGCATTATTATCCACAATTTATCACCCCAACTATTTTTCATTAACTTTGTCATGTGATTTTAAAGTTCCTTTTATCAGTGTTAGTTGTACATACCTGCTTCTTGACTTTGGACTCAGTGATGTAGCTTGATTTGCTCAATCAGTTGTAAGCAGGTATGAAATAAGCAAGTACTTGAAATGTACTCATCCTCTAAAACTTCTGCTATTACTATGGTAAAAAACAAACAAACAAACAAACAAAAAACCAGCTATGGCTAGCCCAGTAGTTTAAATACTACATGAAGCAGACATAGATCTAGTCTTAGCTTAAAGCCAAATCCATCTGAGCCCAGCCTAACTCAGCCAAGACAGAACTAAACTACAGACCACTGAGCAAGAATAGATTACCTTAAACAACTGAATTTTGTGCTGCTTTGTTGTGTAGCATTATTATGGCTTTAATCGGCTGATAAAATACTTTTCTAACATCAATTAACTTTTTTAGGAAATTGGTTATTAGAACATGGAACAAAAAACATTAACCACAAAGGGGAATATTCATAAACTGGATTATAGCAAAATTAAAAAACTTTCTTCATCAAAACACATTATTGAGTGAAAATATAAGCATAATAACTAATAAAGGACTTACATACAATATATAGGAAGAATTCCTACAAATCAATAAGAAAAAGATAGATATAATCCAAGAGATAATGACCAAGAGATTTGAGCAAGGCCTTCACCAAGGAGGTATTCAAGTATCCTATATATCATATGAAACATTTCTGTGTTTCACCAGTCATCTGGGCAATGCAAAATAAGACCACAATAAGATACACCTATCCACCTACCAAATCCACCTACCAAAATCCAACTGCCACCTACTAAAAGACTTACTGGAATCATTCTTATATATGGTAGAATGATAGACTACCATTTACTACTAATGGCAAGAATATTTTGAAAAATTTGTTAGCACATGTTAGAAATAAGAACAAAGGCGTATCTTGTTTAAGAAATAGAAGGGGGAGGCCAGTGTAGGTAGAGCATCCTGAGGTAAAGAGAGACGGGTATGAGTTTGGAGAGACACAGAAGTCAAGCTAAGCAGAACCTTGTAGGATGTGGTAAAAATGCAGATTTAAGTTTAATGCAATGGGAAGACACTGTGATGTTTTAAGAAGAGATAGGTAATTATATTATTTATGTCGTAGTTTCTCACTTTGTTGTTATATATGGAGAATGATTCAAAATTGGGCAAAAATAAATGCAAGTAGTTCAATTAGTAAGATAGTACCAGTAATCTGTAAATTAAGGTAATGGTAATAAAACTGGAAAGAAGCCAACAGATTCAAAATAAATTTTGGAGGCATATTCAAATTAATGATGAGTTATTTTGGGGCCAAGGATTGTGAAAAAAAAAGGAGGAACAAAGAAGTCTCCTAATTTTGGGGATTGAGCAATTGGGTGCATGATGTGGTTTGTCCACTTAATAAGATGGGAAGAAACTTAACGCACCCCTTAGCTCTTCACTTTTTCTCTTTCTAGTTATGTTGACAGATTGACTTTTGTTTGCCTGTAGTCTGCATTTCTTACCCTTATTAGGCATAGCTGGGATCTGGTTCAATGAGGGAGCATGTCAGGAAGAAAGCAGTTTGCTTAGGTAGATAATCCAACATCTCCCTGTAATTCAGCTGTAAATTTTAGAGTAGAGATGGGAATCCATTTTCTGTGCTTCTCTGGAAACACATGGAAAAGACACAGGATTTTTGTAAATTAGTAATTACCTCATTGTAGAAGTGTATTGTAGAAGAAAGGTAAGCATGTTAGGGCAAATCAAAACTATATAATATTTGTCATAAAGATTTTACTTTGAATTTTTAATTAATTTGTGTTTTAACTGAATACTTCTAGAAAAAAATTCCATGGAATCATAATATATTTTCTGTAAAATTCCATGGACTCATAATACATTTTCTGTAAAATGTACTAGTTTCTTAAAAAGTAAGCAGTGTGTAGTATCCAAATACAGTAGTTAATATTACAGGAACCTTTATATTACCCTTTTATGAGCAAAAATTGTCTTCATAGTCTGTATGGAAAATGTACAGTGTTAATTGATTTAAACAAAAATAAAGACCAGCATAAAGTAATGTATTCTGTTTTAAAAAAATGTCTTTTGCATTCTATTTTCTGTGTGCAAATACATTTGGTCATGATAACATGACAGATAAATTTAATGCTAATTAGTAATTAACATTAAAAACTGAACAAACTGACTATAATGCTGTATTTCCAAAGGAAATACATTATAAATAGTGGCAAAGTATTGCATGTAAATAGTTTGGATTGAAACTTACAAAATAAGTATCACAAAGAGAACATTAGCTTTTCACCTATTACACATTTGGTTGCAATACTTCAGATTATACATCACCTTCAAGGGAATGTCTATGCTTCATTTTTTTAATTTATAATGATTAAAATGTGAAAAAAATATTGATTTTTAAGTCAGTGGATAACTGAAATAGATTAACTTCTAAACTAAAATGTAATGTTAATTCTCAACAAGTCCTTTTTCTTGGCTTTCATAACTTTAATTAATCTTTAAAAATTATATATATATATAGTGATTATATGTATGTGATTGAGGGTTGAACTTGAAATGCTAAATTTACTATAAAAATATTATTCATCTATCCTCTGGAATTCTTCATTAAAAAGGTTCTAGACATTTTGTTTTATTTCCGTTTATTTCTATTTATTGTTTTAAATTTTTATTTCTGTTATTGAGATAAAAATAAGGAAAATAAGAATTTATATTGATAAAATTAATCTTCTATAATGACCTCATCTTGTTTCAGAAATAGTTAAGGCAGAAAGTAGAGATTTTGTTAATGATATAAATTTACATTTGTTGGGGTGATCACTTACTGCAAAATTCTTTCTTGCATACTTGTAATATTTACAAGTTTGGAAGGGAATTTAGAAAAGCATTTCATATTCTGAATTTATGGATAATAAAGTTGAAAAATATATACAAGGTTTGAATATTAGTTTACAGGTTTGGGTATTCATTACATACATATTCTTGTCTAAAATAAATTAAATTGACACCTAATTCCCATCCCACCAGACTGACAAGAAATTCAGTCACAGTTGCTGTTCCTTTTTCTCACAAGCATAACAGATAATCTAGCAAAAGTCTGATGTCTTAGGCAAGGTAAAATATGCTATAAAACCCTTCACTTGTGGTCCATGCTCCTGATGATTGTGCCCTTATTTCAAATCAACAGGATCTTTTGTCTCTTAAGTCCAAAGTCTCAAAAAAGATTTTCTGCTGTGTTAAATCATAGAGCTCTTTGGTAAGGTGGGAGTTCCTGGTTCTTCAGGGAGTCTCCCTAAATTCACCCTCTGTCCACGGTGACACACACTGGATGTGCCAAACTCTGACATCTTCCTTGTGTCTGTGGAAATCTGTTCCCTTTCCCTCTAGTTGTGATCTCAGACACTCCTTTTCTTTCTCTTACAAGCAAATAGAGCTTGCCTTCTTCCTCGTCTGGGAGCTTTAAGTTACGAAGACAGGCAGACATTGCCCTCACATTTGTCAAAATCTCTGAGTCAAAGGGACCATGTGCCTGTGTGGAAAATACAAAGGATGGATAAAAAAATTAGCATCTCAGAAATTATTTTGTGAAAAATGAAAAACTAAATGCATTTAAATGTCATGACATGAGTCAAATCTTTAGAACCTTGGCTTCCTAAAGCAAATGTAATTTTTACTGTATCATTGTGTGGATTTTTTCCCCTCAATCAATCAGTATCTGTTTTGACACTATTATATACTCTTCTAACTAGTTTTAGTTTTCTTGCTGGCTTATAACCCAGGGAAGACATGCTGAAAATCTCTCACATCCAGCCATTCATTTGAGATTATCAACCAGAGTGAAGAATAGTTCAGGATTAAAAAGAAATAGATAAGCTAATGTTTGACTTACTGTTAAAATTAAGCTAATGATACATTCTTTGACCTCTGTCATCTTTATAAATAGATTCATTTATTCAGCAATTCTACTGAGCATCTACCATAAGCCAGGTGCTATACAGGTAGTGTGAGGAACAGAGTCCTGCCTGTGTGTGATGAAATTATAAGAGAAGACTGCATTGTGGCTACTTGAAGAAAAAAATCTAAACTAAGAACTGAATAATATGTAGACATCACCCAGATAAATGGATTCTTGGATAGAAGATTAAGGGATAGTATTCTAGGCAAAGAAAAGCATTGGCAAGGCTTTTAATGGGCCTTTCTTAAGAATTGAAGAATTAAAAGAAATCCAATAGAACAAATCTTTAAAAGTCTTATAGACCAGGTTAAGAAATTCATATTTTATCCTAAAGATTTTGGAGAAATATCCTTAAAGGGACAAGGAGTTCTACAAAGGATTTTACAAAACCAGAGTACTATTTTAAGAGGATAATTGAATGGAGAATGCAGAATGGAGAAAAGAGGCTGATGGTTCAGAGTGGGGGAGGTTGGCTTTGGGATGACCATTTAAGAAGCTATCAGTGGTTCAGGTATGAAAATACTTGCAACTGGGAAGTTAGGTTTAAACTTGCTCAGTTTGAGGTATGGGTGAGACATACAAGTGGAGATACTAAGTAGGCGTTGAACTTGAGGAGAGAAATCTGGACAACAAAAATGTATACTCTGTTTTCATGAGCTGATAGATCATATTAAGGTCATAAAAGTAAGCCAGGTCATAGAGGAAAAAAAATGTAAGGTGAGAAGAATGGCTAGGGTAAAAACTAGAGAAACAATATTCAGGTAGAGAAGAATGAGCCTACAAGGATAAGAACAAATGTTTGGAGGAAAAGGAAGAATATTAAGAGAGTCTGATTTCTAAAAAAGCCAGGGAAGATTTTTAAGAAAGAAAGAAATGTCAATCCAAATAGAATCAAGGGTCAGAGCAAGGTAAGGATCAAATAAATCCATCAGATGAAGAGACCTGGGGATAATTCCTCATTACTTTTATGAAAACAGCCTCAACGGATATAGAAGGTACTAGCCAGAGAGTGGTATATGAAGGTGTACATGTGAGAGGAAGAAATGGGAAGAGAGGGATCAGGTGTTTGGAAAGGGGAGAACTGAAGGGAAGGTGAATCCTGTTTAATTTTAACATGAGATTTGATCAGGTTTACGTATAGATTGGTAACATGATATAGAGAAAGAGAGGCCAAAATTGTGTTGCGCAGTGACACAATCAATAGGACAAATGTCCTAAGAAGCTGGAAGGGGAGATGGAATTAAAAGAATGAATAAATGGAGAAATAAGTTATAACTATGATGAGGGGCAGCTCTTCCAATGAAACAGGGAGAAGGAAGAAAATATTAAGTGCTGATTTAAGGAGAAAAATGGGTGCTTTGAAATGCAAATTACAACAGAAATGAAACCCTACACACCTACCCACCACTGCTCCTCTATTAGAATAGCCAAAATCCAGAACACAGACAATAAGAAATACTAGCAAGCATGTGGAACAAAAGAAACTTATTACTGAATAAATTAGTAATATACATTAATGATTATAGTTCTGGTGGGAATGCAAAATGGACAGACTTTGGAAGACAGTTGGGTAGTTCCTTACAAAATGAAATGTACACTTACCATACTATCCAGCAATAGCATTCCTTAGTATTTATATTACTAGTATTTAGTAATTAGTATTACTAATTAATACTAGTTAATTACTAATTAGTAATTAGTATTACTAATTACTAAATACTAAAAAATTAGTGTTATGAATTACTGATTAGTAATTAGTATTTAAGATTAAGATAAATTAGTATTTAAGAACTTATAACCACATAAAAACCTCCACATGGATGCTTATAGCAACCTCAGAACCTGTCAAGAATCAGAAAAAACAAAGATGTCTTTCAGTAGGGGAATGGATGAATAAATTCTGTGCATCCAGACAATGAAATAATTCAGTACTAAGTAGAAGTGAGCTATCAAACCATTAAAAGACAAGGAGGAAACTTAAAATGCATATTACAAAATGAAAGAAGCCAATCTGAAAAGGGCATATACTGTATGATTCCAATCATGCAAAACTATAGAGGCAGTGAAAAAGATCAGTGTCCCCAGGGATTGGGGAGTGGACAAAGATAGGCAGAGCATAGAGGATTTTTAGGGCAATGTAAATACTCGGCATGATACTGTAATGATAGATCCAAATCATTGTATATTTGTCCAAGCTCAGAAAATGTATAACACCAAGAATGAAGCCTAATGTAAACCATGGACTTTGGGTGATTATAATGTGTTGATGTATGTTCATCCATCATAATAAACATACCACTCTAGTGGAAGATGTTGGTAATGGGGGAGGCTATATGTGTGTGGAGCAGAGAATATATGGGAAAACTCTATACCTTCCCCTCAATTTTTCCGTGAACCTTAAACTTCTTTAAAAAATAAAGTCTTACTAAAAAAAAGTTGACTTTCAGTTCTGGAGTTAAAAGAGCTGAATGAATTCTTCTCTGACTTATTAGTATCTTTATGAATTAGTGAGTAAATTCACTGACCAAGAGTGAAGGAGTGAAATAGGGGGCATCAAAAAGTTGAGGAAAAATAGAAAGCCACTGTGGACTAGTCACATTAAAAATGATAGAGCAAGGCAACTAGAAAAGCAATCCAATGTTTTGGGACAGAATTGAGGGCTCAGAAAAAAAAAACAGTGAAAATTAATTATTAGTGGTAATAATCTGTCCCTGTGTCTGTCAGTAAAGAGATGACAAATATTTACCCAGCGTCTACTATGAGGCAAGCATTTTCCAGGCATTGGGGAGTCAGCAGTATTCAAGACATACAGAATTCCTGTCCATCAGGAGATCATATGATAGTGGAGGAAAGGTAATTTTAGATTCTAACACAATGAGGTAATTCAATAGAAAGACCAAGATAGAGAAGACAACTGTTTTACCTAAAGAAAGGCATCTTCTATGGTATATATATACACAGTGGAATACTATGAAACCATCAAGAGAAACGAAATCTTGCCATTTGCAATGACATGGATGGAACTAGAGGGTATTATGCTAAGCGAAATAAGTCAGTCAGAAAAAGACAAATATATGATCGCTCTTATGTGAAGAATTTGAGAAGCAGGGTGGGGGGTCATGGGGGGTGGGGGAGGGAAATGAAACAAGACGGGATCGAGAAGGAGACAAACCATAAGAGACTCCTAAACTCACAAAACAAACTAAGGGTGGCTGGGAAGTAGGGGAGGTAGGTTTATGGACATTGGGGAGGGTATGTGCTGTGGTCAATGCTGTGAAATGTGTAAGACTGATGAATCACAGACATGTACCCTGGGGCAAATAATATATGTTAATAAAAAAAATAATAAATAAATGAGGGGAAAAAAAAGAAAGGCATCTTCAAGGAGATGCCTTTTTAAACTGAGTATGCAGTGTGCAGCCACGATAATATCTCAGGGAAGAGTATTCCACATTTATAGGGTAAAAAGGTACAAAGGATAGCAGGTACAAAGACCCTGAGATGGAAATTAGTTTGGTGTGATCAATGGAGAAGAGTTAGACCAATTTGGCAGAGTGCAGTGAAGCAGAAGGGAATGAGATGAACTCTGAACAGTGGGCCAGAGCGTATTTGCTAGTGGCTGGGATACCATGGTAATGATTTGTAATGATTTGGGTTTTATTTTAAGTATATTGAAAGACATTGGAAGGTTGTAAGACATTTTCCTATTGATGTGAACTGATCCATGCTTTTATATGAACATACAAGCTACCGAGTGAAAGATCTGAAAGCTAGACTATGTGGGAATGAGAGTAGATTTGGGGAGACCAGTTAGAAGATTCAGTCCAGGGGAAAGAAGCCAGTGCCTGGACAAGTATATTGTATCAGAGAGGACAGGTAATTATGTGGAGCAAATGCCACCCAAAATCTCAGTGCTTTCAACAAAAAAGCATCATTTGTGACTTTTGACAACAAAGATTCTTTCTGGCTCACTCTCAGTATCCGTCTTGGGTCTACAGCCCTTCTGCTTCATGTCGTCTATACTTCGCCACACAGCCTTTACCTTGATCATTGTTGACATGGGAAAAAAAAAAGAATACAGTAAATCCTGCATTAACTCTTAGGGACTCTGTCCAAAGAAATATATGTCATTTTGGTTACATTTTTTTTTTTTTTTTTCTGTTCACACAAATCATATCAACAAGCCTGGCATTGGTGGGATGAAGAAATTTAATCGTCCTCCAGGCAGGGCCATTAAGTAGTTGTGAACAATAATACAGTGTATTGAAAATTGAGCAATGAAAGTGAGGATTATAATGTAAATAGAGCCAATGCAAATGAGTTTTGAACTAGATGTGGGATATGAAGGTAGAAGAGGAATCAAGAATAACCTCCAGCATGGGGTGCCTGGGTGGCACAGTAGGTTAAGGGTCTGTCTTCAGCTCAAGGTCATGATCCCAAGGCCCTGGGATTGAGCACCATATTGGACTCCCTACTCATCAGTCTGCTTCTCCTTCTCTCTCTCCCCGCACCCCACCCTCACCACTGTGCTCTCTCTCTCTCTCTCAAATAAATAATAAAAATCTTTAAGAAAAAAAAAAAGAATAACCCCCAGCTTTGAAGCTTGAGCTATTGGGTGGAGGATGTAGAATGAGACTTTCCCAGCATTGATCAGCAGTCAAGATACAGGTAAGGGAAAAGCTAATAAATGGACTCGACTAAGTTTGGTTGTTTATGAACAGTCTGAAAAAATATTAGTCTAAGTGATGGGCAATTATACTAACCTGGATAGAGAGTAGACTGGAACCAGGAGGGAGATAAAGGATAAGAAGAAAAAAGGAGAATCAATGGAATGAAGGTTTTAATGGGTTTTAAGGACAGGTAGAAGGGAAACAAAATAAATAAATGAGCAAACTAGAAGGATAGGATTTTTTTTCTATGAATTTTTAGAGTAGATGAGTTTGGGATAATGGCAATGCCAATAGGTGATCATGAGCTGATAACAGATACAGTAAAAAGGTCATTTGGAGAGAACAATATATTTGATGAGCTATCCATGTGAAAGATAAAATCACAAAGGATCATTTCATGGGTAGAACTGTAGTAGATTTGGCAACTAGATGTACTATGCTAAAATGTTGATTGAATTATGGGGATTAAAGATGGAATCAAATAATAACAGCAAGGAAAAGAAGAGGGCTTTGTAGCTAAAGTGCATGGCTAGTAGCAGATAGTCTAAGGTGTGTAAAGATTGACTTCCTGACTCAGACCGCTCCAGAGCTTGAAAAGATCAGTGTTTGACTCAGAAAACTATTAGGAAAGCTGCATAGTCAGGTGACAGGCAGGTTTTCCTTGATAGTGCATGAAGAGAATGAGGATATAGGGAGTTCTATTAATTAGGACATGAAAGATCCAGTAAGAATAATTAGGAATGGAAGAGAGGGGTAGTGTTTCAGAGTCAGGGGAGAGAAGCCACAGGGTAGGATAAGGATAATAGATATTGATCACTTGCCTGGTGCATGGTGTTGACTTTCCTTGGTAGCATTTCTAAGCACTCAGATCTCACTGGATCTAGCTGCCAGTTGGAGGGAGGCCAGGCATCTGGCTGTGTCAGAGTCTGCAGAGGGAGGAATGCCAGGATGGGGGACAGGAGATCAATCCCCTGCTCTTTCTTTTCTTCACTGAGTTTGTTCAGGAGATACACCCTGCACAAAGAGCCTTGGCCCCATCAGGCTGGTTGCCTTAGGGTCAGTGCACCAAAGGTGGAGCAGCCTTTCCTTAGCCCCAACGACTGCCTTCAGTTAAGCTTAGCCAGATTTATTGTTCTATCCTTTTACTTCAGAATGGATATTCTTAGATGATTTTTGGAGAATACTTCATTTTTTCCCTGTTATTTTGATTAAGGAAAGCTTACAGTTTCCAAGTACAAAATGGCAGAGGAATAATTGCCATCTGGCTCTTTGGATGAAAACCTGATAGAACCCAGAACTCTGAGTCAGTTCTCCCTGGCCCCTAGCCCACAAAACCGGGGCTACCAACCATAGCTAAGAGGCCTCACGCTGAGTCTGTGCCCACAGTACATGGGCTTCAAAACTTCTAATTTGAACCTTAATTAAAACCATTTTTACTAAGCAAATACCAAACTGGTTGCCTGAAGAGATCTACAAAATAATGTTTTATATGTCGCTACACATATCTATAGATACATACACATTATGATTTACAAGAAAATGGTTACATAACTGTTATAAGGATGTCTTTTTAATCTAAGAAATAGTTACTGCAGGACTAGAGGAAAAAGTGCTTATAAAACCTAAATACCTACTTAGTCTACTGCTTGTGCTTAGATCAAGTCTTTTCTTCAAAGGAGTAGGTGGGGACCTGTTGTTAAGCCTAAAAGGATCTCTGAGTGTGTGCCAGGAGATGGAAAGGAGATACACTCTTCATTAGGAATTTCCCTGTAATAGGAATGAGGTATATACGTATATATATGGTATGTGTATATATGTATATATACGCGTGTGTATATATACATATATATATGTATATACACATTAACATACAGGGTTAGATTAGTTATTAGTTTCAGGTGTACAATATAGTGACTCAACAATTCTGTACATTACTCAGTGCTCATGATGTGTACTCTTAATCCCCATCACCTTTTCGCCCGATTCCGCACCCACTTCCCTCTAGTAACTATCAGTTTCTTCTCGATAGTTAAGAGTCTGGTTTTTTTTGTCTCTTATTTTTTCTTTTTTTGTTTCTTAAATTCCACGCATAAGTGAAATTATATGATATTTAACTTTCTCTAACTTATTTCACTTATTTCAGCATTATACCCTCCACATCCATCCATGTTGTTGCAAATGGCAAGATTTCATTCTTTTTATGTCTGAGTAAAATTGCATTGTATATATACATTATAATGTGTGTATACATATATTTTATGTATATATAGATAAAATCACAAAGGATAATTTCATAGGTATATATATACATGTATATGTGTGTGTGTGTGTGTGTATATATATATCTTTTATCCATTCACCCATCCATGGACACTTGGGCTGCTTCCATAATTTGGCTAAAGTAAATAATGCTGCAATAAACATAAGCATGCATATATGTTTTTTGAATTAGTGTTTTTGTATTCTTTGGGTAATTATCCAATAGTGCAATCAATGGATCATATGGTAGTTCTATTTTTTAATTTTTTGAGGGACATCCATACTGTCTTCTACAATGGCTGCACCAGTTTGCCTTCCCAACAATAGTGCACAAGCCTTCCTTTTTCTCCACGTCCTTACCAGCACTTGTTGTTTCTTGAATTTTTGATTTTAGCTATTCTGACTGGTATGAGATAATATCTCATTATGGTTTTGATTTGTATTTCCCCAACAATGAGTGATGTTGAATATCTTTTCATGTGTCTGTTGGCCATCTGTATGTCTTCTTGGGAAAAATGTCTATTCTTGTCTTCTGACCATATTTTATTCATGTTTTTGTTGTCGAGTAGTGTAAGTTCTTTATATATTTTGTATACTAACCCTTTATCAAATATGTCATTTTCAAGTATCTTCTCCCATTCAGTAGGTTTTCTTTTAGTTTTGTTAATTATTCCTTTGCTGTGCAGAAGCTTTTTATTCTGATGTCACCTCAGAAGTTAATGTTTGCTTTTGTTTCCTGTGCCTCAGGAGACATCTAGAAAAATGTTGCTATGAGCAATGTCAGAGAAATTACTGCCTGTGTTTTCTTTCAGGATTTTTGTGGTTTCAGGTCTTACATTTCGGTCCTTAATCCATTTTGAGTTTATTTTTATGTGTAGTGTAAGAAACGGGTTCAGTTTCATTCTTTTGCATGTAGTTGTCCAGTTTCCCCAACACTATTTGTTGAAGAGAGTCTATTTCCCATTAAATATTCTTGCCTCCTTGGTCAGAGATTAATTGACCATATAATTGTGGGTTTATTTCTGGGCTCTCTATTCTGTTCCATTGACCTATGTGTCTATTTTTTTGCCAAGAGCATACTCTTTTGATTACTACAGCTTTGTAGCGTATCTTGGAATCTGGGATCTTGATATCTTCAATTATGTTCTTCTTTTTCAAGACTGCTTTGGTTATTAGGGGTCTTTGGTGGTTCCATACAAATTTTAAGATTATATGCTCTAGTTCTGTGAAAAAATGTTGGTATTTTGATAAAGATGCATTAAATCTGTAGATGTTTTGGGTGATATGGACATTTTAACAATATTTATTCTTCCAATTCATGAGCATAGGATGTCTATCCATTTCTTTGTGTTGTCTTCAAATTCTTTTTATCAGTGTTTTAGTTTTCAGAGTACAGGTCTTTTACCTCCTTTCTTAAGTATATTCCTAGGTATTTTATTATTTTGGGTTCAATTGCAAATGAAATATTTTTTAAATTTTTCTTTCTGTTACTTTATTATTAGTGTATAGAAATGGTATGAATTTCTGTATATTGATTTTGTGTCCTGTAACTTTTCTGAATTTGTTTATTAGCTCCAGTAGTGTTTTGGTAGTCCTTAGAGTTTTCTATATATAGCATTATGTCATCTGCAAATAATGAAAATCTTACTTTTTCCTTATCAATTTGGATGCCTTTTATTCCTGGTTTTTTTTTTTTTTTTTTTGGTCTGATTGTTGTGGCTAGGACTTCCAGTACTATTCCTGATCTCAGGAAAAACTCTCAGAGTTTTTCATCACTGAATATGATGTTCACTGTGGGTTTTTAATTTATGGCTTTTAGTATGTTGAGGTATGTTCCTTTTGAACCTGCTTTGTTGAGGGTTTTTATCATGAATGAATGTTGTCCTTTGTCAGATGCTTTTTCTCTATTTAAATGATTATATGGTTTTTATCCTTTTTCTTATTGATGTGATGTATCATATTGATTGATTTACAAATATTGAGCCACTCTTGCATCCCAAGAATATATTCTACTTGATCATGTTGAATGATATCTTTAATGTATTGTTGTATTCTATTTGCTAATATTCTGTTGAGGATTTTTGCATCCATGTTCATCAGAGATATTGGCCCATTGTTTTTTTGTTTTGTTCTTGTTTTGGTTTGGTTTTGTTTTGTTTGTTTTAATAATGTCTTTGGTTTTGGTGTCAGGGTAATGCTGGCCTCTTAGAGTGAATTTCCTTTCTCTTCTATTTTTTTGAACTAGTTTGAGAAGAATAGGTATTACCTTTTCTTTAAATGTTTGGTAGAATTCACCTGTGAAGCTGTCTGGTCCTGGACATATTTTTTGGGGGGAGTTTTTTGATTACTGATGCAGTTTCATTGCTGGTAATTAGTCTATTCAAATTTTCTATTTTTTCTTGATTCTGTTTAAGGAGGTTATATGTTTCTAGGAATTTATTCATTTCTTCTAGGTTGTCTAGTTTGTTGAAATGTAATTTTTTATAGTATTCTCTCATAGTCCTTGTATTCTCGTAGTGTCAGTTGTTATTTTTCCCCTTTCATTTCTCATTTTTGTGTCTTTGAGTCCTCTCTTCCTCTCTTTCTCTCACTCTTTCTCTCTCTTTTTATGAGACCAGCTAAAGGTTTGTCAATTTTGTTGATTTTTTTCAAAGAAGCAACTCCTGATTTATTGATCTGTTCTGTATTTTTAGTTCTATTTTGTTTATTTATGCTCTAATCTTTATTATTTCCTTCGTTCTATTGGATTGGG
Organism: Nasua narica; assembly: GCA_028533885.1. Classification (NCBI taxonomy): domain Eukaryota; kingdom Metazoa; phylum Chordata; class Mammalia; order Carnivora; family Procyonidae; genus Nasua; species Nasua narica. The sequence goes on from CM052800.1 coordinate 128,298,420, forward strand.
GTTTTGTTTCTTCTTTTTATAGCTCCTTTAGGTATACGGTTAGGTTGTTTATTTGAGATATTTCTTACTTCTTGAGGTAGGCCTGTATTGCTATAAACTTTCCTCTCAGAATAGCTTTGCTGCATCCTAAAGATTTTGGACCATTGTGTTTTCATTTTCATTTGTCTACAGGCATTTTTAATATGTTTTTGATTTCCTGATTGACCCACTCATTATTTATTAGCATGTTATTTAACTTCCATGTATTTGTGCTCTTTCCAGATTTTTTCTTGTGGTTGCTTTCTAGTTTCATAGCATTGTGGTTGGAAAAGACACATAGTATGACTTAGATTTTTTTAAATTTGTTGATACTGTTTTGTGGCCTAATATGTGATCTATTCTGGAGAATGTTCCATGTGCACTTGAGAAGAATATGTATTTTTCTGTGTTAAGATGGAATGTTCTGAATATATCTGTTAAATCCATCTGGTCCAGTATGTCATTCAAAGCCACTGTTTCCTTTTTGATATTGTTCGGATAATCTGCCCACTGATGTAAGTGGAATGTTAAAATCCCCTACTAGGGATGCCTGAGTGGTTTAGTCAGTTTAGCCTTTGCCTTAGGCTATGGTCATGATCCTGGAGTCCTGGATCAAGTCCCACATCGGGGCTCTTTTCTCAACAGGAAGCCTGCTTCTCCCACTGCCTGCCACTCCCCCTGCTTGTGCATTCTCTCTCTCTCTCTCTGACAAATAAATAAACAAACAAATAAATAAATAAATCTTTAAAAAAAACCAATAAAATAAAAACATTTACTATGATTGTGTTACTATCAATTAGTTTCTTTATATTTGTTATTAGCTGCTTTATATATTTGGGTGCTCCCATGTTGAGTGCATAAATACTTATAATTGTTATATTTTCTTGTTGGATTTTTCTCTTTATGATTATGCAGTGTCCTTTGTCTCTTACTGCAGTTTTTGTTTTAAAGTCTATTTAGTTTAATATAAGTATTGCTACCCTGGTTTTCTTTTCACTTCCATTTGTATGATAAATGCTTTTTCATCCCTTCACTTTCAATCTGCATATATCTTTAGGTCTGTAATGTGTCTCTTGGAGGAGGCATATAGATGTGTCTTGCTTTTTTATCCATTCCTTTACCCTGTGTCTTTTGATTGGAGTGTTTAGTTCATTTATATTCAAAGTAATTATTGATAGATATGTACTTATTGCCATTTTGTTACTTGCTTTATACATGTTTTTGTAGTTTTTCTCTCTTCCTTTCTTCTCTTGTTCTTTTCTCCCATGGTTTGTTGACTTTCTTTAGCATAGACTTGGATTCCTTTCTCTTTATTTTTGCATTTCTATTACTGGTTTTTGATTTGTGGTTACCAATAGATTTACATACAACACGTTATGCATATAGCAGTCTATATTAAGCTAAAGGTCACTTAAATTTGAACCCATTCTTTTCTCCTCTCCCTGCACCGCATGTTTTAGGGATATGATATCATCCTTTATATCCTTTTATTTCATTAATCTCTTAACTAATTTTTATAGATACACTTGTTTTTCATACATGTTTCCTACTTTCCTTACTCTTTACTTAGGGTCTTTCCTTTCTTCTCAAAGAGTCCCCTTTAAGTTTTCGTATAGGCCTGGCTTAGTGGTCATGAGTTCCTTTAAATTTTCTTTATCCATAACTCTTTATCTCTCCTATTCTGAATAATAGGAGATCCTTGTTGGATATCCTTGTTGGATAGAGTATTGTTAGCTGTGTTTTATTATTTATTATTTTTTTTTCTTTTAGCACTTCAAATATATCATGCCACTCCCTTCTAGACTATAAAGTCTCTGCTGAAAAATCAGCTGATTGGCTTATGGGGTTTTTCTTGGATGTAACTTTTTTCTTTTCTCTTGGGGCTTTTAAAATTCTCTGTCACTACTCTTTGCCATTTTAATTACTATGTGTCTTGTTGTGGACCTCCTTGTTTATTTTGTTGGGGGATTTCTGTGCCTCCTGGATCTGAATTTTTGTTTCCTTCCCCAGATTGAGAAGTTTTCAGCTATTATTTCTTCAAATAAATTTTCTGCCACCTTTTCCATCTCTTTTCCTTCTGCAATCCCTATAATGTGGGTGTTTTTACTCTTGATGTCATTGAGTCCCCTCTTTTCTCATTTTTTATTATTATTTTTCTATTCTATTTAGCTTGGTTGCTTTCTATTACTCTGTCCTGCATGTTGCTGATGGATTCTTCTGCTTCTTCTAGTCTACTATTTATCCTATTTAGTGCATTTTTACCTTCATTTATTGAGTTCTTCGTCTCTTATTGGTTCTTTTTTTATGTTTTCTATTTCTTTGTTAAAGTTCTCATGGAGATCTTCTGCTCTTCTCAAGTCCCGTGAGTATCTTTATAACTATTACTTGAAATTCTCTAGCAGGCATATTATTTGTCACTGTTTCATTTAGGTCTCTTGCTGTGACTTTTTACTGTCCTTTCATCTGGAACATATGCCTCTGTCTCCTTGTTTTGTCTAACTCTGTGTTTCTCTGTGTTAGTAAAGTCAGCTTTGTCTCCTGCTTGTCAAAGTAGTGGTCTTATAAGAAGAGGTCTTGTAGTGCCCTGCAATGCAATGTCCCCTGTTCAACAGAACCCAGAGCTTCAAGGGTGTCTCATATGTGTTTCACGCACCCTAGTATTGTGGCTTAGCTGCTTTGCTTTCAGTTCATTCATCTGCAATGGCTCTCTTTGCCTGTTGTGGGCAGGGTTTCATCCCTCTGTTGTTAGCGGGCCAATCTAGGGCTGCCTTGGGGTTAAGTTGAGTCAGGTTAAGCACTTGCTAGAGATGCAGTAGCACTGAACTGCAGGAGGATGTTGGGATAAGGTGTGTGGTGTCAAGAAAGTCCATGCCATTGGGAAGGGACCTGTAGCTGCCAGTGACAGAGGCAGGTAAAGTTGAAAGAGATGGATCCACAAGAGCATGCAGGGGTGGGACATGTAGTGTTAGAGAAGCTTGTGCAGGACTTCTATAGGAAGGGACATGGAGTCATGGCCTAGCTGGAAGGGGTGTGTCCACAAAAGAACTTGCAAGTGAGATGTGCTGTTAGCAATTAAGTAGGGAGTATTAGTGTTAGTTTGGTTCCTGCAGGTGTCCGCATGCTTATGTTGGGGGCAGGGAAGTAAATGGTGCCCATCAAGTCCTTTGTTCCTGGAGGGTCTCCCAACAACCCCTGTACTTCTAGCAGATTCTGTGAGATTAGTAAAAAAAAAAAAATCTTCCTCCCACACACCCCAGGCATTTTTCAGACTGCTTCATCTATACTGTATTTCTACAGGGTTGTTTGTTGTGCTGCCTTTTTATAGGTGGGAACTGAGTTTCTTCCACTGTCCTGACTCTCCCATGAGCCTACTGATTTTGAAAGTTCTATGCTTTACTCCACTGATTGTTAGAGCTTGTGAAATTTAGATCTGTTTTTCAAAGCCAAATGTTATGGGGATTCATCTTCCTATTGTAGGCACCCTGGTGTGAGAGTCTGTTTCTCTCCCCTCTCTACACCTGTAGCATCCCTCCCTCTCATGGATGGCACATGGTCCATTTAGCTCCCGACCACTTATTTGCCCTTCCTACTTTCTTTGATGTGACCTCTTCTCTACATTTAGCTATGGAGAGTCTGCTCTGCCACTCTTCGGCTTGTTTTCTGGTTCATTTACTCTGATATAGCTGTTTTACAGTTGTATCCATGGGAGGAGGTGAGCTTAGGGTCCTTCTATTCCACCAACTTTCCTGGAAGTCTGACAGGAATGAATTTAGAGATTGAGAAGTTTATGGAAGTTTCCAGAACCTTGTGGAATGGAAAACTGTAGAAAAAAATGAAAGCACCAGTAATTTTCAAGCCCTGCAGACAGGCTCCATTCTTAAAAAAGTGGTGGATTTTTTTTTCTATTTTAGGGTGGAGAAGTGACCTCATAACTCAGAAAAGTGGGGAAAAACTTGATCCTGAATTATTCTGTTGTTTCCTACTGTACATGTAATAACAAAGCTTGAAAAAACTGCATTTTTTGAAAGAAAGAAATAACTATTTTCTGGATGAAAGTCAATAAAGAAATAGTAAACTACTGGGTAGGATTCCTAAAATAGAAGCAATAAATCACCTAGGTAACAGATAAAATATTCAAATATTTTTAGTAGAGGGAAGAATTATTTAATTAGAATATTCTTGAGCACCTTAATCCATTTCCCTACTTAGGATATTTCTATGAGAGCTATAACCATTTGTGCTTTCATGTCTGTTCTTTATGTCCTACTAAAGTTTCTAGAACATAACAGGTAAATAATAAATTTTTTTCTGAATAAATAGTTTTAAAAAATTTTTGGACAGAAAATTATTTAGGACTTGTGTTTTTTTACAGCAAATTGTAATTCAAGGATTAGCTGAATTAGACATAAAACTCCTATAAAAATTATAGGTATTTCAGACATTAGTTTGTTAAGTTATAAAAATTCAAATATTTTATCAATAATAATTAAAATGACAACTTCAACTCCTATTTGCTTTTCCTTTTTCTTCCTCTATTCTGGTCACTATTTGATGGGGGATAAGTTTGCTTATACACTTATTTAAAAATTCTAGAAGACAGGGCTATAGTTATCCTCCAATGGCTCTATGGTTGTCCTTCATGAATGTTTAAATTATTATATTTAAAACATGATATCATATCATAAAGTATTAAAAGATGTTTCTGTGTGTACCAAGTTCTGAAAAATATTAATGCTTCCATATACACATGGTTTCATTGTTTCAATTCTTTTTTCTTTCAACTGCTAGTTAAAATTGAAAAATCAAAATTGGGTTGATAAAGAGATAAGATTTGTTATGAAGAAAAGGTAAGAATTTTGTCCTCTAAATTTTCTCTATCTACTTTTAAGACACTCATTCTTTCATTATGCAGGAATGTTATGATCAACTACTCATCATCAGTCTTTAATTGTCTCCTGACTACAGTCTAAGTGACCTTCTATAATGAGTTTCCCTTTAAAGGATCATTTCCTCCTCACATTTGAAAATATTATAGCATTTTAATTATTATTTTCCTATTCTATATTATCTGGTAATTATCACAATTTACCTTCCTGACATTATTAAAAAAAGATATTTTTCTCATATTACATTTCATTTCTTAATAACAAAATTGTATAGGAAAGAACATATGTAAGAATTATGGAACTGACTGACATCTCCAAAACCTATTTTTCTGACATCTTCAGAACTAATTGTCATTTAAAGTGACCTGACAAGCTGTAGCCCCTGTAAGTTGGCACAAATCTGGCCCAGATTCACTCTCAAAGAGACCTTTGCAACAAAAGCAACCTCAGCTGGCCATGAGTTATGCAGTGAAATAGAACTAAGAACCCATGAACTCAGATTTCCCCCATCTCTGCACAACTAAAACCTCAGTAAGTGAGTAGGCATGTGTTTCAGCAACTCTCTTAGAAGATAAAAAGAGTCCTGCCTGCCTTTCACAGATGCTTGAACTGCTTTTGTCAAGGGAATCCATGTGTTCTTCAGACCCCTCATTATTATCCATTATTACATGTAATACCCCTCCATGCCTCCTGCTCGCTTTCTCTCTCTCAAATAAAATCTTTAAAAAATTTAAGTTTACACAATAAATAAATAAATAAAAATATAAAAAAATTACTCAAAACTTCAGATAATACTTGTCAAGTTCAGCTCTTAAATGTGAATTAAGTATCTGGTGATATGTGGTGACTTAGAAAAAATAATTGAATGACTTGGAGTTAGTTAGTGTAGAATATTAGTCATGATTTTAGGGTCTGGGGATGGATAAGTAGAGAGTCATTTTACAATTTATTCTTTGTAAGTGTTTGCCTTCTTATCTAAGTCATAATGGAAAGCATTGGGTTCCTTTCCTAGGATTCAGCTTAATTTGTCACAAATTTCTTTTTTTCCATTTGACCCTTTATGATGGATTATTCTTTATTATTTTATCTGCTTTATTTGGGATAAAAACCCTTTTTTAAATTTAATTTTATTAAAAAAATAAACCTTTTTTTCCTTTATTTGGAAAAAAAAACCTAGAGACTTAGACTTTTATCTCTACTTTGGGACCAGTTTGCTTTAACTGGAGAGAGTAAATTTAATGAGTTCCTCTGAGATTGAGGAGTGGAAACATTTCTAATTGGAACACTATGAATTGTAACTTTCATGAGGAAAATTTTCATTTGTATTTGCATCATACAATAGTGTCTTCTTTAACTTAGTGTGAGGCAACCATATTTATCTGTGTATGTTTTGGTTAAAAAGGAAAAACCAAGAGTACAGTTGACCTTTGAACAACACTGGTTTGAACTGCATGGAACCACTTATACACAGGATTTTTTGTTTGTTTGTTTTTTCTATATGTACAGTATGGTACTCTAAATATGTTTTCTCTTCCTCATGATTTTCTTAATAACATTTTCTTTTCTCTATCTTATTGTAAGAAAACAGTACACAATACATATAACATACAGAATATGTGTTGTTTGTTTATGTTATTGGTAAGATTTCTGTTTAAGAGTAGGCTACTAGTAATTAAATTTGGGGAAATTGGAAGTTAAACATTAATTTCCAACTATGTAGAGGTTGGTGCCCCGACCCCCATATTGCTTAAGAGTTAATTGCATATAACTTTTGGTGGCTAATTGTGATAAAGAACCAAGTATATTTTAAGTAGTTTCTCCTTGCTTTCTTAACTTTAGTTATGTTTTATATTTTAGTCAGTCAGGCAAGAAGGGTATATTGAATCTCACCATGCTCTGAGTCTGCCTTCAGGGATCTTATAGCCCAGCCTTACAATGAACCCCTATTTCTTCTAGCAGATTAGCTATACGACTAAGTCATATAATTATTCCTTTGAGATTAAAAGTACTTAAAGCTTCAGGGGCACCTGGGTGGCTCAGTTGGTTAAGAGATTGACTTCGGCTCAGATCATGTTCTCCAAATCCTAGGATGGAGACCTGTGTAGGGCTCCCTGCTCAGTGGAGAGTCTGCTTGTTCCTCGACCTCTGCCCTCCCCTGGCTTATTCTCTCCCTCTCTCTCTGTCAAATAAATAAAATCTTTAAAAGAAATAAAGAAATAATAAAGTTTTCAAAATTAAAAAAATTAAAAATAAAACAAATTTTTTAAAAAATACTCAAAGCTTTAGATATTTGTCAAGTTCAGCTCTTAAATGTGAATTAAATAGCTGATGATGTGTGGTGTTTAGAAAAAAATAATTGAATGATCTGGAACTAGTATAGAATATTACTTATAATAAATCTAGTCATGCCTTTTGTGTTTGCAAATAAGGAAATGTGAAGGTAGAAATGTGAAAAAACCTGTAAACTAACATGTAATTAGTTCTCACTAATGCCCCTTTTTCTTTAGGCTGTGTGACAAATTGCTTCATAAATCTTATAGACAAATATTTCAAAGTATAAAATTCTTATTGAATTTAACAATTTGCAGTAGCACAGCATACTAGGAGGGAAAAAAGAGTTAACTTAACTGTAATAATACGGTTCATTCAGATAGTGTTCCTTTGGCATCATTGTAATAATCTCAGTGTGAAGAATTAGGGATTTTTTTAATATAAAAATTATGAACAAAGTATTGAAGTGAGATGGAGGACAAAGAATCCATTTATAATTTACAAAGTATTAAAAGAGTTTTATGTTTCTGTTCTTCTATTTATCAAGTATGTTATGTCACATAATTTCTCTCAAGAAGTGTCAATTTCTTCATATTAAAAATGGAACACTTATCTTTCAAGGCCATTGTTAGATTTTATGAAAAAAAATACATCAAAAATTTGAAAGCAGTAAAGGTTTCTTAATACAAAGATGTGCTCTTATGGCTGCCAGTTTTATAGATTAAAGTCCTGGAACGTTTTTTTGGCAGATTTGTTTGTAAATGATTTGAATAATTCAGTAAACCTCATTTCCTCCATTTGTTGTCAGGGGGCAGGGAGGGAAAGTGGATGATGATCTCGTTCCAGCTTTATCATTTATAAATAAGCAGTGTGGCTCTCCTCAAACTCCTTTTGCTCCTTTTCTCCCATCTCTCTCTTCTTGTTCTTGTTTGTGTTTACTTTTATCTGAGTTTTATATCATAGCTTTGAAAGTTAGATGATTCATAATGTTTGTTAAGAAGAATATGGTTGTTAATGGTCAGTCAACATGAAGCTGAATTGGAGTTCTGCTGGTGTTCGGTTTGGTCTAATGGTAGATTTAGCTTAGGATGACTGAATAATGGGTGGAGAGATGGCCACTGTGGAAGAGGAGTGAGATTGGAATCTTGACTATTAGAATGCAGAATTTCAGTTATTCTGCCAGTTTGAAGCTTCGTATTTCAATCCCATCCTTCTCCATAGCTAGTCCAGACATGTCCAGAAACCCTTTGGATTTGTACAACACAGTCTTGTTTCTTCTTTCTTCCAAAGTGGAACTTGTCTATATTTCTTCCCTCTGATTTATCAGTAACCACAGGCTGATCTTCTTTCTACTGTTTACAGATTTGTGTTTATCTCTTTTATACTGACTGCTTCTTTTTCTTTCTCTTCTTTGCCCCAGGTCTCTAATCTTTTGTCTTTTTTATTTTTTTTAAGACTTTATTTATATGTTTGAGAGAGCTAGAGAGATGGCAAGAGAGCACAAGCAGGGTGAAGGGCAGAGAGAATAGCAGACTCCCACTGAGCAGAGAGCACTATGCAAGGGCTCCATTCAAGGACCCTGAAATCATAACCTGAACCAAAGGCAGGTACTTAATGGACTGGGCCATCCACCCAGGCAGGCCTTTTAATTGCCTTTTAACATTTTACTGTGATTTCCAGAAGGAAAGCGGAAAAAAATGTGTGTGTTCAATTCACTATTTTGGTGGAAGCTTATTTATATTCTTAAACTTAATGAGAATGTTTAACATCCTTTGAGATGATAAAAAATTGAAATATCATGCATAGAATAGCCCAGGTTTTATACAGTCATTCAAAAATAATCACCCTTTGATATATTCAAAGGGAAATGTTTACAAATAAATTTACCTAATATTTGAATGATAAATGGTAAGATTTGGAGTGACTTTTATTTTTAATTTATTGTGAGCACTTTTTTTTTAAATTTCTATTAAAACAACAAAGATCTTAAGAAAAAAAATCCTTGAGAGGTATAGTTGAGCCCTGTAACAAAATGTGAGCTAAAATAAGTTGCAAAATGTTGATAAATTGAGTTACTTCAGTTGGCAAGTTTTAGTTTTAAAAAAGTAAAATTTCTGTTTTGAATCTAAATTTGACCAAATTGGTGCTAGAAAGGGCTATCTGAAAGAATTAAAGAGAAAAACACTGTGTAAAATGATAATGTTTTACTAAAAACTTTTTATTTTGGCCATACAGTTTGCAAAGATCTTTAGTACACATTTATTTATTTAATCATAATCATACCTCTGTAAGTTAAGTATGTTAACCCCTTTTTAAAGATTATGATTTTTCAGAAAAAGAGCTAATATAGATTATAGTTTGAAGAAAATTAAAGAAAAACAAGAAAAACTCCTTGACATCTGAAAACAAATCAGTTCCTTAAGCAGAAAAGAGGAAGTTATTGAAAGCAAATATGTTGGGAGTCCACATGGAAACACTTTAGGAAAGAAATAACTTACTAGATTTTCCAAAGAATAAGCTAACACAAGTTGCATGGGTATGTTTTATCTATGTTCATAGTGATAAAATCCACAATTTTTTAAATACCAATTTGCAGTTCTCACTTCCAGGATGATTCAGTCAGACAACAAAATTCCTTGAGTGAGTCATGGAATTAGGATTAAGCACAATGAGATTATATTCCAAAAAGTGTATTGACATGACAGAAAGTATTTGTTCCCTTTGTAAATAACACAGCTACCTACCTAGATATAGTTAATCAATTTATGAAATGAAGAAAAATAAAATATACATAAAAACACTAGAAAACTATAGTATAATAAACATAAGGAAGCATTTTGATTAATTTAAAATATAGATATTTCTCATACTAATGAATTTGAATTTAGCCATCTTTTAAGAAATTACTCTAAATCTAAAGCACTTCTATATTTTATTAAAATCTCTTCACTCAAAAACTTTGCTAGAATCTTATTTGCATATTTCTGATGTCTGTGCTCCTGTATGCCATGGTTGTTGGGACAATGGGAAGTTTCTGAGACATGGGTCACTGATAATTTTTCATGCCATTACTACAGACATGAGGGAGAGAGACACATACTTCAGTGAGAAGGTTGAAAGGCTTTTCTGGTTCCATAGAAATGTAAATCCAATCTATTTAAAATAAGAATTATAGGGGAACCTGGGTGGCTCAGTGGGTTAAAGCCTCTGCCTTTGGCTCAGGTCTTGATTTCAGGGTCCTGGGATCGAGCTCCGCATGGGGCTCTCTACTTAGCGGGGAGCCTGCTTCCCCCTCTCTCTCTGCCTGCCTCTCTGCCTACTTGTGATCTCTGTCAAATAAATAAATAAAATATTTTAAAAAATAAAATAAAATAATTATATATTGCATTTAGTTCTTAGTGCAAGTCTTTCATGAGTTGCTTTCTTTTGTCCATTTGATGAACAGTCACCCCTCTCTTGACCCCACCTCCAGTATCCTGGCCCCGACCAAGAACATGCTATCTATCTGTGGCAGTTTTATTCTTGAATGACTATAACAAGTAATGTAATATTGTTTTCATTTTTTCATCTCTTCTAATGCATCCTCCTTTCTTTATAATCTATTGAGTAAGAAGTCATTTGTCCCTCAGCATCAGGTAAAATTTTATTATAAGTGGCATAAGCTTTTCTAAGGCATTTGTTGTCATTTGTAATCAAAATATAATAAGATGTTGATTGTTCTGTAGGAACTATTTTAAATGTGACATAGACATATATTTACCATTCACTTAATCTAAAAGCCATGATCATTTCAGGGTGCCTGTTAATGTTTAACCCAAATATTTTTTTTCTTGAGCTTATTCAGGATCACAAACTATATTTTTCTCATCATACAGTAGAATATAATTTCAGTTGTCTCTTTAAACTGTGTACAATGTTACTAATAACAGATTATAAAATTTATTTTATAAATCAGACTTTTACTCCATTATTGTGAGGAATTTGTTGAAAACTCCCCAAATTTTGTCTTCATTTGTTTTCTTTGCTGACTTTTTTTTTTCTTTTGCTGCTTTCATTCTATTTTGTCCTTTTACCAGTGGCCTCTTTATTTTTTTATATTTTCTTCCACTCTCTTTGATAGTTTTTATCTCAACTTCCTGTGTGCTTCAAATGGCATATAGAATATTTCATGATTGTGTTGCCTCATTTTTTCAGGAGTGGTAAAAATGTCCAACCCATGACACTCTGACAGTTTATGATTTTTACACAAAGGAAGATGCTAACAGACCAAGTCAGGCACATTTGACAGTAATGTTCCATTTAGTTTGAGTCTATCAAAAAAAAAAAGTCACTTTTCTGAGGAATGCACTGCCTGGGAATTAAATCAAGCACTTCCCCTAAGGAAGAAGTGAGAGGAGGAAGGGGAGAGAGAAAAGGCAGAAATCCTTTAATATATAAATTACAGATCCTTTTTGGACTTAAAATACTTAATAAAATGCATTTTACCATTTGTCCATAATGACTAAGAAAATCTTATAAATCTATGTAAGTAGAATACACACCAATGATGAATGAAACTAAGTAAGTTTTAAAGTAATTAGGATGTCGAGGCAAAATATTTCTTAACATGATTTCTCCTGCATTGTCTACAGACAATGAAGCTTTTTGCGACAGTTTAGAGAATAATTACACAATTAGGAAATAAAAACCTTTTCACAAGCCCACAGTGAATGCTTAAAAATAATAGAACACTAGGTTTCTATACAAACATATCTAAAATCAATTTTTAAATTTTTTTGGAGTAAGCTCTTATCAACAACATCAATTTGTGCACATAGATTTATGCTATCTCTACTTCAAGGATTGTGCTCAGAATGAACATAAATACATCTTGTTATTTAACTCCTTATATGTTAAATACATATACGTGTACATATACATATACAAAATACATGGGTTTTTTTAATATAAAAAATTACCCATATCTCTAAATGTTAGAAAACTGTCCTTTTTTAAAGTAAAGTTTCTACAGAGAATGGAGACAATATTACTACCAGTAATGACTGGTTTTTATTACTACACCTGGATCACATTATCATTTTTATATATATTCATTTATATACTATTCTTAGAAACATCTTTTATATGTGTGTCCTTATGTTCACGGTATCATTTTTACTTAACCAAATTAGTTCTGGTTTATTTTGTGACCGAATGTGTCTAGTTTTAATTTGCTGTAACTATGCCTTTCTTCTCTAATATTGTGGTGGGAAGTTTAGGCTCTTTGCTTTTCCAAATACACTTTTAATTGAGCTCCTCCATCTCATTATATACTGTACTCCTCTCACACACACCACCACCACCACCAATAAGCAAAAACTCCCAGGATTTTAATTTGGAAGGTTGTTTAGATAAATTATCAATTCATGGGGAGTTGACATCTTAAAAGACTTTGTCCAATCCAAGATCATGATGAATCACTCCAATTATTTAGTTCTTCATTAATTTCTCCCAACAGTGTTTCTTACATTTTTAGTACAGAGTGACCATATGCATATTTTTTAAGATTTATTTCTAAATCTTTGATACTTTCTTACAAGCTATTTAAATTATTTTTAAGATTTTATTTACTTATTTGAGAGAGAGAGAGAGACCATGTACATAAGTCAGGGAAGAAGTAGAGGAGAGTGAGAAGTTGGGGAGAAAGAATCTAAAGTTTGCTGAGTGCAGAGCCCCATTTGAGTCTGGATCTTAGGACTCTGAGATCATGACCTGAGCCAGTAGGATGCTTGACTGACTTAGCCACCCAAGCATCCTTATTTTAAAATTTTTATTTCAAGTTTGTTGTTTGTAAATATAGTTGATTATATATTGACATTTATCAGTCACAATTTTGACAAATTTATCAATTGTTATAGGTTTTAAATTTTGTTGGATTTTTTTGTACACATTTAATGTCATTTAAAATAGTATTGGTGTTCATTCTTCTTTTACAGTCTTTATATCTTTTCTTTCTTCTTCATGACTCATTTCACTTGATAGGCCCAATGGATAGTGCCAATTTAGATAGAGGTACTGAGGCTTGAGATTAATGTTGTTTCCAATCTCAGGGGGAAATATTCACTATTTCACCAAAGATATATGTTTGCTGAGTTTTTATTGTGAATATTCTTTGTCATGTTAAAAAAAAGTTTCCTTCTACTTTAAGTTACTGAAAATGCCCATTATAAGTAGGTTGTTGAGTTTTATCAAATGATTTTTTGCCTGTACTGAGATAATAACATGACTTATCTCTTTTATTTTGTTAATGTGAGTTATGTTGATTGATTTTGAATATTAAACCAACATTGCATTTCTAGAATAAATCCCAATTGGTCGTGATATAATGTCTTTTAAAATATTGATAGATTCATTGTACTGTTTGTTAAGGATTTTTCCATCTATACTCATGAGAGACATAGTTCCAATATATTCATTTCTTATAATATCCTTACCTGGTTTTGAGATCAGGTTCATGCCAGTGTCATATGAAGTTTCTCTAATTTCTAAAATATTTGTGTAAAATGATACCATTTCTCATTTTAATGTTTAGAAAGTTCATCAGTGAATCCAGGTGGGCCTGGACTTTTCAGAAATTTTTAAACATAATGCTCACAAAGTCAATCCATGTTGTTGTAAATAGAAAAATTTCCTCTTTTCTCATGACTAAATAATAATCTATTGTGTATGCTAGGTGAAGGAAGTCAGAGAAGGACAAATATGGTTTGATATCACTCACATATGGAATCTAAAAACACCAAACTAATAGAAACAGAGAGTAGAATGGTAATTGCTAGGGCATGGGCGGGGGGAGAGGGAATTAGGGAAGTGGGAAGATGTTGATCAAAGGTATGAACTTCGAGTTATAAGATTAATAACTTCTGAGGATCTAACATACAGCACGGTGACTATAGCTAATGATATTGTATTATATATTTGAAAGTTGCTAAGAGAGTAGATCTTAAACATTCTCACTACAAAAAAGAAAAGGTGATAAAGGTGTTAGCTAATGAGATGGTGATAGTAATTTCTCATTATAGAAGTATATAAAATCAACATATTTTATATAGAAACTTATAGAATGCTGTATGTTAACTATACCTCAATAAATTTGGGAATATTATTAAGATGAAACATGTTTTCATTTGTTCAATAAATACTTAATGTACATTTAAGGAGAGAAAAACAATTTTTTTTGAGAAAATTTTTTTAAACAGATGCAGAACTACTTTGGCAATAAGTGTCTTATTAATTTTGGTAAGTTCTTTTAAAGCATTAATCTATATCATTTAAATTTTGCTATTTGATTTCTAAATGTCCCATTTGTTGTATAATCTTTAATTCATTATTTTCCCCTTTTTTGTAACAGATTATTTTTAATTTTATTTTTTTCCTTATTATTTTTGTTTTATTATTTTTTATCTTATTAGATTTTGTGTTATACATTCTTGGGTGATTTTTTTTGTTGTTACACTAGAGATAGCAGTATGGATTACTGACTTACCATACTTCACTTTGATTAGGACTTTTATCACATCCAGAATAGTCCAAAACCAATAACTTAACTACTTTTCCAGCTACGTCTTTTATTGCTATATCGTACAAACACCACACTCCAACCATACCCAACCAGAATTGGAATTCCTAATTACCACCTCTCTGTATCATGCCTATGGCACTTCTTTCTGCCTGCTTAACTGCTGCTTTCCCTGTCTGCTGAAAGATCCCATATGATTGAGATACATCCTCTATCCTTCTCATAGTACAAAGTGAATTAATTCATTTCAACATTTATTCACTTCATAGGTATTCTGGGGGACAAATCATGTACTTATCATGAAGTACTATGCTAATGTTTTCTGACCCCAATATGTAAAGATACAGTCCTATCCCTCAATAATCTTACAGATTTTAAATTTTAAAATTAAAAAAAAAATTTGGAATTAAAAAAATCGTATTTTAAATCACGATGTTTTTACTTCTCTTACACATAATGTCAAAGATACTAACTGTAATATTCATCATTTAATTCCTAGCCCCTATCTCAGAATAGATGTTTAATATGCAGTTTTGAATAAATAAATGAATATCTTTATTTCCATTGGGTAATAAGCCCAAATCTTTATCACTTAATTATTTATATACCAGTTAGAATATTTATTAAGTGTCTGCTATGTGGCAGATACCCTATTATGTTCTGGGGACACTACAGAGAACAGAAAAAGTCCCTGTTTTCATGGAACTTATATCCCAATGAGGAGATAATCAATTAATAGATTTTAGAATTAATAGTCAATTAATAAATTTAAAATAGTAATGTATGGTAGAAAAGCAATGCATGGTAAAAATAAAATAGATTTGGGAAATAGGGCAGGGAGTGCTGGATATGCTGATTTAAGATGGGTTGGTTGGTTATGAAAAATCTCTCCAAGAAAATGATATTTCAGCAAAGGCCTGACTATATTGATTCCTGAGTGTTCTAACTGCTTATCCTCAAGCACCTCCGGAAAGTGTTAAAACAATTTCCTTATGTTATTGTTATACTTTAATTACTTAATTACTTCTAAGAAAAAGTTTAAGTACCCTAAAATGTCTGTCACTAGAATTTCTTTTCCTCTGACAAAAACCTACTTTATCTCTCAGTATTTTATTTTATGAGATCTCAATCTATTTATATAGGTTTATTGATTATTTTCCAAAAGGACTTTTTAAAATTTTCACCTGTCAAATTCATTTATTTCAATTCTTATGTAGTCTCCCCAGCCCTGGACCTCTTAAAACAATGTAAATCTTCCTCTATCCTTCAAATTTGAGCTAAAAACTCCCTCTTTCTATTTGGAGTTTCCAAGCCATATAAAGTTCCTCAGTTTGCCATAGTTTTGAAATTTTTATAGAGTTTATTGTCCAATTCATTCACTTCCACAGCTACCATGCTTCCTTTTCGCAACAACTGTTTTATAGTTTTGCCCTGATTTAGACTGTTTGGGCTTCTGTAACAAAATACCATAGGCTCAGTGGCTTATAAACAAGGGAAATATATTTCTCACAGTTCTGGAGGCTGGGAAGTCCAAAATTAAGGCACCAATAAATTTCATATCTGGAGAGCTCATAGTTCATAGAAGACTGTCTTCTTGCTGTGTCCTCACAAGGTGAAAGGGCAAGGAAGCTCTCTGGATCTCTTTTATAAGGACACTAATCCCATTCATGACTCCTAATCTCACAGACAGATCACCTCTTCCCAAAGGCCTCACCTCTAAATGCCCTGACATCTGGAGTTAGGATTTCAATGTGAGACCTCTGTGGGGACACAAACATTCAGTTCATAGGAAACCATATCCTATTAGAGTATATTTCTAGCTTTTTCAGGCCTGGGGTCATATTATACACATTTTCCCTTTCTACATCCAGTGATGCATATAGTGGATACTCAATAAACATTAAAAAAAATAATAATACCAGTCTATATGTATGCCAGACTAAATGAAATAGCATTTCATCTGGAGGATAAATAACAGGTGCACTATCAGACTAATCTAATTTCTATATTAAATTCTTGCCTTGAATACATAGGATCAGAGATATATTTATAAGATGGAATTTTTCTATTTAATAGCTATACATGTAGATATAGTATTAATTTTTTATATCTGATTCTTTAAAATATCTCACACCTTTCATACTATTTCATAGATTTTATTTATTTATTCGTTTGTTTGTTTGTTTATCTATATATCTATTTATTTATTTATTTCAGAAAGGGAGGAGTCTGCGCTGAGCGCAGAGCCAGATACAGGGCTTGATTTCATGACCCTGGAGATCATGACCAAGCCAAAATCCAGTGGGACTTAACGAACTGATCCACCCAACTTCCTCTTTTTATACTACCTTATTTTTTATTATGTTATGTTAGTCACCATACAGTACATCATTGTTTTTTGATGTAGTGTTCCATGATTCATTATTTGCGTGTAACCCTCAGTGCTCCATGCAATACATGCCCTCCTTAATACCCATCACCGGTTAATCCATCCCCTCTCCCCTACCCTCCAAAACCCTCAATTTGTTTCCTGGAGTCCATAGTCTCTCATGGTTCATCTCCCCCTCTGGTTCCCCCCATTCATTTTCCCTTCCTTCTCCTGGGGTTGTACATGCTATTCCTTATGTTCCACAAATAAGTGAAACCATATGATGATTGACTTTCTCTGCTTGACTTATTTCACTTAGCATAATGTCCTCCAGTTCCATCCACGTTGATGCAAAAGTTGGGTATTCATCTTTTCTGATGGCTGAGTAATATTCCATTGTATATATGGATCATATCTTCTCAAAAAGTTAAAAATAGACCTACCCATGACTCAGCAATTGCACTACTGGGTATTTAGCCCAAAGATACAGATGTATCTTTGTATTTCACTATGTATTTCACTATGTAGTGAAAAGAAGGGCCACATGCACCCCACTGTTCATAGTAGCAATGTGCACAATAGCCAAACTGTGGAAAGAGATGAGATGTCTTTCAACAGATGAGAGGATAAAGAAGATGGGGTCGATATATACTATTTTAAACATAGCAGAAAGTAAACTCTTACATTTCAAATAAAGGACTGATTTGAATTTACAATTGATAATATTAAGGTCTATTAGATTTTTTAAATGTAAAATAGGTAAATCTGTAGACTAATAATCACTCAAAACACCTTTGAATACTAAATCATTTTTCAACATAACACCTATTTTTGTTGCTTTTGTTTTTCATTTTCTTGTTTTACAGAAGAAATCTTAAACCATATGAGATGTGACAGTCCCTGAGGCTTTACATATTAAAACTTAAGATGAGTTAGGAGCATTTGCAGTAAAAACTATAGGCTATGTGCATAAGAACATAGAATTTTAAAACCTATTCTCACAACTGCAATGAAGGAATTTCTAGTATGCCATCACTGGTGACTCACAAGTTTTGTTTCATAACTCTAGAGTATCACTTATTCATTTGAAAGCCTTGTCTCAGGAGATTTATCAGTCTGAAAACTAAATTACTGTATAGAGAGAATGAATTTCCCTTTGATTGACAGGTGTTTTAATGAATGTGTAGCTTTAAAATTTATATTTATAGTCTTAAAATGGCTGAATCTAAAAGCTGAGCACTAAAAATATCTCTACAAAAATTACTGAGAAGAAACCTGGCTGCATGTATACATTTCACTTAGGGATATAATTAAAAAATAAAAAAATATTAAAGAAAATAAAGACTACTATACACTATGATTCTCTTATTAAATAAAATTTGTAGAGTGTCTGTAAATCCAGTTCATGCCAAAGAATATATAAGGTCAAAAGACTTTATCTAGTATTTGGCCACTTAGTGGAGAGAGATTTAGATATTTTAAGTATTTAGATCTTTTAAAAAAATCAGCTAATTGCTGATTGTTGAATTCCATATTGAAAATGATAGTCTCTCTTTTGCTAACTTACATGTAACATGGGAAGAACAATGTTTATTTTGTAGTGTTGAGCTGGAAAATGTTCATAAAATGATTTAACATAGTATTTTGTCCCAGTGGATGCTCAATAATTAGGTGTTAAACAAATGAAATGTCTCACTGACTTATTTATTTCCCTTTTAGGTTAAAAAAGCAACTAACAGTTTATCCTAAGAAATAACATAAAAAAGGGCAAGATTCAGTCTTTTCTTTTTTGATGCCCAAAGTGAAACACTTAAAAATTTTTGGTTCTCTCCCTTAAAATTGGACAGATTTTCAGTCTGCTTCTTGAGCATATAATTCCTTTTCACAGCTGTTTGATCTTGGCTGTCACCACTACTGAAGTTAATGTCATTAGGGCAGAAGCTAGAAGCTAATAAAAAATAAGAAACTTTCACTTTTATTTGAAGGGTTACTGATAAAGAAGCCAAATTTTCCAACAAAATATTTTAGTGATTAAAAACAAATAACATATTGCGGGGTGCCTGGGTGGCTCAGTGGGTTAAAGCCTCTGCCTTCTGCTCAGGTCATGATCTCAGGGTCCTGGGATCAAGCCCCACATCAGGCTCAGCAGGGAGCCTGCTTCCCCCTCTCTCTCTGCCTGTCTCTCTGCCTGCTTGTAATCTCTCTCTGTCAAATAAATAAATAAAACATCTAAAAAAAACCAAATAACATAATGCAAAATCAAATGTTATTTGGCAAAAATATTTTAAAGACCCATAAAATTTGAAAAAGAATTTAGTTAACTTTCATAGTCTATTCATGAAAAACTACCTTTATTTAAAAGGCACTAGAAGAATTCTTTCTTAACATGGTAGGTTATAACCACATATACTCGAACACACACACACACACACACACACACACACACACACACTCATGTGCAGTCTCATTAAAGTCATTACCCGAGTAAGTGCCTGTTGACAATAATGTTATTTATTGTTGACTATAGAATTAAACAAGAAATCTGAAAGTGGTACACTTGAAGAAAGGAGGAAGTGGGGAGAATAAATATTATCTTCTTTTCTCACAAGTTCCATATGGTTCAAAATTTTGATGGACAAAACAAAAACAAAATGTTAATAAAAGTGAATTCATGAGTGAATTTAAAAAATAATATTGCATGGTACCTGGGTGGCTCAGTCAGTTAAGTGTCTGCCTTCCACTCAGGTCATGATCTTGGAGTACCAGGATAGAGCCCTTCATTGGGCTCCCCGTTCAGTGGGGAGTCTGCTTCTCCCCTTCCACCTTTCCCCCCTCATGCTCCTTCTCTCTCAAATTAATAAATAATCCTTAAAAATAAATACATAAATAAAAATTAAAATTAATATTGGGAAAGGAAAGGACTTATTTATAAATATACTATATAAATAAACTATGAAAGAAAAAAACCCATCTGGATAGAAAAATCTTAAATTAGATGTATTTTGGTCCACTCTGAGAATTTCTGTCTTTTAATTGGTGCCTTTAGACCACTGAAATTTAAAGTGATTATTAATACATTTTGATTAATATCTACCATATTCATTACTATTTTCTATTTGCTGTTCTTATTCCTTGTTCCATTTTTGTCTTCCACTTTTTTTCTGTCCTTTGCAGGGTTTTTGTGATTCATTTTATTTTACTTATTTTTATATTAATTAATTTTATTTTTTTAGTGTTCCAAGATTCATTGTTCATGCACCACACCCAGTGCTCCATGCAATACATGCCCTCCTCAGTACCCACCACCAGGCTCAGCCAACTTCCATCCCCCTCCCCTCCAAAACCCTCAGTTTGTTGCTCAGAGTCCGCAGTCTCTCATGGTTCATCTCCTCCTCCAATTTCCCCCATTTCACCCTTCCTTTACTTCTCCCAATGTCCTCCATGTTTTTCCTTATGTTCCACACGTAAGTGAAACCATATGATAACTGATTCTCTCTGCTTCACTTATTTCACTCAGCATAATCTCTTCCAGTCCTGTCCATGTTGATACAAAAGTTGGGTATTCATCCTTTCTGATGGAGGCACAATATTCCATTGTATGTATGGACCATATCTTCTTTATCCATTCATCTGTTGAAAGGCATCTCGGTTCTTTCCACAGTTTGGCAATTGTGGCCATTGCTGCTATGAACATTGGGGTACATGTGGCCCTTCTTTGTACTACATCTGCATCTTTGGGGTAAATACCCAGTAGTGCAATGGCAGGGTCATAGGGTAGCTCTATTTTTAATTTCTTGAAGAATCTTCACACTGTTTTCCAAAGTGGCTGCACCAACTTGCATTCCCACCAACAGTGTAAGAGGGTTTCCCTTTCTCTACATCCTCTCCAACATTTGTTTTTTGCTGTCTTGTTGATTTTGACCATTCTAACTGGTGTAAGGTGGTATCTCTAGGTGGTTTTGATTTGAGTCTCCCTGATGGCCAATTATCATGAACATTTTTTCCTGTGTCTGTTAGTCATTTGTATGTCTTCTTTGGAGAAGTGTCTGTTCATGTCTTCTGCCCATTTCTTGATATGATTATCTATTTTTTAAGTGTTGAGTTTGAGGAGTTCTTTATAGATCTTAGATATCAGACCTTTGTCTGTAGTGTCAATTGCGAATATCTTCTCCCATTCTGTGGGTTGCCTGTTTGTTTAGTTGACTGTTCCTTTTGCTCTGCAGAAGCTTTTTATCTTGATGAAGTCCCAAAAGTTCATTTTCACTTTTGTTTCCTTTATCTTTGGAGACATGTCCTGAAAGAAGTTGCTGTGGTTGATGTCGAAGACGTTAATGCCTATGCTCTCCTCTAGGATTTTTATAGATTTCTGCCTCATGTTGAGGTCATTTATCCATTTCAAGTTTATCTTCATGTATGGTGTAAGAGAATGATCAAGTTTCATTCTTCTACATATAGCTGTCCAATTTTCCCAGCACCATTTATTGAAGAGACTTTCTTTTTTCCACTGGATATTTTTGCCTGTTTTGTCAAAGCTTATTTGACCATAGAGTTGCAAGTCCATATCTGGGCTCTCTACTCTGTTCCACTGGTCTATGTGTCTGCTTTTGTGCCAGTACCATGCTGTCTTTGTGATCACAGCTTTGTAGTAAAGCTTGAAATAAGGCAATGTGATGTCCCTAGCTTTGTTTTTCTTTTTCAACATTTTCATAGCAATTCAGAGTCTTTTCTGGTTCCATACAAATTTTAGGATTGATTGTTCCAGCCCTTTGAAAAATGCTGGTGGAATTTTGATCGGGATGGCATTGAAAGTATAGATTGGTCTGGGCAGTATAGACATTTTAACAACGTGTATTCTTCCGATCCATCTTTTTGTGTATTCTTTCAATTTCTTCATCTTCCTTTTCCATCTTTTTGTGTATTCTTCAATTTCTTTCATAAGTGTTCTGTAGTTCCTCGAGTACAGATCCTTTACCTCTTTGGTTAGGTTTATTCCCAGGTTCTTGGCACTATAATAAATGGAATTGATTCTCTAATTTCCCTTTCCATATTTTCATTGTTAGTTTATAAGAAAGCAACTAATTTCTCTGCGTTGACTTTGTATCCTGCCACATTACTGAATTGCTGTATGAGTTCTACTAGTTTGGGGGTGGAGTCTTTTGGGTTTTCCATATAAAGTATTATAATTTCTGCGAAGAGAGAGAGTTTGACTTCCTCACTGCCAATTTGAATACCTTTTATTTCTTTTTGTTGTCTGATTGCTGTCACTAGGACTTCTAGTACTATGTTGAACAAGAGTGGCGAGTGTGGGCATCCTTGTCGTGTTCCTGATCTCAAAGGGAAGGCTGTCAGCTTTTCCCCATTGAGAATGATATTTGCTGTGGCCTTTTCATAGATAGATTTTATGAAGTTGAGGAATGTAGTCTTTTGTAGTTTTTAACTGAGTATTTTACAGGATTCCATTTTTCTCTCTTAGTATATCAGTTCATATGATATATATATATATACAGAGAGAGAGAGAGAGGGAAAGTAATCCATTGTTGGTACTCAATTTTGAACAAACTGCCATGTTATATCAATTAAGATTAAGAAAAGTAAAAAGTTTTTATTTTTTATCTTTCCTTATTCCTTCATTGTGTTTTTACTTTCTTTATGTAGATCTAAATTTCTCATCTGTATAATTTTCCTTCTCCCTGAAGAACTTTTTAAAAACACATCTTACAATATAAATCTACTGGTGGCAACAAATTCTTCAATTTTTGTTTGAGAAAGTCTTTATTTTTCCTTTACTTTTGAAGGACAATATCACAGCATATAGGATTCTAGGTTGATTTTTTTTTTCTTTCAATTCTAAATACTTCGTTTCACTCTCTTCTTACTTACACAGTTTCAGAAGTGAAGTTAGATGCAGTTCTTATTTTTTGTTCCTGTATATGTAGGGTGTTTTTTTCCACTGACTTCTTTCAAGATTTTGTCTTTAGCTTTGATTTTCTATAATTTGAAAATGTTATGCCTAGGTGTAGTTTGTACTTTTGTTTTGCTTTGTTTTGGCATTTGTCCTGTCCTGGTGTTCTCTAAACTTCTGGGATCTGTGACATTAATTTGGGGAAATTCTCAGTCATTGTTGTTTCAAATATTTTTTCTATTCTTTTCTCTTTTTCTTCCCCTTCTGTTATTTCCATTATCCATCTGTTATACCTTCTTAAAGTTGTTCTACAATCCTTGGATATTCTGTTTGGCTTTTTTCAGTCTTTCTTCTGTTTGCCTTTTTGTTTTGGAGGCTGATATTAATATATCCTCAAGCTCAGAGGTTCTTTTCTCAAGTGTGCCTGGTCTACTAATAAGCCCATCAAAGGCATTTGTCATTTCTATGTTTTTTATCACTAGCATTTCTTTTTTATTCTTTCATAGAATTTCCATCTCTCCGTTTACATTGTCCATCTGTTGTTGGACACTATTTACATCAACCATTAGAGACCTTAGCATATGAATCATATTTGCTTTAAATTCCTTGTCCGATAACTCTAACATTTCTGCCATGGCTGGTTCTGATGTTCGTTCTCCCTTCAAATTGTGTTTTTTGCCTTTTGCTATGCCTTGTAATCTTTTTTCCTGATAGATGGATATACTATGCTGGGTAAAGGAATTATTGTAAATAGACCGTTTAAAATGTGATGATGAGATATGGGGGGAGAGGAAATGTTCAATAGTCTTATGATTAGGTCTCAGTCTTTTAGTGAGCTTCTGCCTCTGGACTGTGACTCCTCTTTGGTAGGACAGGATGGTTGGAGTAGGCTGGAGTTGGGTATTTCCTTTCCCCTAGGTTAGTTAGGCTCTGGTAATACCCCAGCCCTGGAGTTTTTAACTATCAGACTTCACTAAGCCTTCAGCAATTTATCAATTACTTTTAAGTTAGGGGAACCCTCTTACACTGTTGGAGGGGAACCCTCTTAAGTTTTCCTATCCAGGCACTGGTTTCTAAGAGGTTTGCACTTTTGAGTGCCTGCCCTGGTAAGCTACAACTCCCTATATTCACCTGTTTGTCTCTCTTTTGGGAACATCAGTTTGCCCTATGTCCTTTCTTTCTATGGGACAAGAAGAGTTGTTGATTTTTTTAGTCTGTTTGGCTTGGTATTTGTTGTTAAGATAGAGTGGTAACTTCCAAACTCCTTGCTTGCAGAACTGGAAACCAGAAGACTTAAATTAGATTTAAATAAAGTGAACTTAGAAAATATTTAGAATATATATAACTAACAAAGCTTTAATAAACACAATATAAAAATTGTTTTACAGTTGGTTAAGCACCTGCCTTAGGTTCAGGTCATGATCCCAGGGTGCTGTGATTGAGCCCCAGGTCAGGCTCCCTGTTTAGCAGGGAGTCTGCTTCTCCCTCTCCCTCTGCCCCTACTCATGCTCTCTTCCCTCTCTCTCTCACTCACTCTTTCTCTCAAATAAATAAGTAAAATCTTTAAAAATAAACTCTGTATATTAAGTTATTAATTTTATAAGTAATCCAAAGAAAGTAAAGTATGAATAATATATATTTCACCAGTAAATGTCAAAATATTATCCAATGCTTCTGAAGATGTGTGAAAACTATCATAAGTTACTCTACAGACATTCAAGATTCTATTTGTAGGAATTATCCTTCTCCTTCCAAAAATACATAACTAGTAATATATAAACAAAGATGTTCATTTCAACATTGTTTTTAATAGAGAGACTTAGAAATAATGTGAAAGAATATCTTTAGTGTAATGATGTAAATTGGGATACAATGAAATAATATCAACCATTGGAAGTAAATGAAAATATGGCTATTTTTTATACAATTAATTTGGAAAAAATCAAATTATAAGGCAATGTATTTATTACAAACTGCACACAAATGTTACAAAACATACACTTAAAATATTCACAGTAGTTCTCTCTGGAAGATGATTATACTTCCTACTTCGGTGTTTGCTTTTTATCATGAACATATCTATTTTTCCTAAATAAAATAATAGGGTTATAATAAAAGGCCTTCCATGGAGCATAGTAACAGGTGACTAAAGTACACTTAACTCTTGTTATCTGTTCTGGAAGATTAAATGGTTTTGGGAGAGAGGATAATCCCATTTTGTTTTCTCCTACTAGGGAAAGGTGAGCATGGGAAACCTTACCCACTCACTGAAGAGGACCATGATGACTCCGCTTACAGGGAAAACGGTTTCAATATTTTTGTCAGCAACAATATTGCTCTGGAGCGGTCCCTGCCAGATATTCGCCATGCTAAGTGAGTATCAGCAAGCCCCATATGCAGTATGGTTTTCTTTTGTTTTTTTAGATTACATTTAATGTGTTTCAAAGTGAGATATATAACTATAAATTTTGCCATAATAATTTTTTTAAAGATATGTTTGTATTTCATAATCTTAAATATTTAAATTGAAGTAATTTTTAAAGTTAAAAGGGAATAAGTACCAACTTTCTAAAACTTAATTCACATTTTCATTGAGTTGCCTGTATTATCTCCATTTAAAATAAAGTCTTTTAAGATATTATCCATATTTTTACCTTTGATCATGTAGATGATAAAGCAAACATTTTTTTCTGGTGATCATTTTCAGAACTGTCCACATATATATATATCATTTCATTTTCACTCTAGCCATATTCAGGACCATTGGTGCTACATCTTGCATAAAAAATGCCTACAGTAAATGCATCTGTAATCCAAAGGTTATGGTTGGTTGCTTAATTTCCTGTCACTTTATGAATTGTTTGTAGCTTATCAATTAACAGTGAGTTCAGTTTTCACTAAACCATAGCTAAACATTATGGTGCAAAAGGAAGCAAGAATAATATCATATATAGTTTCCTGAAATCCCACCCCTATCTCCTCCTAACATTGCTTGCTGTACTTTTTTCTAATCTGTTATGATTTTCTTGTTAGCACATACTATGCCAAAAGCGTGCCAATATTATACAATGCGATCAGAATTTGGAGTTTGTGAAATTGCCTTACATATTTGATAAAGCTATCCAACTATACTAATATGTTTACCCCTGCCTTCTCCTCAGTCTCCCTTTGGAAGCACTGGTGTGAGAGAAAGAAAATCAGAGAAAATAAAACGAGGGCAGGTGGGTGCCTCAACTTGTTGAAGTTCCGACTCTAGATTCCAGTTCAGGTCATGATCTTGGGGTCCTGGGATTGAGCCCCCATGTTGGACTCTGTACTCAAGTAGACTGGGAGTCTACTTGAAATTCTCTCTCTCCCTTACCTTCTCCCCCCGTGCTCTCTCGTCCTAATAAATAAATAAATCTTTAAAAAAATAAGGGCGATAATGAAAATAGAGGTAGGAATCCAAATCAAATCAATAATGTACAATAAAACTCTTAATTTTGTGCAAAGATAATTAACCCTTTCCAAAAAAAATCAGTAAATTATGGTTTGGGGGATCATTTTTGAGTTGCCATATTATGTTTTTATAAATTTATTTTAATATATAAAAGAATTACTGATTTCCTTCTCAAGTTTTATGTGAATTTGCATTTCCCAATATAGCTAAGCAGAGGATTAATGTGAAGAACAAATCAATTTTTCCCTAAACTGAATGCTTTATATATTGGTCTAGGCCTTCTAGCTAGCCAAATTATTCCCAGGTTACCTGAAATTATCTACAGTAATTCCCACTGACCGGGAACATTTCTAGTTATGAGAAATTTTAATACCTAATTGCACACCATCAAAGATGCATTAAATTGCATTGTTGGCATAATAAATGTGCTCAGAGAATAATTTCCATCCACCTCCTCCCCCACCCCCACACTTCCAATCTTTTAATGTGTATTCAAGTGGAAAGAATTGCAGATGGAAACAGTGCAGAAAATCACTGAAGTCAAAAAAAGGCTGATATTCCCATTCTTTTCAGAGTGTATTTTTAGCATAACTACCACCTTTTGAGAAAAGATATTCTTGGGCAGAAATGGAAAAGAAAATGGAAAAATGAGAGAAAAATATTTTGAAATTTTTATTAGAGTTATTGAGTTTACAGTATCAGAGGGCATTATTCTAAATGTTAGGGGAGATAAATGTGGCTGAAATATGGTCGCAGACCATATTTTACTTATTTACTGTGACTGGATTTCTAGTGGGACACTCACCTAGTAAAATGACACCAAAAAAGAAAAAAAAAATTTTTTTAAGATTTTTATTTATTTATTTGAGAAAAAAAAATTTATTTATTTGAGAAAACAGAGGGAGGAGAAGAAAACTCCCAGCTGAGCAGGGAGCCCAACACAGAGTTCTATCCCAGGACCCCAGGATCATGACTTGAACCATAAGCAGATGCTCAACAGACCAAGCCACCCAGATACACTTAGGAAAAAAAGACCTTTTTAGGAGGTGGACAAAGGGTTAAGTGCAGGACTACCAGAAGTGAGAGTTTACGCTGGTTAGTCTAGTATCTGTCAGAGATGCAGGAAGAGAGATCCAAGGCAGCCTCATTTTGTCAAAGTCCTACCTATAGGAAACTGAGAGCCTAAAACAAACAAAAAAATCTTACAGGGATCCCGCTGTTTAGGTCTAATGCAATTGACCTCATCTGTACTTCTCAAAATGCAGGTAATCATAAAAGCATGTAGCTCTGTGTAAATGGTTCTTGAAATTATGAAAGCAAACTGACAAAAACTCCATCCAGTAGTATCCATTTAACTAGACTGCAGTTAATTGACCACAGCTTGTTTATATGAGCAGAATCTGTGGAAGAGGATGCAAAATCTGTGCGACTTTTATAGTCAAACTAACCGTTCTAAGAAACTTTGCATCTGCAGTCAGCCAATTCAAATTACAGGCTCAAAGTGGCAGAAGAGAAGAATTTATTTTTCTTTTTTGCTCTGGGATTTTGTAATGAAAACTATTAGGGAATCGTGTCTTGCAATTTTGCTTAACTCGGTCTTTATTCCAAAACACAGAATTGTAGTTCTTACTCCACTGTTCACTCTCTCTGTATACACAAGTGCTCTCTCTACTCCTTCATATTCTTAATTTAGTAAATTAAAAAAAAAAATCATGGTTCTAGGTATTTGACATGCTTAGTGTACGTACATTCTCATTCACTGTGAAGAATTTTCAGAACATAAGTAATTTCAGAAATCTCAATCCAGAACACATTCTTGTTTTACCTGTCCTGCTCCTTTCTTGCCCACTAGCGTAAAAATGAACAGCTTTCCTTTGGCTGTATTATTTTATTGAGTCAGTAATAGATTCTCATTAAATAGAAAGCCATATATACAGGAAAGTTGCCGGAATGGCCCCAATCCCATTGTCCCAGAAGACAAGGGGTCAATACTCAGAGATGAAGACTCTTTGCTCTTCTTTGCTCGGCTTTTATTGGTCCTCCAATATAATCACAAATCCTTATCACTGTTTCTCAAGCACTGTGATGTGTGACAAAGGGTCTTACTGAAACTAAGAGGCTCTGTTTACTGGAAAGATAAGATATGCTAATCTGTGTGTTTGAGGAGTTCAGCTAAACATAGCCTAAGGGACAATGCAGACATCTTAGATCCCAGGTTGGCTGTTTGGGCTTAGAAAGCTTCAGCAAGGTAACTCCACACAGCATTCCATCAGCAAGAGTGCTCAGGAAGGCTCAAAGGCTCTGCATTCGGAAGGCCCATGCCCTTCTCTGAAACCTTCCTTGGCCCTCAGTCGCCTCTATGTTACATTTTAGCAAACCAGGTATTAAGGCTGAGTTCATGCTCTACATTAACCCCATTAGAAAGGCAGTTGGCATGTATCCAATAATTTAATCATTCTTACTCATATCCTAATAATAAATTCTAAAGTTCTCATTTATGTTTTTAAATTTCTTACATATGTCCAAATAATTTTAGCATCTTCCTATCTTGTGAATTACATTTTAGTGGGATTTTTTTGTTTTTTGTTTTGTTTTGTTTCCCGTCTATGCTTTGGTATTATCAAATTTTCTACCCCTTCTTCCAGATCCACATCCCTACCCTTTTGGTTGACTTTTGTACTTTTGGAGGACTTGTCTGTGCATTTTAAATACTCCCTTCTTGAATAATTGCCTAATTATGTCTATATTCATAGTACTGGGGCTCAACCTGAGATATGTCCTTAAAACATATTATTTTTGTATGTTATTTAATGCAATGCCGATAAGAATTTTTCTATGTGAGTTTCTGCATGACAAATGTTCAGTCAGTGGGTATCTCGTTTGGCTTCATTTTATTACATTTCAGTTTCCCCTCACCTGTATATTGATTGTGCATTTTCTTTGTATTCTGTCACTTCTCTGAGATACCACATCTTTGTATGGTGTAGGATATTTTATTTTGACTTCCAGTTCAAGATGGGAAATATGAAGCATTTATTTTGAATACAAAATACACATAAAATAGGGAAGTAGAAAATAATGAAAGGATGGATGGCTTGCACAGAAAAGAAACTGATAAACTTATGTATGAATATATTGTTAGCAAGATAAGACTGAAGAATATTTGAGAAAGTGTTACTCCCTAGACATAAATAAATTTATAACTAGTTACCACAAATACTCCCCCCGATGTGGCATAATTAATGTGTGTAAGATGAAATTTCATCTAGAAAGAGAAGAAATTCATGAGACTAGAATGTATAAGCACATGTGTAATAGGAGAGTTGAGGAAGGCTTTGCAGAGGATTCAGGTAAATACATAATGACTTGGGGTTCATTTTTTGCTGTTAGAAAAGAAGACATTTTTATACAGATACATAGTCATGTACATACAGACTCATCAAGATGCATATAAGGTGGCTGAGTAGCTGGGATATTTTTGTACTAAAAAAGTTCTACTCTGAATTGTGGCTTTTCCTTTTAATTTAACTTTTCCTTTATATTTCACTGATATTCCCAAGATAGCTTCATGACTTTGATAATAAATAAGATATTGGACATTGAGAAAGATTCTGTGGTAGCTCAACTCTTGGGAAAATCTACAAGAATTTCTACAACCTCTTGATTATATGAGTGTGTTCAGTAGTGTTGTAGTTATATCACAACCCTGTTCCCTGTACAATTTCAGAACCAAATGAGAGATGGTCCCAGAAATGGTTGGGAATTAAAATCTTATTTTTATTATTGATTGGATTCTATCAGTGGGCATGATGTAGATGTGGGTTCAGTGTGAACTCTAGAATTCAGAACTCTAGAACATTCAGCTTTCAAATCATAGGCATTGCTGAACATGCAAGAACAGTGGTATAGCATTAAGCATGGAGGGCAGAGTTAGACATCTGACCTCTGCAGGCAAGCAAATTCCAAAGCAGAAAAATGAAGGAGGGGCTGAGCCAAGCATGATAAGCTCACTAATGCAAATTCATCAGTTGTGTGTCTTCCTTTCTCCTAGAAAAAATTATTAATCTAATGGCTGTCCCTCTACATGGGAACATCTATCAGGAGGAGAGGAGTCTCCTCCCTAGATGTATAGTGCCTAATAACTTCTTTGTATATGATGAGAAAACACAATTTCTCAACATTACAAACTTTTGAGTGTTTTTGTTTTTGTTTTTGTTTTTTTAGTGCCTTATAGTCTAAGCATTCCTGCCCCTGCCTTCTGGAAATTATGTTGAATAATAATTCTAAAAAGGTTTACTTTCATGACTTGCACTGTGGTGCTGAACAAGTCAATGTATCATTTTTAATTTCTGCTTACCCACTTTGCCAAATGTGGATGCTCACTTTCCTTATATATCTCACCATGTATTAAGATTATTAAAATTAAAACCAGGTTTACCAAATCAGTTGCAGCATCCTGTATTCAGTTATTTTTCTTTCTGATGATATTCCTTCTGCTTTCCTTCCTTCTTCTCCAGTTATGTAATGAAGATAAAAAAACATGTGGAGATCAAGTGAACTATAATTCTAAAATTTAAATTGTAAAAGCAATTAAATTTTGTAAGTCAATTCTGAGTTTATTTGAAAAAAATAATTATATGTGTCT
The DNA here is from genome assembly GCA_028533885.1 of Nasua narica. Lineage (NCBI taxonomy): Eukaryota > Metazoa > Chordata > Mammalia > Carnivora > Procyonidae > Nasua > Nasua narica. The sequence continues at coordinate 128,329,504 of CM052800.1, forward strand.
AATTTTTTAAACTATGATTTAATGAATATGCTAGAATATTTTAATTTTATATGAATTAGAAAAGTGTTATTTAACTGTTTTGACTCTAGTCCATTGAATGCTAGAAATGATTCACAGAAATGTTTGAGTTTAATCATCCAAAAATGTTCAAGGATAATTTTTTTTGTATTTCTCAATTTCAAAAGTTACATAAAAATGTGGGAGGCACTGGCATTCTTTCATGTTTTTATTATGATTTACTTGTGAAGTTGATGAAGTGTCTTCTTTCAAAAAATTTACAAGTGAATTCTGAAACAAATTAAGCTGAAATGACTATTCATCCTCTCCAATCAGGTATGAATACTTCACAGAGGGAGATGGGAAATGTATCATTTGAATCAAATGTGGTTCCAGCCTAGGGTATGTCTAAATATGACTGAAAAAAAGAACAAGAAACACAGCTAAATCACAAGCAGCAAATTGAGGGAAGAATGATCAGAAAAAGGAGATAGGAAATAATCTTTCACAACTATAATTCAAATGAGTACCTTTCAGTGTTTTTCTGTGATCCAGTTTTTGCAAACTAGTATAAACTTTGACGTATTTGTATATTTCTAGGAATTGTTGTTTTAAAAGCCATGATAAAATAATAAAAACAAAAATTTATACACACATCTCATTTATTGACTAAAGCCTGAAAGATATGGAAGAGTTTTTATCAGTATAACAAAAAGGTATGTCCCATTGAAATGAAAATCCTCCTGAAATAGGTAACAGTTCAAGAGCTGTCAGACATTTAGCTTTTGGAGTAAATGACAGATCATGAAGCAGATTATTTGAAAGGTAGAATGAGGATGAACACAGGGCACTGGGGTCTAAAAGACTGGTAATTTGAAAGCTATACAGTCGCACACAAAATCAAAAATAAAACCAAAGAACCTTCTAAAAATAAAATTACAGCTGCTTAAAAATCATGTCTAATGAATTTTAAAATATATTTTTATAACCTTATAACATGATAAGGATCAAATACATAAAACTGAAAGCTTAAGTTTGAAAAAAGGATTCACAACTTTAATTCCTTAATGAGAAGAAAATGGAAATTTGATATAGTGATGCATATCATTCTGTAAGATTAATCCAGCAATAGCAATCCTAAATTTGTCCCTTCTTTTTTTTTATTTTAAAATTTTTTTTTTAAAGATTTTTTATTTATTTATTAGAGAGAGAGTGAGAATGAGAGGGGAGAAGGTCAGAGGGAGAAGCAGACTTCCCGCAGAGCCGGGAGTCCGATATGGGACTCGATCCTGGGACTCCGGGATCATGACCTGAGCCGAAGGCAGCCGCTCAACCAACTGAGCCACCCAGGCGCCCAAATTTGTCCCTTCTTCATTTGACTCCTACCCACATTTTATTGAAATGAGGATAGTGATTAAAAATTTGGCTTATTTATTAAAAAAGTGAGAAAGATGACATTTTTAAAAGATTATTTATTTTAGAGAAAGAGAGAGAGAGTGCATGAGTTGGGGAAGAGGCAGAGGGAGAGAATATCCAAGCAGATTCCCACTGAGCATGTACCTTGACATGGGATTCAACATGGGACGTGGGGCTTGATCTCACAAGCCATGAGATCAAGACCTGATCCAAAACCAAGAGTTGGATGCTTAATGGTTTGAGCCACCCAAGTGCCCTGAAAATCTGCCAGTTTTAAAAGCTAACATATTTATTGGTGGAAGACTAGATGCATTTCCCCATAAGATCATGGGGTAAAAGGAATGTCTACTCTCAGCACTCTATTCAACACTGTACTTCATATTCTAGCTCAGGCAATTAGGCAACAAAAATAAGTAAAAGTCTAAATTAGAAAGAATACGGTCTCTATTGGCAGATGACAAAATCTTGTATATGGAAAATCCTGAGGAATCTACACACACATACACATACACAAATAGCACTCCCCCTAAACACACACACACACATACACACACACACACACAAACAAAATAAAACACAACAAAAAACCCTATTAGAGCTAATAATCAAGTTCAGTAAGGTGGTAGGGTACAAGAAAATTTTACAGAAATCACTTTATTTTTATACACTTGCAGTAAATAATCTGAAAATGAAGTTAAAACAATTCCATTCATCATTAAATCAGAATGAACAAAGTACTGAGGAATAAATAGAACAAAAGTAACATCAAACTTCATACTTTGAAAACTACAAAACATTTTTGTTGTTTTTTTTTGAAACAAATTCCAGAAATGGAAAAAACAACTCATGTTTGTAGATCAGATTTAACATTAAGATGGCAAAACACTCCACATTGATTTATAGATTAAAAAAATACCTATCAGGATCCCAGATGAGTTGATTCTAAAATTCATATGGAATTTCAAGGGACCTGAATAGCCAAAACAATCCTGAAGAACAGCAATCAAGTAAGATGACATACACTTCCCGATTTCAAATTATTTTAAAGCAACAGTAATCAAGATAGTGTGGTATTGGTATATGGAGAAATATTTGAATCAATAGAATCTAATTGAGAGTCCAGAAATAATTCTGTACATCCATGATTGAGTTTTTGACAAGAGTGCCAAAACTAATCGATGCAGAAAAATTAGATTTTTAAATAAATTGGTACTAAACAACTAGATAGCCATATGCAAAAGAATGATGTTAAACCCCTAGCTCAGACAACATAAAAATCAGCACAAAGTGTATCCAAGACCTGAGTATAAGTTCTAAAAGAAGAAAATGTGTAAATAAATCTTCATGACCACTGATTTGACAAAGATTTCTTAGGTATAATACCAAAGTATAAACAACACAAGAAAAAAGTAGATAAATTTGGCTTCATCAAAATGAAAAATTCTTATGCTTCAAAGTATACTATCAGGAAGGCAAAATGATAAACCACAGAATTAGAGAAAATATTTGCCAATCATATATCTGATATAGAATTTGTATCTAAAATACATAAAGAGTTCTCATAATTCAATAGTAAAAAGATAAATTATCCAGTTAAAATATGGGCAGATCATCTGAATACTCAAATTCATGAAAGGATGTTCAACATTTAGATTAGAAATAAGAGTCAAAAGCAAAATGAGATGCGACTTCACATCCAATATGATGACTAGAGCCAAAAGTTCAAATAATAAATGTTGTCAAGGATGTAGAGGAATTGGAATACTTATGCATTGCTGGTGGAAATGCAGAATGGCTTCAATGCTTTGGAAAGTAGTTTGGCAGTTCCTCAAATAATTAAATACAGAATTACATATGACCCAGCACTTCCCTGTCTAGATATACACTCGAGAGAAATGAAAACCTATGTCACCACAAAAATTATATATGAATGTTTATAACAACCTTATTCATAATAGCCAAAGGATGGGAAAAAAACAAATGTTCACTGATGGATGAATGTGTAAATCAACTGTGGTATATCCATACAGTGAAAGATTATTCAGTCCTAAAAAAGAATAAAATAATTATAAATACTACACCTTGGATTAACTTTGAAGACATTATGCTAAATGAAAACCAGACCCAAAATTTCACATATGATATATGATTCTCTTCATGTGAATGTTCAGAATAGGAAAATCTGTAGAAACCAAAATAGACGGTAGTTACTTTAGGGCTATGAGAAAATAAGAGACAGGTCTGAGATTTCTTTCTGAACTGATAAATATATTCTAAAATTATTTATGCTGATGTTTGTACAGTCTGTGAAGACAGTAAAAACTATCGAATCATTCACCCTAAATGATACAACAAATTATGGTATGTAAATTGTATCTAAATAAAGCTATTTAAAAGAATAATCATTCTCCATTTTCTCCAAGTCAAATAATTTTATTTCACTTCTTTAATATTATCAAATGAAGTGATTAATTCCTCTGGTAGACCTTATCATCTGAGTCAATGTAATACGTACTAATCTCTAGGGTTTTGTAACTTGTATGTAGTGATAAATACCTATCAGTTTTGAAATGTTTGGGCTTTTTTCTTCAGAAGTGGAGAATGTAACTATTAATATTTTTTTTATATTTTATAATTCTGGAATAAATTTAAGCATATATGATAAAAGCATTGGTATCTCCACATTTGTAAAATGACTTCTTTACCTATTTTTCCCTCCAGCTATCAACTCCAACTTCTACATAGATATTGATTTCCTCAACTCTTGTTCAACTCTTCAGCAATTCTAATTTGACTAAAGGCACTACAGTGCTGTCAATTTTCTTCTTGCCAAAGTCACTAATTATTTCCACATTGACAAAATCCAATATACTTAAAAATCTTTGTCTCATGAAACTTTCCAGCAACACTTGACTTTGTCCCTTCTCTCATTTTTAAACCCTCTTGTCTCTGTTTCAAGGAATGGAAACACACTCACTTTTTACCCCCAGGCCTTTCCCATCCCTTATGAACAGTTCCTCTTTATCTGATGGCTAGATATTAAAGTTCACTGATGCTCAGCATTGGCCCCCCTAGTTTCCTCATTTTATTTACTCTCTTCTTGCTGATCTCATCTACCAAGGCCTATTAATTCCGTACCCAAAATGTAGTGCCAAACGGGTCTCAGATGCATGCACTTCACTTAATATCAACTATATCCACTATAATTTCTTAATTGGAATCCGAGAATAACTTCATAATTGGACCTCACGCACTCCCTCCTGCTTTTGTGCAATACATTCTGCAGCATGAGCAATAGTGAGCTCTAAGAATTAAGGCAGATCATTACATCCCTATCTAAAATTCTTTTATTTATTTATTATTTTTTAAAGATTTTACTTATCCATTTGACAGAGAGAGATCACAAGTAGGCAGAGAGGCAGGCAGAGAGAGAGGAGGAAGCAGGCTCCCCGCTGAGCAGAGAGCCCGATGCAGGGCTCGATCCCAGGACCCTGAGCTCATGACCTGAGCCGAAGGCAGAGGCTTTAACCCACTGAGCCACCCAGGTGCCCCCCTATCTAAAATTCCTAAAAGACTTCTGTTGCGCTAAAAATAATTGCTGAGAAAACAGCAACACCTGCCTCCATATTCTGATCCCTGCCTATCTCTCGCTTCCTCTTTTGCTCTTGCCTCTGTGTTCACTGTTTCTGACACAATACCACAATGAACACGTAGCAGCAAAAATATGAAAAACTCTTTTGTTCCTCAGTACAGACATAAAATATCACATTACAATAAAGTGATAATCATATTACCACATGAAATATTAACTTACAAAACAGCTCCTATGTAATTGGTGACCAAATACATGCATGCATACATACATATGTAGTGATTATCTCCCACCCCCTCCAAAAAACGCACTTACATATACTCGGCATTCCAAACTAATTTTTCAGGCCTGTCAAAGGCAAAATAAATTGCCAGTTATCACTGCTTTATCAAACCCAACTGACATGGCAAGATTAGAACAGAAAAACAGTGTGACTAAAAGCAGCCACTGAAAATTGAATATGCTGACATTAAAACAATTACTATGTAAATCGGTGCCTGGAAATGACTTATGGAGACGTGCTCTATAGTATGCTTGTCACTAGCCAGATGCCAAGCTGACATTTTATTCTGCTGCTTTTGAGAATGGGGCTGAAAGAACTTTAGCTGAACCAAAATGGTTTCGCAAGAAGTCATATGACAAAAAGTTAAAAGAATATAAAGAAATGTCCTCCCCTTTTTGAGCATGAGTGGTTCCCTTGAGAAATCAATAAAAATATATAAATATGGTTGACTAACTATGACATACTTAGCTCTTCTGATAATCTTGCTTAGGAATCCTTTTAAAACAGACCTCATGGAATTAAACTATTTGAACAGTTATCTATCAGTAAAGCAATTTTATAAATGGCTTTTGATAGACTGAGGCAGTAAATCACTTACTTATTAGAGTTCTATTCATCGTGCTGACACTGGCACTTATAAATGTTATCAAAACATGTTATCGAAACATGGTATAATATATATATTTATATATATTATATATATATTATATATGATATAATATATAAAACATATAATATATTTATATTATAATTTTTATATTTAAAAAATTAAATTTAAAAATTAAATAATTATAATAATTTATATATAAATATATAAATATATTTATATATTTATATATAATATCATATATAACATATATAATAGATATTATATATATTTCATCCCCTGTAATAATGAAGTCAAACAAATTTTAGTATTTTGAATTGGTTCCCCCCCACATTCATCCTAATGAACTGACTGGATCTGAATTGGTACTGTCTGTTCTTATCACCATTTCAGGAAGTTACCATTATTTTTAAAGAATGGCCCAAAGTCATGGAGAATGTGGGTCCAAAAGGAAGCTCAAAATATAACTATCTGCCAGTTTATTGTAGTCATTACTATGCAATAACATTTTAATACATCTAACACTGAATGAAAAATGTTCCAAGTTTCATATCTTTCACACGGGGCATATATATTCTCATTTTAATCTGAAATATGTTAATGTAATTAAAGAATCTTTAAAAGCATTCAACCATTCCATTCTTTAGCTTATTACATCAACAAAGGTATTGTGAGTAATATTGTTACAGATGCCACTGTTACTTGAACAAACCTATCAACAAATATTAAGAATATATACAGGTCAAATCATATGTTTCTTTCCTTTCTGATATTACTCTAAATGGAAGACATAAATTCACTTAATTCTGACTTCTCTCAATATAGTAATTTTAAATACTAAGATTAAATATCACTTTGAGATTTTAATAGTTCTTGCTCAGTAATTGATTAAAGAAGATCAAAAAATTTAATTGGGATATAGGAGATTTAAACAAAATTATCGATAAATTGTCTTAATTTGTATTTATTTACATTTATTGAACACTACATTCAATAATTATATAATAGACTTTTTTAAAATTTCACATGCAATATTTACCCTGCTAGACCGTATGTTAGTATATAAACAAACTCTCAATAAATTTCAGAGGATTGACTTAATACTGAGTATGTCATATGATCAGACATGAATTAAATTAGAAATCGACCAAAATAATATATGTAATAAAGATGCAAATAAAGATACTAAATAATATTTTTAGAAGTAACCCACAGGTCAAATATTAAACTAGAAATATTTTTAAAAATTTCAAATTTAATTATGTAGAAAATATATCCCACGACTTGTCTAAATGCTATACGTTTAAAAAAACTTTATAAGAAAATGTATAGCTTTAAATGTTTAAAATAAGCAAGAAAAAATTTTGTATTAAGTATCTAGGTAAAATAAGTATAAAAAGGAAATAACAAGTCAATGACTGTCAAAAAGAGAAAAAAATATGAATTCAAAATTTAGTACTTTGAATGGATCAATAAAATGTCTCTACCCTAAGCAAGTATTTCTAAAGAAAAAAAAAAAGAGAAACCACCAATTACTATTATCAGTTTAAAAAGACTGGAAATTATTAAATTTCCATTAGATATTTAAATATTAATTAAGGAACATTATAAATCATCATGCCAAAAATTTGATATTTAGACAAAGTGTAAAATTTTCTCAAAAATCCAACTGACATTGTTACAAAATGAAGCAGAAAATCTGGATGTTCCTAAAGCTGTAAAATATTTTACATTTGTAATTAAAGCCTGCTGAGCTCCACTAACTGACAATGCTAAAGAAAATAGCAAGAGGTGGAGGAAAGGACATGAGAATTCAAAATAGCACTAAAGCAAAACTAGTTCTTGTGTTCCTGAAAACACGAGTGGGAGTTCAAAGCAAAAATACATTTTCTGATGTAGTTTATAATACACATAGATATGTAAGACAACTGTAGCATAGAAGAGAGAGTATAAAGGGCCCTACATAATAAGAAGTAATAAGTAATAGTAATAAGATTTCTGTATTAAGGATAAAGTGGTAAAGTATATTAAAAGTATTATAAATACAGTGAAAAAATGTATTTTGTATTCCCTAAAGTAAATACTAAAATATTATGCAAAGATATCAAAATCACACTGAATACATTGAAATGGAATACTAAAAAATGTATAAACAACCCAAGAATGCAGAAAAGGTGAAACATTAAGAAAAAAAAAACCCGAATAAACAGAAAGCACCCAATAACAGCAGAGTACATATCTTCTCAAGTATACATAAAACATTCATCATGATAGATTGTATCCTGGGTTATAAAACACAAATACCACAAATTTTAAATACAGAAATCTTTAAAAAGATTATATTATAAAAAAATTATAGTCTCTGACTATAATATAATTTAATTAAAAATTAACAACAGAAAGATAAGCCACTCACCAAACTTTGTAAATTAAAAACATATTTTTAAATAATCAATGTGTACAAAGGAAGTTTCAAGGGAAATTTGAAAATATTGTGAAATGAACACAAATAAAAATAATTATTTTTTTTAAATATCTAAAACAATTCTTAGAATGAAAACATTCTACCTCTCTGTCTACTCTGTCATTCAGTGCTTGTAAAGAGAAAAAAAAAAGTTCTCAAATCAATAATTTGTGATTTTACCTTAAGAAACCAGTAAAAGAGGAGCAAAACAAATTTAAAGAGTAAATTTCTTACTTTAATTGTGGTATTATCTCTATTTCCTTGAAGTTCTATTAACTTGTGCCTCATATATTTGGATACTCTGTTATTAGGTACACAGATTTTATGTTTTTATGTCCTCTGGGAGAATTGATCTCTATCATGTAATGACTTTTATATCCAGGTAGAAATTTTTTGCTTTGAAATCTATTATCTTAGTGGTTGCTTTAGGGTTGATGGAATATAATATTAATTTATTATGGTCTACCTTTAAGTAATATTATATGTCTTGATTTATAGTATAAGAACCTTAGAAAAGCATGCATCCATTTCTCTCCTTTGGGCCTTTATACTACTGTTGTTATACATTTTGCTTCAATTTCTATTATAAATCTCAAAATGCATTGCTATCATTTTTGCTGTACATGAATCAATTATCTTTTTAGATTTCCAACATAAAATAGTCATTTTATTGTTTACCCACATAATTACATTTTCTGTTACTTTTTCTTTTTTTGTCTCGCTACAAATTTCTATTTGTATTTTTCTAAAGGACTTCATGTAACATTACTTTTTGTGCAGGTTTTCTGATGAATGAGTTCATTCCATATTTATATATCCGAAAATGTTTTCATTTTGCCTTTGTTTTTGAAGTATATTTCATTGACTAAAGGAAAACTGTTTTTCTATTTAATTTTATTTTCTGTACTTAGATGTTGCTCCACTTCCTCACTATCTTATATTATTTTTAACAAGAAGAGTGCTACCATTCTGGTCTATGTTCCTCCAGATTTCTATATCTTTTTTTGTGTCTGTTTTTAATATTGTCTTTTTATCACTCATTATAACAATTTAATTATGCCTACTTATTTTATTCCACTAATGGTGTAATGTGAGTGGTCCAAATAATCCAGGGTCCAATGATCCAAGCCCTTTGAGGGCAGGTATTCAAAAAATAATTTATCTTTTTTTGTTGTTGTTGTGGACATTTATTCATATATATTATTAAATGGTTTATTTCCAAAAATATTTATGGAGAATAGATTATACATTTCACAAAAATGTTTTAGGTAATAAAGTAATTGCCTACCCCATTTAAAGACATTACAGTATTTACAGAATTTTAATTGATTGGATTAATATAAAGATATTTTAAAGGCTAAAAATAGAATGACAATCACATTTTTAGGAGATCATGTAAGCAGAAATGAAGAGTATTGGGTTCTAATTCTTTGTTTTGTGTAATCTAGCTGTATGAGTTATAAATACTTTTCAAAAAATTATAAACTTTTTAGGTCAGGAATAGTGTCTCATCATTGTACCACTTCTTCACCCAGTACCCTGTTTTCCCAATTTGACTATAAAATAATTTATGTTTAACTTTCTAAATCTCTGTTTTAATTCCCAATTAAATAAAGAACTAAACTTGATGATTTCTGAAATGTGATTGCAGCCATGTTTCTATTGATGTGGGACCTTAAATATTATTACTATTTTTTTGTCTATGAAGAAATTAAAGAGACTTACTTAAATCTAATCTAAATGTAGTCTTATCAGGTAGTTTCTATTTTTCCTTCCTTTTTTTTGGTAATTGAAAGAAGACAGAAGACTAAAATAGCTGTGTTCATAAGTGTTATTTGACAAGTATTTCTGATTATATTCCTTCTGGACCATATAGGATTGCACTTCTCGGGTCCTTGTGCTGTGTGACTAATTCTGTCCAATGAGTTGTAAGCAGAAAACAATATGTCAGTTTAGAGACAGACCATTTATTTACCAGCTTGAGACCCACCAGTGTTCTCATTTACCTCTGGCAGAGTGATTAACAATGGTGAAAATGTTGGCTGTTCCCACTGACTGCAGTGAGCAGAAACTTTCCTGCCAAACAGTGGTGATCAAATAGAACGGCAAGAAAGAATATTCACTGTTTCGAGCCATTGGCATTTGGAGTTGTTTATGACCACAACGTAACATTCTGACTAATATATTTAAAAAAGCGGAGAGAAAAATGAACAATAAAAACAAAAAATAAAGCTATACATTAGATAAACTAATAGAATGACCTATGGATTGAAATATGCAAAAATGTTCACTTAAACATTTTATTCAAATCTTGCAATCCAAGAGTTTGAATTTTTAAAATGCGTGTTTTGATAGTGTATCCAAAACTAAATATTTAGCCTTAGGCAATAGGAGGGAAAACCCTGTGAAAATGTTGGGGTTCTGGAGCAGTCAAGAAGGAGTTCTTGAAACATTTTTGGGGCAAAATGTGGTTCTATTAAAGCACCAGGACAGGACCCATGGGCAGAAAGAGGTATACTGGGGTCCTGAGGAGTGGCTGATTATGTACTTTCCAGTAGGGAGGGGGAGGGGATTAGGGATAGTGTAAATCTCTAAGGAATTTGGAAGCAAGGTTTCCTGAGCTTTGAGGGGCTAGCTGTTTTTTAGGAAAAGGTCCGTTTACTACTGTCTAGTAAAACCTTAGTCATGAGACCTTTCAGATGTACACCAGGAGGCCATATGCTTGGAGGATGATTGCTAACATGTATCTTCGCGAGGGGGTGGGGTGGGGGGGTGGGGGGGTGGTAGTTAGAGATAAAGGAAGCTTCCAAAGGAATTTTTATATGTTAAAGGAGACTTACAGGATCCTGGAGGTTGGGCTAATGTTAAGCTAAGATTAACTTTTGCTATTAGCAAAGTATTAACATCTCAGTAGTTGAGTTGTAGAGGAAGGTCACTGCCTGTCTCAAGGGCTTGTCAATGGGCTATAAGTTGTAAGAAAATTTATTTTTTTACTTTTGCTTTTGTTCTCCACATCAGAATGTTTAGGTGATAGTGAGGAGAATGTTTAGGTCTTAAGAACCTCAAATGCAAGTTCAGCTACATGCCCACAGTAAAAATGTTGACATGTATTGCATGAGTAATAAAATAACTCTTTTAAATATACATATATATCTCACTAATAAGTCTGGTATTTATTTTACATATCTGAATTAAAATTTATTTTTTGGCCTATTGCTATTGTTGAAATAATAACTTTTTTTGTGAAACCAATGAAATTATAAGACTAAGTATGAGAGGAATGATATTACATTTCAAATAAACACTGCTGTAAACTAAAAATAATTTTTAAATTTTTCAGTTTAACAAATACCAATAAGGAAAATCAGAAAATGTTTTTGTATTTTGTTCTGAGACAACACAGAATAGTATGATAAATTTTCCACTAGTTTTCACTAATAGGAATAGTTTAGCAAAATATTTATAGATTATATTTTGTTAGATTTTTAAAATACCTTCATGATTTGTCATTTCTCTCAAGTAACTTTTTAAAGAATTTAAACTATTTTGTCTCTGGTGTATTTAAAATTTGAAGAGTAGTTTTGCCATCCATTTAGATAAATTGTGACTTAACAAAAAGATGTTATGTAATTATCTCTTACTTAACTTAATGGCTCATCTCTAAGCCATTCTTAAACTCCAAGTTAATTTTATGCAAATGCTTATTTTAAAATAATACAGCAATATGAAATGCAACAATTAGAGGCATTTTCATCCATATTCCTATAAGCTTACTGCAACAAATGTTTTAATTGGTCCCTATTTACTCTTTGTGAATTTGCTACCTATCTGTAACCATAAACATATAAATTGTGTTTGACTTTTTTTTTTACTTATTTCTTCAACACAGTTCCATATTATCATATTGTCTTCATATTTAACACACTTCCATTCTCCACCTAACTTGAGGTTAAGCCTAAAATATACAGATTACAGATTCTTTTTTTTTTTTTAAAGATTTTATTTATTTATTTGACAGAGAGAGAACACAAGCAGGCAGAGAAGCAGGCAGAGGCAGAGAGAGAGGAGCAGGCTCCCTGCTGAGCAAGGAGCCCGATGTGGGACTCCATCCCAGGACGCTGGGATCATGACCTGAGCCGAAGACAGCTGCTTAACCAACTGAGCCATCCAGGCGTCCCCAGGTTACAGATTCTTAATAAAGCCCTGGATATGCTTCAGTATTTCTAGTAATACTAAGAAGCAGTCATCTGGAGCCCAACTCCTAGAATACAGTGGCTGAAGTTGGAAGTGAATTCACTTTTCTCTGGAGCAAATTAAGTACTAGACTGACTACATATAGTTCAATCAGATTAAACCCTGTCACAAAAAGGCTGGTACTCTTTTTTTACCCCTTAGAGTAAAAAATCAGATCAGCATCCTTATTACCTTTTGCCGAAACTATTACAATCTCCAATCTTTCTGTCTCATGTCTGCTATCTCCACTGTCTACCCTCCTACCAGGGGATTATGTAAACATAATCTTATTTTCCTCATTATTAACAGCATGTGAAATATTTCACATAGACTTCAGGCTAACATCCAAACTCCTTAGAATCATTTTAAAGACCCTCCCAGATCTATTCATAACAGACTCATCTATAAAGACTTCCCTAATTCTTTCAGACAAAGTTAGTCATATTTCCTTTGGGCTCAGACTCATCTATAAAGACTTCCCTAATTCTTTCAGACAAAGTTAGTCATACTTCCTTTGGGCTCTGTGTGCCATCTTTTATGTCACTTGTCTCATTTGAGTCAAATCATTTTATATATCTGCCTACTGGTTTGTGAATCCTTAAGGGAAGAAACTATAATTTATTCATCTTCATATTCTAAGTGTCTCTCACTTTCCCTTGTGCAGTCCCTGTCTCTCCTAATTTCCTCCATCCTTCCATAAAGGACTTGACAGGTAAAATAATAACAATTAAAAAGCAATAACAGCAATAACAATAATGGTAGTATTTATCAAACCCTTGCTATGATCAGATATGCTACTGTATTAAGTTCTTTGCATGGATTATGTAACTTAATTCTCACGGACCCATTATGAAGGTTGTTTATTTTTAATTTAATTATTTAATTTAATTTAATTTATTTGTTTATTTTTGCCCCTGCATTGCCCCACATGGGAGAACTGGTCTTACAGAAGTTAAATAACATGCCCATTGTAACACAGGTGGAAGTGGCAAAGCCCTCATGTGAACCTAGATAGTCTGGCATATAAAGTATAATTTTGCAATATTTAAGAAATGATTATCAGCACAAGATAGAGAGTTTTCCATGTTGGTTTGATTGAAAAAAATAAATTATACACATTCATGTAAAGGTAACTTTACTACTAGTAGTCTGCTGATTAGGATAAGGCTATTTTTATAGGTATACTGTGTTGGGGCACCTGGGTGGCTCAGTGGTTTAAAGCCTCTGCCTTCAGCTCAGGTCATGATCTCAGGGTCCTGGGATCGAGCCCCATGTCAGGCTCCTGCTTGGCAGGGAGCCTGCTTCTCCCCCTCACTGCCTGCCTCTCTGCCTACTTGTGATCTCTCTCTCTCTCTCTCTCTCTCTGTGTCAAATAAATAAATAAAATCTTTAAAAAAAATACGAGTATACTGTGTCAAGTCTTGATAACTGTATTTCACAGGCATAGAGAAGGCTCTGAGCAGAGCATCAGAAATTAAGAAGTTGAAAAAAATAAAACCTCCCTTACAACTTAATGGCTTGTATCGCTTATATGAAAATATGGATTGTATGAAAAATGGCCTGTGTGAAAATATTAAAAAAACCTTATTTTAAAGTATCTCCAGGTGTAACAAACTATGTAGAGTTTCATAATGCAATAAAGTAATATTTCTTAAAGAATTTTGACCATCACTTTATATTGAAGATACTGTTTTTGACAAGTACAGCATAATTTATATGCCTATGTCTAAGAACAAATTCCCTTAGAAACAGACCTCGAGATAAAAATTTGTAGTAATTTTGGGGAGGAATCAGAAAGTACCTGGGGAGGCTGGATGAGGAAATAAGACAGGAAAAGGAAAAAATCCAGTAAAAGACACACTGTAAAATGCTTGTCTCTGTGGGCAACTGAGGCTCAGTCTTGCTGGGAAACTCCGGTACATAATATAGAAAACACCTCAAAGTTATCTCACCATAAGACTCACCATTCTCCATCTTCCCTCCTTCGGTGGTTGATACATGCTCCCGGGGCATTAATTTCCCCCAGAACTTCTAATCTGCTTTTGTTCAGAGATGAGAGATAGCACTTGGTTGGTGATCTGCAGGTATTTATAAAGGATCCTCTTGGCATGTACTGGGCTGGTGAATGCTAAGGATCTCTTGGTGGTTCACTGGCACCATCTGCTATAGCCTATCACTCACACATATATATGTTCCTCCAGTAAAACAGATCTTTTCTTGAGCCAAAAACATATACATTCACAGAGATACAGAAATGCATACCTTCATAGGCAAATAGATGTGTATACCATATATATAATTGCTGTATTCAACAAGATATTTGACACTTCAACCTTAACATGGTCAGAACTCAACTCATCTTCACCCTCAAGCCTTTCATCCTTGAGATGTGCCCCTCACACACTGTGCTCTTATGTAAGTCTGTATTTCATAAGATCAATTGCCTATGTCCAAAACATGGGAGTCCTCCTTTAACTACTTCTCCCAGACAGTTATCAAGTCATGTCAGTTTTATTCCTAAATATATGTTGAACCTGTCTTTGCAGGCCACCTTCAGCTCTCACTTGAATTTCTATAGCAGTTTCCAAATTTAAGTTTAAAATTGTAACTCTCTATTCTGTATCCCCTATTATATTGTAAATATCTTGAAGTCAGGGATTAGGTTTTGCTAACTGTTTCTTCTCCATTTTGGATCCTGGCTTATATCAAAACTCAGTAGATCATTGTAACTTAAGTGAATAAATGAGTAGAAGAGATCTTTTCACATATTATGTGTCATAAAAGTTTAGGCTCACAGAGATAGAAATTAATGAAAACATTTTTATGAAGGAAAGCCTTATTTGCATAGGATCAGTCTTGCATCTTTTTATGTCTGCCTATTTTCTGAATAGATTAGTAGAGAGCTGTTAAACATTACTATTGATTGCTTCTAGGGCATTGCTCTCAATGCAATGCTTATTTAATTAATAAACAAGTGATATGTACAAAGTCTCATCTTAATGTTTGAAAAATAATTTGCCTTTTTGGGAATATTAGTTGTATTCCCAGTTGCGTTGTTAGGTATGATGGTTTGCACAAGTAGGTACAATTATCCTGAATAGTGATGTAGTGAAGCACAATTATTTGGGCCTTTGGCTTTGTTGAGAAGAATGGATGGCTCTACATGATTATAATGAAGTGTATTTAATTACTTTAGCACTCCTTTCCAGACTTGTGCATTATATGTGAAACCATCCATCTCACAATATTTCCTTAGAAATCACTCACAGATCTGTTTCATATGCCATTATCTTTTTTTAATCATTCTGTGTTACCCTAAAATGAATTTCAGAATTTTTTCTAGCATTTAATGCCCATTTCATGGTATGACTTAGATGTTATTTCCAACTCCTTTTGTCATATTTAACATCAAAATCTACTTGTTTTGTAGATATTGTTGTAAGTAATAAATTCTGAGATTAAATAATTGAAATAAATGGACAGAATAAAAAAGGAAATGTTTCTATTTGTAGATTTATATATAGATTCAAATTATTTATCTAAAATATTTAGTTTTGTTTTCTAAGATAGTTTTGTTGCCTTTAATTGCATTGTCATGTTTTCCCAAGTTGTAAGGCAACTTTTGTTGTAGATACACAGTAATATTTAATATATTCTATTGAGATCATAGTAAAATAAAGTGTTGAAATGACTGATTGGGAAAGAAAATATTTTAAGTAATGTTTTAACTATTCAGGTACATTTCTCTACATATTGGTAGAATCTATGCATATGTCAAATCATGCTATGTTTCCTCATCTAGTCAAGTCAGTATCTTGGCAAAAGCTAAAGCATTAGATGTTTCTGCATTTATGAAACTATTTCTAGACTGCCACTCTGTTTTTTGTTTTCAAGTTATCTATATCAGGAAAATCACTGAATTTGATAATTGATTGAAATTTTACTCTTTTAGTTTTAAGTAACTTGAAGCTTTCACAAACTTACGTGAATTCATCATCCTCAATAAAATTTAGTCAACTTGGTGAACTAGGAAGTAAATGAGGTCTGAGACCAGGTTCCTGCCCTTGTGTGGCTTGGGAACTAATTAAATAAGTCATAAATATCAAAAAATAACAATTATACATAGTAAATTGTTTTTAACTATGCCAAAAGTTAAAGCCTATTTTCTTTTCGGTATCTCAGATTTTTTTTCATAATGAATAAAGCAACATGGAATTTCTGGTTATAATTTCCATTAGAAATCTGATAACGTCTGGGGTTGGA
Organism: Nasua narica; assembly: GCA_028533885.1. NCBI lineage: Eukaryota > Metazoa > Chordata > Mammalia > Carnivora > Procyonidae > Nasua > Nasua narica. The sequence goes on from CM052800.1 coordinate 128,346,359, forward strand.
TCTTAATGTAATCTTATTATGTGATTGTATCGGTATATGCTTATTTAAGATTAACTCTTCATTTATTTCATTGTAAAACTGTGTTTTTCTCTGTAGAGCTTAAATGTTGCCCAGCCATTGAAACACACCACAACCCAAACTGATTAAGCATAATTATTACAGAAGTTGGATTTCCAGAACTTCCCAGGAAACCCATCTAAACCTTAATCGTGTGCTAAGTGGAAATAATTTTAACTCATAAAATTTGTTCTTCTCACTATTAGGTAACATTAGGAAAAGTTTACATCAAGAAGAACATGTTTCAGTGCACTTCTTACCTAGTACCTGAGTCCTTCATACAAAAAAGGATAAATAACTATTTTATTAAGACCCCATGTAAAAGGGATCATTAATGAATTCCATGGATGAATTGAGTAATTATTATGGTGTACATGCACTGCTTGGTAGAGTATTAGACAAAGTCTAGTTTTCACAGATGTTTGATTAATAGTGAGTAAATAGCAGTATGAGATATACTCTAGTCTTGCATTTGACTTTGCTTTTTTCATCTTCTGTCATCTCTAGTTGTAAGCACAAGATGTACCTGGAAAGGCTGCCAAACACCAGCATCATTATCCCATTTCATAATGAAGGTTGGACTTCACTCCTGCGTACCATCCACAGTATTATTAACCGAACCCCAGAGAGTCTGATAGCAGAAATCATTCTGGTAGATGACTTCAGTGATAGAGGTAAGATACAGTTAATAATATTTTATCTGATTCTGTTATTACCTACATAATCATTTACAAGCTTAAAAAATGTCAGAAGAGTATTGTGATGTTTCTTTCTGATTCTATCTGAAAGGTAATTATGAGGTTTTGACTATGTTATGATTTCTTAAAATGTTGGCCAAATGCAAAAGAAACTGAACGAGAAGGAATTGGTGTTGTTTGGGAAACTATAAGAGATTTGCATCACATTTCTGTTGTAAATTAGACAGGTGTTGGCAAAATGCCTCAAATTCTACTTTCAGCTTCAGGACAAACACTGCAAAATATGTTATTGTAAGTACATATGAATGGGGAAATATTCCAGTCGATTTATAAAATCTGTTCCTGTTTCTGAAAGGCATCTGTTCTATTATTTACCAGTATGATACAGTCTCTAGACTGCACTTGTGTTACTTCATAAATACTAGGAATGGTAAGTAACACAAATATTTTTGCTTAGCAATTCTAGCTATTTTATCATATCTGAACAATAACTAAAAAAATCCAATATGTATCAGAAAATTTGACAATTTGATGTAAGTTTTAATATTTCTACCATTCTGAGAAACATGATATAGTTTATAAAAGATAGGGGAATAAAATTATAGAAAGTTTCCTGAGATTAGGACTTCATTCATCATCTTTGGTTTGAATGTGAGAATTATTAATTCTGCAGGGGAAGTAGTTTCTCTTTTTGGGCAGTTGTGAGTAGACAGAAGGAAACCTTTTCTAATGATGTTCATCTCCTTGGGAATACAATGTTCTACTTTATATTTCATTGCATGAAGGAGCTCTGCTTACTTGTACTGTGTATCTATAGGAAAGAACCGTGGTAAAAGAGTTTAATTGCATATTATCCTTATGCATCTTGAAATCAAATGGGTTAATCGAAGCTTTGGAAATTTCATATGCAACAAAAATGTCAGCTTCTTCATAGTCTCCAAAGATTCTGTAAAAGCAAAACTGTTCAGTGTGTTAATCTTAAGGTTTCTCTAACAGAGTTCCAGTCTTTAATGATATACTTCAAATACTTATTCATGGTTTACCTATATTAATATGTCTGAAGTTTATATGACAAAAATGAGGTTGTCTTACATCATTCCATTAAAATAATAAACTACTAACTTGGTAATTTAGGTTGATTTCAAAGCAGTTTTTGCCTTACGTTGCTTAGGTAGATATACACTCACTACTACTCAATAGTGCAAGTCAGTATCTAAAACAAATGTATCACTTAAAAATTTATTTAAATAGCACATTGGTGTCTTTTTTATTCTAATTGAGGCTGATATTTCGAAGTAGTCATTATACCTTAGGCTAAAAATAAGCATTTCAATACATTAAAGCTGAAACTTTAAACTTGGCTTTTAAATAAAAGAATGAAAAGTGGGAATAAAGATCTGGTGCTGCATAGCACCAAAAAAAAAATGGTCTCTTGTGGTTGAGTGGTACTGAGAGAAATAAGATAGTGTATCTGTGGAGCATTTTCTACATAATTAATTTTGTCTTGGTAAACTGTTCATTACGGCAGAATTTCGACCTGGGGATAATATAGTAGGAAACACTTGGAAGCAGAAAATTGTGGTTTATAGAGCATTTTTTGCTGAATATTTCTCAGAGGCATTTTTCACTTGAACATCTTTAAAGAGTGAGAAAGTAGTGGCATCTACATTTGTCTTGACTTCAAATAACTGTCATCTTTTGTACAGTAGCTACTTTGATGGACTATCTTTCTGCATATTATGTTACCTGGGAAATACATGACAGAAGACTGTCAATGTGATTAGTGTAAGAGAAGTAGGACAACAGAAAATGGATTATTTGGGATAGTAATGGTGATTTTGACTTTTAGGTTAACAATGATTTTTAAAGTTTTGGCAAGTCTTTAGAGAGTCTATTCCTATGAACTATCAACTTGAAAGTATTATTTTATGAACATTATACTTTCAAAGGTTAAAAGTTTTTGAATATTGCTTTTCGTTATGTTAACCTATTGATAATGCACAAAAATAAGCTTTGAAAGAAATAAGTGATAAAAATACTTTTGTAATATTTTAGAATATGTCATAACTCTACAGTTGCAAGGAATAGGAAAGATTGTTCTTCTAGATTTTTGTTTCAGATTTTAAAAATCTTATCTGACAGAATATGAGGTGTTAGGTGGACCTAAGAAGCATCAGTCCTGCTTCCTGAATTATAGGAAATACAGAACATTACCATGATGAATACAAGTTAGAATTCCAACACCAATTATTAACTGTATGACATCAGGTTAATGAATTCTGTGTCTCATTTTTTTTTTTATCAAAATGGAGATAAGTCCTTTGCTATCTAAGTAACTCCTCATAGAGAGGTCGGGATGGAAAGCTGCCTTGGATTGTTGAGCGAATGGTGCACTGCAAAGGAGAGTATTTGCTCTCAACTATTGATTTCTATTCATCAAATATTCCCCTACTACTATACTATAAATAGTTTCCATACGTCTTTGTGAGGACCCTTTCAATTTAATCAAATGTATACCACAAGAATCTCTATTTTCTTTCTATCTATCTATCTATCTATCTATCTATCTATCTATCTATCTATCATCATCTCCAGAACCAACAGAAATCAGAGGGCATATGAAGACCAATTTTGATAATACACAGTATGTTAGAAAAATTAAGACTGTTTTAACATTTAAAAAATCAAATTTTACCAATAAGCAAGTAAACTACTACAGATGTGGAAGAAAAATTACATTTTAGAGGTTCATCGAAAGAAGAATAAAAAGAACATGTTACCTCCTTTATTACATGAGGGACCTTACATGAGTGTTTATCAAAATTCTTTTCAAATTTATTTTCTCTATTATAAGAGAAGGAAGATATCTTAGAACATCTCTTATTTACAGAGACTCTAAGAGAAGGTTTTGTTGCTCTTTTTTATTCTGATATCTCTACAGATGCTGTTAAAAATTATTTTACTTTAAAATATATTTATGCATGTTTTTGGACAACCCAGAAATTATAAGCCTGCAACATGTAGGGTCTTTTTCACCAATTCTTTAAAAATCAAACTAAGTGGGTCAGACAAAATTTAAAGTATAGGAAGATAGGGGTTTGTTTTTGTTTTTGTTTTTGTTTTTTTGCTTCCTTTAGGAAATTATTTCTGAAATGTTACACTTTATTTTCAGAAATATATTCCAATTTCAAGTGTGGTCAATAGTCATCTAAACACCTTTGCATTAGAGCTTTTCTGGATATTCTTCAATGTCCTTTGGCCAAAGGCAATAAAATTTTGACAAGACTTAATTAAATATTACTGCCTTATATTTTATGTCCTCTAGGTCAATAGAATAACTGCATATGCAAAGGAAAAAAAAAAAAAGAAATAGAAGGGAAGAGCCAACATGTTAGCTATTTTAATAGCACCAGTTTAATATCACTTGGAATTCAGAGTTCCAAAAAATGTAAGCCCTCTAGTAATGGCAAATTGTGTAGTAGTTGTTTTCATAGCAACAGAGAAAAAATACTAAAGTATTTTATAATTATAGAATGATTTTGAATAGGGGGCGCCTGGGTGGCTCTGTGGGTTGAGGCCTCTGCCTTAGGCTCAGGTCATGATCTCAGGGCTCAGGTCATGATCTCAGAGTCCTTGGATCTAGCCCCGGAGCCTGCTTCCCCCTCTCTCTCTTTGCCTGCCTCTCTGCCTGCTTGTGATCTCTCTCCCTCTGTCAAACAAATAAATAAAATCTTTAAAGAAAAAAAAGAATGATTTTGAATATTACAAAGTGATTTTTAAAAATCTGCTTGAATAGGGTTGACCCAGTTATAAAGAAAAAAACAAAACAAAACAAAACAAAAACCCCAAACAGGTGCATGCCCTTTCCGGCAGTTCTCAGTTTAAATATTCTTCCTAAAGCAAGTTTGGTAAACAGAATGTTGTTTTAGCCTCCTATCAGAAGCCCTCTGTCTACAGAAACATGAAGGTACAGGCCTGCAGGTAAGTTTTCAACAACACTATGTTTTTGCTACCTGAAGCTTACCAAAGTTAGCAATTGTGATTATTTTTTTTTCCAATAAGCTCTCAGAAATACATTAACAACTTAACTTGAGGCCTATAACAAGGCTTCATGATGACTTTAAAGCAGGACTAATCCTGGGCTTATCTCCAAATTCCAGGCAACCTTAACAGCATCCACATGGAAAATGTTGAAATGTGTGAAATAAGCTGGGGCTTAACCTCAGAGATAGGGCATATTTGAACCTGACAATTCTCTAAACTTTGTGTGCTTAGATGAATCCAAGTTCACATTAGGATAGTCACAGGAGAGTTGCTGACACCCTTCCCTTAATGCAAGTGTGCCATTACAAGCCTTGCAAACAGATGCAAAACAGGTGCACACACTCACTCTCTCTTGCCTCTACTTGTTCCAAACTGCCTGGTCAGGAAGGGTAGGAGTTGAGTATTTCAGTTTCAAAAGACCTGTTATGCTCCATGTACAAGTTAGAGGGAAAATCAGAGACTAGAAACTATCCACCCAACCTAGCAAAGCCAACAGCTTTGAAGAAATCCAGTGTACTCTTTTGCGAATAGTTTAAATCCTTGTTTCTCAGTGTGTGGTCCAGGGACCAGAAACATCAGCACCACGTTGGAGCTTATTAGAATTGCAGAATTTCAGGGCCCATCCAGATGTATCAGAATCTTTAAGTCAACATGATCCTTGTGTACTTTTTATGCAAATCAATGCTTTAGAATAACTTTCATGTATTTGAAAATTAGGGTTCAAGCCGTATGAGTAGTATGAATGTGTAAATAGCATAATTTTTAAAACTTCCTGTCTTTTGTGTATATTATTATAAATAAATTTTTCTATTTGTTTTTATTGTTCCGTGTACAATTTATATTGGATTTATAAATCATTAAGGCAAGGTTGGGATGAAAGTCTGATAGCATTATCTCTACATTATTTTAGATATTAATTTTACATTTATCTTTGATAGATTTTGGCATTTTCACAAATTGGTAGACATTTGCTCTGCCTTCTGATGAATTCATTTTATAACATTGTATGTTTAATTTCAGGTTATTACCATTATTCCTTCTCTTGCCAATTTTTCTCCTTTTCCTAACATTTTATAGATCTATTTTGCTTTGGAATCATTCAGTAATTCCCATGCCAGTTTCAGGAAGTGGAAAAGAAATATATATATCTATAGATCTATAGTATATATAGAAATATTTATATAGAAAAATATATATGCTCAACCAATAGCAAAGGAATTGCTTTAAAGATCCACATCACCGTAAAAATCTCTAGTTCCTTGCATGATTGAAAATGCTTACGCGTCTTTAAAATGGCATGAATACTTTAAATCACTTCACGAATGGTAATGATGAGTCTTGAATTTGGTTCTATTTTACTCAAGTAGTCTCCAAGTGTATATTAAGGAAAGTTTCCCTAAGCAGACAAATCAGTTAGCACACGTTTTACAACTATTCGAAGTTGGAAGATATCATCAGTGTGAAAGGTCATAAAATAGATAAAAAATGATAGTGCTTTTCTATTTTATATGATAAAATACTAACACTAAAGTGCATATAAAGATTCTGAGATGACAGTCAACAAAAATGCTTTAGTGCTGGTATTCCATCTGATACTCCACTAGACTATGAGATGTGCAATTTTTATATCTCAGATTTATTGAGAGTGAGTCACTGTGATGAATCTTGGAATTGTTTAGATATGATATTCATATTTTAAATTGTAAGGATAATTGTACTTTAAAAGAAAAATACAAAATTAAATACTAATAAGTATCAGGAAATAAGAAATGTTGTAAAATACAACTGTATATTTTTCTGTTTAGAAATTCAGCATCACCTGCTAACAAATTGAAAGAAAGCTGTTCTGATTTTTGCTGATAAATTTAAATATCATGTTGCATTATGGTGAAATGTATAGTTTTAATAAAGTAGTTCCGTTTTACCAATTAGTTTAGCATTTGTGGTTAAAAGGGAGTCAAAACAGAGTGGCACCATATCCTGGGATCATAAATATGAACGTAAAACAGTAATGTGTTCTCCAGGTCGGAGGAAGATGAGCTTATAACCTACAAGAGTAAGTTTTGGAAGTTACAAAATACAAAATTAACTCATAAAAAATCTTTTTGTGTTCATAAAATATGAGTGTTACCCATCAGCGGCAGAATATGCTTTGATAGCATCTCTTTTAGAAGGCAAAGCACTTTTGGGATTTGTATCTCTCTACTTTTAAATTAAAAATCCAATCTCACATGATGTACATGTCTACGTAAAAGTGTATCTGACAGAGCTAATGAGAGTTACATATTCTTGTTGAGCTTTACTTTTGCCTTAATGTTTAAAGTAGCATTTTGTTGTGTCCTTTTTCTTCTATACAGCAAATTCGAATAATCTCTCCAGTTTTCAGGAATGTTAACTGAGGGTTATACACACATTTACAGTCAGTCCTCATGAATACTACTAGAATCCTTTATTTATTCTTGTAAAGCCTATTTTAAGTAGGTGCTTATTTTGCAGACTAAAATAAAGGACCTTGAGATACTCTAAAGGCATATCTTATTCTTAATGAATTGTTGTATGAATTAGCCTTTATAACACTAGTCCTGGTAGGTTCGGAATACTGCAAAAGATTCTTATGGGCTCTCTATTCTTCTGTCCTCTAAAGAAAGTGATGATATATCTAAATTTGATTAAATTAATTTCAGTTTCAGCAGGATTTATATTTGATTTACAAAGGTATGTTTGTGGAAACTTTCATTCAAATAGATACCTTACGTAGTTAGTTTTAACAAAAACTATTTTAAAATGTTCCACTGTAGAGTGTGAGAATATATTTTGAGAGAATGTAGTCAACAGAATGAAACACTTTTAGGCTAATTTTGAGCACAAAAATAAGTATTTTGGAAAACGTATAGTAGAATGAAGAGGTAGAACCTAAGTTTCATTGTCTGGTTGTACTGTATGTTAAAGATCACATATAATATTAGAATAAATTTCACAGCTGGAAATTTTGTTATTACTTTCTTTCTCTTTGTCATTAAAAAATATTTTGTGTACTTAAATGAATGGGGTAAACAAATTAAAACTATGGTCATCCATATCATACCATACCATAGCTCTATTATGAGATGTCTTTTAAAATATCCCTATAGAGTAGTTAGTGAGTTGGGCAGGGGAAGGGATATAAGTATATATATTTGCTCTATGAGTCTCTGTTAAAGTTTTTTAAAAATATTTTTATTTTGAAGAGATGATAAGGCTCAGCTACCTGTCATTTTTCTATCATTTTATTCTCTTGCAGTTTTGTTCTCTTCTTAAATATTAGTTTGAAGCATATGAAATTGCCAGTTTTTTTGTAGGACATTAAGTGGCTAAGTGACAATTTTTACATATTTCATCCTTTAATACCTAAGCATCTTAAAACCTATCTATCTCTGGATTGAATGATTATTTAGGGCTCATGTTTGAAATCAGTGCTGTTAACAGTAGGGGATGGCAACTCCCATCATCAGGTGCTGGATAAGCCGATCTGCTTTTTCTGGAGGAAAACTCCACATGGTTGAATTAATATGGGTTTGGCATAGAAAAAGATGCTTCTTTTCAAAGCAAAACTGTTACAGCTCGCCGATGTCACAAAGGCATGACTTCTTCAAGAAAAATAAATTGTGCAATTCATTTTATGGCAGATTAAATTCCATTTATTTTCCTTGTAGACAGCTGTTTTGAGTAGGATGTCACTTGAATGAAACCATTTTATGGATGTTGGGCTTCAGATCTTGGATAGACATAACTTTCTCAGATGAAATAAAAGGTTATGTTTTATGATTATTCTTCTTGTCAGCAAACTTCAGTTGGTGAGTTTTAATAATATAGCATTCAGTATTTCAAGCAGCTCTTTTTGATGTCTAGATATCCATCTGCTCCTAATTTTTAAAAAATCGCTGCATTGATACAATGCAAAAAAGCACAAATATATCCTCCTGTGAACCTTAAAAATAAAATAACCAGTTACTTTTCTAACAAATGAATTTATTCAGGAATAGCAAAAGAATTACAATTCAGGACAAGCTAATTATGGCAAGCCATAGGCACGTCTGAAGAGACAAAGGGAAGGTCGGCCTTTATAAGATTTTAGGAGGAAACTGAGATGGGTTGTTTTAAGCAAAAGTTCATTGGAGAAAAATAAAGAGTTTGGGTTCGTGGTGGTTTCTCATTGGCTGTAAGTTGTTATTGGGTTGTTCCTGGGGCATTTAGAGATATTCCTTCTTTTTCTTCAAAGCAGGAAATGAAATTGCTCTGTGAAAAGTGTCCGCCCTTGTCAAGATAATTCTTACTTTTCTTCTTCCTGCTGGTTATGCAGCCTCAACCAATGGCATGCCAGTGACAGCGCCCCCTTCGAGGATTTTCAACTCCATTCTAAATGAGATTTCCTGTACTACTTTTCACACTCCTATATCTTGAATTACAATATTTACTTAGAAAATTATTAATCTCTAAACAGTCATGGTCTTTGATAGGCTGACAGATTTTAACAACTGAGCCACCCAGGCTCCCCTTGGGCTGACAGATTTTAAACATCAAATGCATGTGTGTTTATGAAACACATTTTAACAGAATTGCAATAAAAATTAAATGTTTTGGGGCACCTGGGTGGCTCAGTCATTAAGCATCTGCTTTCGGCTCTGGTTATGGTCCCAGGGTCCTGGAATCAAGCCCCACATCTGGCTCCCTGCTTAGCAGGAAGCTTGCTTCCCTTCCCCTCGCCCCCCCCCCCCCCGTCTGTATTCCCTCTCTCACTGTCTCTGGCAAATATATCAATAAAATCTTTAAACAAAATTTTTTAAAAATTAAAAAAAATAAGTGTTTAAAAAAATGTTTTATATCAACTGAGCAACAATTCCACATTAGAATGATAGGATCTTCAAGATGAAGGAACTTGTAAGTGACATGGTATATTTGTAACCGTTTATACGTAAATGAATGAAGACTCAGAAGGGTGACCTCCTGGGTCACACACTAGGTCCATTTTATATGCTTAGATAAATGCCAGACAAAACTAAAATGTATGGATGTTGTGCTTAGCTATACGGGTTTCCTCTCTGTAGTTTTCTCAGACATCTAATTCAGAGAAACTGGAACCATTCTGATAATTATCTTTAATTTAATAAAACTGTACTACAACTAGGTAGACACTCTAGATAATTGAATCTAATTTATTACCCTATTTCTTGCCTTAGGATCAGGATCATAATAGAAACCATCATTTCACTGTGTACACACAAGTATTGGAATGGAGAATTCATGAGGATAACAATGAATGACTTGAACATACAAATTCCAATATCCATAATGGCCTTCTAGGACTACAGGGGGCCAATCAGAGCCTCCTTCCTGGAGAAACAGTGTTTCTAACATTCTGAAAGGCTCACAGTGTAGTCAACTGGGCCATAAAACAAATATGCTTCATATAGCTTTGCAGGCTGATGTAAAGTAGAACTAACTGAGGTAAGTGAGTAGGGTTTAGGCTGACCTCCCATAGGTCATCTGATTCTATCTTTATTCTGGATGTATCATTCCAGAGTTAGGTAGTCTAAAGAAGTTGCTTTACTGTGTAGAAGCCAAAACACTTTGCAGGATTGCCTAGTACCACACAAGTACAAAATGTCCCCCAAAGTTGGCAGTCTTTCTAGGACAGACAGAAGCTAGGGTGAAGGGGGAACAGGACGGGGCAAATATCTGCCATTGGATTGGACACCAATTGTATAAACATCACTTCTTTTTCCTTTTTTTTTTCTGCCTTGTCTTCAAAAACCTGATGAGCAGCTCTATATTGAATATATATCTATAAACTTCTTGAAAAGCTAATGGCTGCTTCACAGATAGAAAACCCTGACCTGAATGCTATAGCATTCATGAAAAAAATGTTGAAAAAAAAAAGCTGAATTTTCTATCTTGAATAAATTCTAGCTCTGTAACTTATCATTTTCACTTAACTTCTGCATATGTTTCTGCAGGATTAGGAGGGCCATTTCCAACTTAATGGAGATACATTTGGGGTTTGAAATCAAAGTCAAGCAATTGATTTTTTTTTTCAGATTGGTTACATTTCCCCCCCTCTGGTTTTGCCAAATCGAAACACTGCTTCTTAGAAAATAAACTGAAGACTCTATGAAGAAAAGGAAGTATTCGTTTATTTTACAGTATTGAGTTTGAAATTTATAAACTCATAGGACAGGTAGAAATATAGTGAGTAGTTAACAGCTTAGGTGTTAGAGGGTCTTGAATTCAAGTCCCAGCTCTGCCACTTATAGGCCTTGGAAACTTAGAAAGGATTAGATAGAGAGGAGATTACAGGAACAGCAAGATAATAATTTCACTATTTTTTTTTTACTCAAGAAAAACTGTCTCTAAACTAGAAAGGGTAGGAAAAATAAGTAACCCAATATAGAGAAGAGATAGCAGGATTATCCGTGACTGTTTCACATAAGCTCATGCTTGAAGATCTAAACCATTTTCTACATGCTCAAAGAAATTGCAACATTTATCTTTTAACCATGAATAATCTTCATGAAATGATGATAAAGGAAATAACTTCCCGAGACTCGAGGCAGGCAAAAAAAATGTCTATATGTACAAAAAAAATTTTCAGTTTCCAAAGTTGAGTGTACTTGTTTTTGATTTTTAGAAAAATTTTAAAGTAATTGCAGCTATATGTTTTAAGTAATAAGAGATGCCTTAAGTACTGTGAGTCAGCACAGGTTTATTAACTATTAATCAATCATTATCCCAGTGGGAGGTATGACTTCCAGGTTCAGATTCTCTTAGACCTGGAACTTCCTTCTCCTACAGGAGTACCTTAATAGAATATCCCACAAGACCCAATGTATCACACCGCTCCTTGGATCCCAGATGCAAGGCATTTGGCTTTCTTAGGCCTTGCCTATAAACGTCTGAGATTACTGCAGATTGTTTGACACCAAGCAGCCTGTATGTGCACCTTAATCACATTTCTCTATGAAAAGTGAGACATGCATGGGTAGAGGTGCCTCCACTGAAATGGAAATCAAGCTGAGTCCAAAAGATGTCTTAGCAAGATGGTATGGTATGGTATGGTATCTCAATGGTATGGTAAACTTCTGGGAATCCCGACATACTGTTTTTGCTAGTTAGTCTTGTGTGTTGTCCCTTACTCAAGATCCCTATGCATCAGTATGAAGCCCTAAAGACAGCCAAATGGCATGGCTGTCCTGATGAATTATCCAAGACTATAGATGATGTGGTCATTTTCTAAAACCACATAAGCTATTCATTGCCAAAAGATTTATGAATCAAAAGAGGTCATACAGATGAGCAGAGTCAGGGATGTATAATCCCCAAGATCCAGGTCTATATTTAAATATCTGCAGCTTCTAAGCAGTAGGCAATAAACCGAAATGGCAATGCTGAAAGCTAGAAACTCCTAAATGATGTATACATTCTAAAGTATATTCATCTTTTTTACGAGAGTCCTTTCTTACAGCTGGTCTATGGTACCAATAAATAAGGTCCACTTGATGACTACCTTGATTTTAGCCATATGATATCTAGTAAACTGCATTTTCATCTATGGCGACATGACAGATTTCAAAAGTATCCTATATTCTCTTTAGTAAATCAGAATTTTAAAGGAGCTCCTTCCAACTCTTTTAATTTGTAGGGTACAGATGGCTTGCTCCTCCTAAATGAATAGCATTGTCACTAAGTTATAATAAGTCCACGTTTACTGGTGATCAGGGAACTGATGATTAATTTCTAAAATTGAATCACCAAGCACAGGGGAATCATGGGGTAGACTTCACTTAGGACAGGAAAAGGAGGGGACTTAAATCAGAAAGATGACTGAACTTGACTGAATGACTTACGTCAGAGCTGTTTGTAATTGGGCTGTTCTTAGAAGAAACTGGGATATTACGAGTACTTTGAATTTGCAAGAGAATAGCAGAGGACACCCAATTAAAATACAACCCATTTATAAGACTGTCATCCAAAAGAAGACAAATCTGATGTGTGAAGGAATGCAGCTCAAGTCCAGGTGTCAAAAACTGAATTCTCTTGCAGGTCAGAGGTATTTACTGTCAAGTCCTGTATAGAAACTTGCATTCAATTTCTTTGGCCCATAGCCCAATTTTCTTCCCCCCTCTTTCCCTGTAATCGAATGGAGCTAACATACTCTGGTTTAATGTATTGACACCAGATGATCAACCACAGTATGTGAAATAGCACAGCAAATGAATGTATCATGCCAAACACATTTCAAGTTTTAGAAATTCTATGAAGGCCACTTGGTGTATCTAGAATTTGTTTTTACCTACTTCAGAATTTAAAAGGGTAACCCACTCCGCTAATTTTAAGGAAAACTGCCTTAGTCTATTTACAGAATTAATATCTATGCTTCTTAGATTATTAGAAATTATTAAATAAGTAACTGCAAAATAAGTAACACCTTATGTTAAACTTAAAGCCATTGGCACTATAGGTCAAGAGTGTTTCTGATGGTTTAGTATGGTGAAGTCGCTTTTCTAGCAAGAGACATTCTGAGGCATCACTAGTAACAGATACAGCAAATAAACTTTTCAAATTAAGTTGCTTTCCATTTTACGATCAGGGAAAATCTACAAGGTTGCTGAAATCCAGTGCACACAGTGAAAAAAAATTGCTGCAGTACCGCACGTTAGTGCTGGGCTTCATACCTCGTAGGATTGAGAAAATGCTTGTGGTTATGGTTGGTGCTATATGTGGCCAAAATTTAAGCCAGGATAATCTTTTGCCAAGACATTGCATGATGAGTAATGTCAGCATGTTCCTCATTTCGGTGTCTGATAATGTAGTTAATTATCAACAGTGAGTCAGAAGGGGCCCAAAATGGGGCAGGGTGTATGAGGAAGGGACCCTGGATCATGTTTTGTTCTGATAACCAACCAGTCATATCAGCAAGGGGCTCCACCTTTCTTTCTCTGTCATGAGTAGTGGTGGTTAAACAGGTTATTTGGGCATCATCCTAGGTTTGAATTGTGGCTTTACCTTTACTGGCTTTGTAACCATGAACAAGTTAGTTATCTCACTTGTCATATACTCATTAGGAAATTGGGTTTCTACATGGAAAGCAATTAGAACTGGAGTGGGTCCAAAGTAAGCACTCAGTTAGTTTTGTCCCTTATTGTTTTTGCTATAAAAGGGTAGAATTGAAGCAGATGACCTCTAATTCTATCTCTGACAGATTCGAGTACAGAATTAATATCTATGCTTTTTAGATTACTAGAAATTATTAAATAAGTAACTGCTTCTTTCCTTTAAAATTATTACCTTCCCTTCCTTCCTCCTTCCCTTCCTCCTTCTCTTTCTTTCTTTCTTTCTTTCTTTCTTTCTTTCTTTCTTTCTTTCTTTCTTTCTTTCTTTCTTCTTTCTTCTTTCTGCTATAGAATTTAGTGATTCATCCCTTACATATAACCATACAACACCCAGTGCTCATCACAACTAGTACCCACCTCCCATTTAGCCCACCCTGCTCACCTCCCTCCATCAATCCTCATAAAACTGCTACCCTTGAATAGGTATAAGATTTTTACAAAGACTGTAAGACTTTTACAAAGAACAAACTTTCACAAAGTTTTGACAAAGAACTTTTACAAAGAACAAACATACTATCTTCATAGGCCTTTGGTGTCTCTATGATTTTATGTAGATGATTCTGAAGCTGTATAACTACCATTAAAATTGTATTTTGCTAAGTGAAATAAGTCAATCAGAGAAAGACAATTATCATATGATCTCACTGATATGAGGATTTTAAGAAACAAAACAGAAGATCATAGAGAAGAGAGGAAAAAATAAAACAAGATGAAACCAGAGCAAGAGACAAAACATAGGAGACTGTTAATCATAGGAAACAAACTAAGGGCTGCTGGAAGGGAGTGGGATGGAGAGATGGGATAACTGGGTGATGGACATTAAGGAGGGCACGTGATGTAATAAGCACTGGGTATTATATAAGACTGATGAATCACAGGCCTGTTCCTCTGAAACCATTAATAGATTATGTGTTAATTAATTAAATTTAAATTAAAAAATGTCTTAAAAATTATAATTATGAGGGGCCTCTGTTCAAAGCACCTCTCTTTTGTGAAGGCTTAAAAAAATCCCCACCCTTAACATGTCAAATAAAGTGCACTCTTCCTCAAGAGGCCCTTTATTAATTAGCTCTCCAGCTCATCTTTCTCTATAGTCTATCTTGTAATTTTTGTCACTTCAAAACCAAACTGACACAGCGTATATTTTTTAAAAGCCTGTTTTCTCTACCTGAAATGCATCTCTGTAATACTTCCTTTCCTTCTGCGCCCCTTATTCTAACTAATCTTTTAAGACTAGTTTAACACCTTTAGCCCAATTTCCTTCAAAACATGCCATGTCAGGTTATATGGGAGTTTGTTTGAAAAGCTTACTTTAAAACAAACAAACAAAACAACAATAAAAACTGGTGACTCAGTTTCCCCAAGAGTATAATGGGGAGGGGCACCTGGGTGGCTCAGTGGGTTAGGGCCTCTGACTTTGGCTCAGGTCGTGATCTCAGGGTCCTGGGATCAAGCCCCGCATTGGGCTCTCTGCTCAGCGGAGAGCCTTCTTCCCCCTCTCTCTCTCTGCCTGCTTCTCTGCCTACTTGTGATCTCTCTCTCTGTCAAATAAACAAACAAACAAACAAATAAATAAATAAATAAAACTTTAAAAAAAAACAGTAAAATGGGGATAATAGTACCCATCTCATAGAGGGGCTATAAGTATTAAAGTGAATATGTGTAAAGTACTTAGACAATACTTGGCACACAGAAGTCTATAACAGTTGTTGGCAACTACCTTTGGAGTGATTCCTCTTTATGATAATAGCCTGAGTCAATAGCATTGCAATTTCCACATTATTTGGATATGAGTTTACATCTTTGCCTACTACCAGCTAATGAATTCTTTGAAGACAAGGATTATCATATTAATTATTTTTTCTGACTCTGGGTCATAGTCCTAAAAGTATTGTTGGTTGAATCAGTCTAGATGTTCACTCATTTATTCATCCATGGAAATAGAAATCATTCACTTCTTTAAAATTAGATGTATGAAAATAGATTCACCTATTAGGTGAGTTTATTTCTTCAGTTCCTTTAATTAACTGAAGTGATTGAGAAATTCTGCAGAATAGAAAACTTTGCTACTTCACAATACTGACTTATATCAGATATAATGGAGCTTCCAGGAACAAACTGCATCTTTGAAATAATGATTTCCAAATATCACAAACTCATAAGCCCGTTGATAGGGTTATCCTTTTTGAGAGAGTTTGAAAGTAATTTAAGGTGTGGTATTAATTATTATTTTTTTTGGTATTAATTATTTTGATTATTTTCTTTGATTTTTCCAAGATGAGAGAATTTCAAGAAAGTAGAATATAGTAGATTTAATAAAATCAGGGTAAGAGCTTGTCCCAGGTCAATGTCAGAGGAGTCTCATGTTAAACACAAAATAAATTCTACTTATTATGATTGAAAAATTTTTGATTTCTAGGAATTTTGAATTCCAAGAGCATGAATCTATTTATATTTGAAAGAAGATAGCATTTCTTCCTTTAACACTGAGTTTCAGTGGCAGAATAGCATGGATGGGAAGAAAATAAAATGTGTTGAATATGTTTGATTTGATGTTATATACAAAGATTCAGAATTTTAAATAAAAAATGTGCAGAAGAATATGTCCCTACCTGATTATCCCTAATCAGATGAAACTAAAAAGATACAATAATAATGCTCAATTTAATGAACAGAATGAGATAAATTTATATATTTGTATAATTATGTATCATATGTAATATATATTATATATAATAAGTATTTAATATGTAGTTCATATATATGTGAAAAAGAAACAGAAAACTTTTTCTTTTAGAACAATTTTTATTATAATTCAGGTAGCATATTTAGGCCTATCTCCCCACATTAGACTAGGAGCTCCTTGGGGGTAGACACAGTTGCCCGTTTTTGTCACTGCTATGTCCCTCCTGCCTACGATATAGAATAGTAGATGCTTAATTAATGCTTGTTAAATAAGTTAAGAAATCATGAACTTAAAAACGTCCGGATCCATTTCTGAAATCAGATGCGAGAACTCTCTTAGTGCTTACAGTTGTGGTGCACCTTAATTTCAATCCTTGTCCAGCTCTTCTTCAAATTCGTTCTTATGCATAAATTTGTGATTTCATCTCCAAACCTAATATGGGAAAGCTTAAAAAAATCATAATGTATGTAGTGTATTCCTCCAAGTTTTAACTTTTAAGTGAGGACAAAAGTTCATTGTGTCCTATTAATTTGGTAACCCTGACAAAAATCGGAGACATTTTAAGAGCTTAAAAAGCAAGGCTGACCCACCTTCAGACGTCGGGTATAATTGAAGACAATTTCCACTTCCATTAGGAGCTTTGTTATGTAAGGCCCTGTCAAAAAACCGAGATAAGCCTTATATCACGGTGAAAAAGCAGCAATTCATCTGCATTCATTTCAGTTTGAAACCTGCTGGTGGCGAATATGAAATAATTTGACAGCATGTGTTTTGGTGATCGTTATGGCTTATGGGAGATATTCTGATTTTTTTTTCCCTCTTGTGGTTACTAAAGGTTATATTCCATATCCATATTACTTAAGGTCATATAGAAATTACATGTATATAGTTTTCTGGTGTCTTTGTGGATCTGGCTGACAAGTTAAGCACAGTATATCAATCAAATTTGAAATTCAGATAAAAATTTGAAATCTAACTTTTATCCTACTATATTGTTTGCTAAGTCTGGTAGATTTATCTATGGATACAAACTACAAAAGCTATTGCGACTATTTAAATTCATTAAATTAAGAGTGTGAATAATATATTTGTAATTGCCCTATTGACATATTTTGTTGTATTTTTAGGTTGTCTCTTTTATAAAAACATATAATATTCCTTCTGCTTTTCTTATGATTTAAAAAAATTAACACCTTGGCAGCTTCAGATGTTAACTGTTTGATTACTATGTGTAGATGAATTGAAGAGACATGAAAGCTCTCAAATATACACCCAGTACATGAAGACTTCCTTGAGGTTTTCATTAAGGAATCAGAATCTCAGAATAGTTTCTGAGATTTAAGCTTTAAAATTAATACCCTACAGTTCCTAGCAGAGAGGAGCAAAGTTCCTTATAATATGATGCCCACAAATGTGAGACCTATGTGCAGATAACAGTGTTTTTTTTTTTTTCAATATCTTTCATTTTCAGAGAGAAAATAGAGGAGGGGAGAGGGGTAGAAAGTTCTATTCCTATGGGCATCTAGTATTTTGATGCCCCTGGTATTTGTTTCTGTGTGTTGACTAATAAATAGGCTGGTTATTTTCTTTCCATTCTGGCCTTCCTGCAAGGATGAAAAAAATCTATTTATGAGGATGTGAGTATTTTCATTTCTCGGTGCTCACCCTCATTAATGATTAACTTGAAACTTTTGCTGAGGTCTGGTGACAGAACTAGGTTTCAGATATCTTACAGCTCAGTCATTCATTAGACCTTGGTAAATTTATCAGATAATGAATTTCCCTAAAAGGCCACTAGATGGACAAGTTTTCTTGAGGTGATAACTGATAAGGGTGTAAGCTTCTCATTTGTATTTCTGCATATGATCTATGTTGGAAAAACTGTTTTAAACTGCGTTTAAAAATGCTCCAATGTGTTGTTAATATAACTTAATTTCATTGAGCTCTATTTAAAAAAAAAAGTACCCCCAATGTTCTGACTTACATGCAAGAAATTAGGGTAGGGATTGTGCTAAATCTTTTATTTTAATGGACACATTAATACAGATAGATTTCTTACTTTGTACTTCTGCAAATAAAGTCTCCTTGAATTAATATTTTGTTATACTGTATAAATCTTAATGCATACATGTTTTCTTCCAAACAAACTTAATTTAACCCCCAAGACATAAATATGTATGTCTCACTAGTATGCCTCAGAAAGCTCATGTAAATTTACAAAACTCCAACAAATTTTTAACCCTTTTTGTCAACATCCTCAATATTCTACAAGATGATAAAAATTCTGTTCAGTGTTAGCTGAGGACTTAAAATGACAGTAAAAATAGGTCTAAGAAGTCATCTTTCATTATGAAACTTTGAAAAAAATACCAGCAAATAAGTGTCTAGAAATATCATGGGTATAATATCATCAGGAAAACTTGTATTGGTTTTGTGACACATCAGCAAGTATTAAATACCTTATGTCACCTCCAAGCACTACTTCCCTTCCATCTAAACAGGTATGGAAGTAATTTTATAATGATGATCACAGAGCTATTATAGGAGACAGGGATAGTGTAAGTGCTGAGAATCTGGAAAATACTTTTTCGGTCATCCTTAACCAAAAGAGCCACCTGAGTTATATGCTATATACTCCGATATGAAGTTCTAATACTGAAGTTATGCTTCTTTTTTTTTTAAGATTGTATTTATTCATTTGAGAGAGAGAGAGAGAGGGAGAGAGAGAGAGAGAGAAATATGAAGGGGGTAGGGCAGAGAGAGAGACTGAGAGAGAGAAGCAGACTTCTGACTGAGCAGGGAGACCAAGGTGGGACTTGATCCTGGACCCCAGGATCAGGCCCTGAACTGAAGGCAGACACTTGACGGACTGAGCCACCCAGGCGCCCCCAAGTTATGTTTCTTAAATAATTCCTTATTGCATGTGAAAGAAGTACCAAACAGTTCCAGAGCTCATGTACAATTCTTAGGAATAGACACTAATGCTTAAAATTGGCAAAGTAGGGATGAGAAAAGACTCTGATTCAGGCTCTATTTCATTGTCATCATATTTCATTGTCATCATCTTAACATTGTTAAGAATGTTATTAGCCTCCAAAGTCTGGATGAAAGATCACCAGTTTAGTTTGTAAGCATTGGTATAACATTACTGTTAATTAATTAAATAATAACCAATTGTGTATTTATATGAAAAAATATATAAAAATAAACAAGCAATTATTGAGATACCAGTGACTTGATGGAATTCAAATTAACACCCTTTGAAATAAATTATAAAGGTTTTTGGGGGGGGATTGTTGATTTTTCTTATTTTGTATTAAATGAATAAAACCTATCATAATTTATAGTTGCTACTCTATAAGTTTTTATTTTTCTTTTATTACAGTAAGGCAAGCATACTGGGTCCAAGGACCCAAAGGGGGTCCCACAGGACCAGCTAAGAGAATCCTTTGCTTCACGCAGGATGGAAATCAAATGCAAGCTGAGAGGAAGTGAGAATAGAGTTTATTGAAGATATATAGAGTGTCTGGGAGATTCAGAAAGGAAAGGAGAGAGAGTCTGATCTTTGCTTGGCGATCTGAAGTTTTTATTGAGAATAGTGGTCTGATGTATGTGTCCTCTCAGGCATCCAAGAACTGATCGAACAAGGACAAGGGCTCAGGGGTCCTCCATAAATCACTTAAGCCCTAGAATCAGGGGTTTTGGTGTCAAAGTGTTTGGAGTCTGTGGTCTTAGAGAACATTCATGAAGACCTCACCTGGTCACTCCCTAGATGTTATCTATTTGCTGGAAGACTCCAAAGAAGGCATTAACTCCCTGACCTTTATAATAAGGACTTACATTATCTTTTCTCTAAGGAGTGTGTATGGCATGGGTGCAGGTCCTAGGTCCTAGTAAGAACATAAAAAGGAAAAGGTTCAAAGAAAATAAACAGCTTTTTTTTTTTTATTGGGGTCCTTTCAGTTTCCCCATCTCAATAAGATCCTAGTGTTTGGTAATATAAACTATGAATTTCATAAAACACAAAGTGAGGAAAGTACACTATATACACAATGATTTATGAGGTCTATATATTATCAGCCGGAAGTTTTTAAAAATGTATCTGAGAGAGTATGGATTATGAACTAGATGAAATTGATGTTTATGGTTTATTTACATGAATATAATTATAAAATATTATTTTATTATTTTATATTGCACTTTTTGATAGCTTTATCTAAATCCTTTCAATATTCAAAACCAGAAAGGGTCGGAATAAGATGGATGTTACTCTGGTGGAATTTTTTATTTTTAGTGTGTATATTTCTATTTTTTTAAGTGTACAGAGATGTACACTTATGTTCAGTAGGAAAAAAGGAACATCCACACTCTCTAATATGCATCAATTAACATAAGTAATCTGTTTTAATGGGATTTCACAGCAAAGAAAGCCATTTCCTTAAAGCTTAAAAATGTAATTTGAATTTATAAAATGTATTCCAGATAATTTACCATGAAAGAGAAGTAAGTGATAGTCTAAATATGGTCACATTCCAATTTTTTGTTGTTTTGTTTCACAATGAAAATATTTAGAACATCTCATCCTAAAGTAGTTTTGGTTTCTTTGTTGATTTTCAACTTACCAAATTGTTTATTTTCTTTTCCTTTTTGCGTCCTTTTGCGTTCCTTTTGGAACGTAAATGTGAATAAATTTTGTTTTGTGTGAAAATAAATTTATTTTTTATAACAGTTAAATTGAAGAGATAATCTAAAAAATCTGAAAGTTAATAGTTTGTACTTCTGTCATAAGTCGAACTGGAGCTTTTATTTACCTCCCCTGTTAGGCAAGCTTATGAATTCATACAGCTTGCTGAAGGCACTCTACTGTAAACAATAATGTAAAAAGAAGTTGAATAAACTTCTAAAATTCCCATGAAAATTTTTCTTTATTTTTAACATTTTCCATTTTCTCTAAGAATTTTGGACAAAGAAGCTGAGATGGGCAATTTGAATAAAATAAATTCGAAGCTGAGATGGGCAGTTCGAATAAAATAAAATAAAATAATAAAATAAAATAAATTCTTCTCATTAAATTTATTTCCTTTTTTGGTCTTTTCTAATGAAAGATTTATTGATAATATAATTCACAAACCATAAAACTGACTTGTTAAAGTATACAACTCAGTGTTCTTAACATTCACAGTGTTGTTCAGCCATCATCACCGTTCAACTTAAGAATATTTCATCACCCCCAAAAAAGTTTCGTACCTATTAGTACTCATTCCCTATTTCTCCTTCCCCCCAACTCCTGGTAACCCTAATATACCTTCTGTCTCTTTGTATTTGTCTATTCTGGACATTTTCTACAAATAGAGCTATATAATACATAGTTTTTGTGATGAGATTTTTTTTCTTTTACTATAATGGTTTGAGTTTCATCCATGTTGTAGCATGTATAAATACTTCATTCCTTTTTATGAGTTAATATTCTTCTGTAAAAAAAAAGATATTCTGCTGTATGACAAAGTCACATCATGTTTATTGATTCATCAGTTGATGGGCATCTGGATTTTTTTTTTCACTTTTTGACTATTATCAGTAATACAACTATTAATATTCATGTTCAAGTTTTACAAAAGACATATGTTTTTTTTATTCCGAATGTATACTTAATTGAAAGATGCTCCACATCATTAATCATCAGGGAAATGCAAATCAAAACCACAATAAGATATCACCCCATGCATATTAGAAAGGCTATTATAAAAAACAGTACAAATAACAAGCAAGGATATGGAGAAAAGAGACCACTTGTGCACTGTTGTGGAAATGTAAATTGGTGCTATCACAATGGAAAATAGTATTGAGGTTCAGCAAAAAATTAAAAACAGAACTACCATACAATCCACCAATTCTACTTCTGGATATTATCTGTAAAAAATAAAAATGCTAATTCAAAGAGATATATGTACCCTATATTTATTGCAACATTATTTACAATAGCCAAGATATAGAGAAAACATAAATGTCCATCAATAGATGAATAGATAAAAAATATATTTAATGGAATATCATTTGGCCATAAAAAAGAATGAAATCTTGCCATTTGCAACAACAAGCATGGCTCTCAAAGGCATCATGCTAACTGAAATAAGTCAGAAACAGAAAGACAAATATGATATTACCTCTTTCTTATATGTGGAATCCAATATATATATTTAGATTCATAGATAATATATAACTAAGCTCATGGACACAGAGAACAGATTTGTGATTGCCAGAGGTGAAGGGTAAAGAGTAGGAGAAAAGGGTGAAAAAAAATGAAAGTCATTATTAGTTCTAATTTTTGTGTGAATTTCACAGGGATTTTTTATATACAAGAATATGTCATCTGCAATTAGAGATTATTTTACCTCTTCCTTTCCAATCTGAACGCCTGATACTTCCTTCCCTTGCCTGATTGTTCTGGCTAAAATCTCCAATACAATTTTTAATAGGAAGGCAAAAGCAGACTTGTCCTTATCTAAGATGAAAAATATGCATTTTTTCCTGCTTATTATTAAGCTTATTTCTGTCATATTAGTTGTGGGGTTTTGGTAGATGCCCTCCATTGAGTTTAGGAACTTTCTTTTCTTATATTTTTTAAAGCTTTTATCATGAAAGGATGATGGTTTTATCAGATACTTTTTCTATTTATTAAAATGGTCATCTTGCTTTTGTCCTTTATTGATATGGTACATGATATTTATTTCAGATGTTAAACCAATCTTGCATTATTAGGATAACAACCACTTGGTAATAGTATATTTATTTTATATGTTGCTAAATTTGATTTGTTAGTGTTTTCTTGAAGGTTTTGCATCTATATGCATAAAAGATATGGATCTGTAGTTTCCTTTTCTTGTGATGTCTTTGGTTTTAGTATCAAGGTAATACTGGCTTCAGAAGAAGAAATATTACCTCCTCTGCTACTTTTTGGACAAGTTTGTAAAGGTTTGGTATTAATTCTTCTTTAAATGTGTGATAGAATTCACCAGTAAAACTATCAGGACCTGATCTTTTCTTCGTGGATAGGTTTTCTAATTACTAATTCAGTCTCTTGTTACACATCTTTACAGATTTTCTATTTCTTCATGATTCAACTTTGATAGTTTGTGTCTCCCTAGGAATTTGTCCTTTAATCTACGTGAACTCATTTATTGGTACACAATAGTTCATTAGATATCCTCAAAACACTTTTTGATTTTTCTCCTGTCATTAATGATGTTTCTTCTTTCATTCTTGATTTTGGTAATTTGTCTTTCTTTTCTCTTGATCCACCTAGATAAAAGTTTCTTAAATTTGCTGAACTTTGAGTTTGCTGGTTTTTCTCCATTTTTCTATTGTCTATTCATAAATTTCCACTCAGCACTATTATCTCCTTTCTTCTCACTGCTTTGGGTTTAACTTGTTTTTATATTTTTTCTAGTTTCTTAAGATGGAAGATTAGATTATTAATTAGAAATCCTTTTTGTTTTAGGCATTTAGAGACATAAATTTCCTTTTAAGCAGTTTTTTTTGCTGCATCCCAAAAGGTTTGTTATGCTGTGTTTTTCTTTCCTTGATTTCAAATATTTTGTAATTTTTCTTGTGATTTTTCACTTTCATTCATTGGTTATTTAGGAGTGTGTTCTTTAATTTCAATGTATTTTGAATTTTCTAATTTTCTTTCTGTAACTGAGTTCTATTTTTAATTCTATTGTGGTTGTAGAATAAACTATAAATGACTTTAGTACTTTTAAATTTGCTGAGACACTTTTATGGCCTATTATATGTCTACTATGGAAAATATTTCAGGTAAATGTGTATTCTGCTGTTGTTGTGTGGAGTATTCCATAGATTACTATTAGATATGGTTTGTAGTGCTGTTCCAGTCTTCTTTTTCCTTTATGATCTTCATTATAGTTGTTCTATCCATTACTGAAGTGCAGTGTTGAAGTTTTCAGCAGAGGTTGAATTGTCAGTTATTCCTTTAATTCTCTTAGTTTTGGCTTCATGTATTTTAAGACTCCTAAGGGAATAATTATATTTTCCTGAAGGACTGACCTTCGTTATCATTATAAAATGTACTTCTCTTGCTTCTATACCAATCTTTGTCTTGAGATCTATTTTGTTTGATAGTATCATTTCTCTTTAGGTTATAATTTTTATGGTGTATCTTTTTCCAACCTTCTACTTTCAAATTTTTGTATCTTTGAAGCTCAAGTGAATCTCTTTAGATAGCATGCTGTTAGATAATTTTTTTTAAATCCATTTTGCCATTCTTTGCCTTTTGATTGGAGTATTTAGTAAATTTACATTTAATGAAATTAATAAGATAGAATTTATGTGTCATTTGTTTTCAAAAATTTTTATATTTTTTTGTTCCTCTATTTTTCTATTACTATCATCTTGAGTTATATTTACAATTCCTAATGTACTAATATAACTATTTTGTTATATATACACATATATAACAAATATATATTTATATATATTATATATATGTATATATTTACATATTATACACTATACATACACACACTCATATATATGTATTATTTTTTTTTCCTTAGCGGTTGTCCTGGCAACTACAATTAACTTAAAAAATTCTCACATTCATACCAACTTAATCTCGACATAGTCAATAGTAAACAAAAATTTCGCTTTGTTCCCTCTACCTCTGCCTTGTACTATTATTTTCACATAAATTACATCTTTATATAAGTTGATCAGCACAATTTTATAATTCTAGCTTTATGAAGTGCTTTTTAAATCAGATAAAAAAGTTATAAAAATATATTTATACTATTTTTATATTTACCTGTGTAGTCATCTTTAATGGTATATTTTTTTCTTCATGTGAATTTATGTTCTTGTCTATTGTTTTTTCATTTCAGTCAGAAGTATTTCATTTATTATTTCCTGTACAGTAGGTGTGCCAGCAGCGAATTCTCTGATTTTTTGTTAATCTGGGATGATCTTAATTCCTCCTTCATTTTTGAAAAATAGATTTGCTGGTTACAAACTTCCTGGTTGACTTTTTCTTTCAGCATTTGAATATGATATCCTTCTATCTTCTGACTTCCATGATTTCTGATGAGAGGTCAGCTGTTAACCTTATTGAAGACCCCTTATACCCAATGAGTCATTTTTCTCTTGCTGTTTTCAAGATTCTCTCTTTGTCTTTTAATAATATGACTATGTTGTATCTGGGTGTGGATCTCGGAGTTTTTCTTATTTAGAGAAATAAGATAAATAAACCTTAAACCTTAAACCTTATTTAAGGTTTTTGTATGGGTAGGTTTGATGTTTTTCATCAAATTTGGGACATCTTGGTCATTATTTCTTTAACTACTTTTAAAATATTACAAGATCTTGTTTTCCCTTTCCACGATTAAGTTTGCATTCCATTCAGTTCATGTAAACTAAAATGCTCTTCCCATTACTACACTTTTCTCTTATCCTCTTGTCTCCATTCCTTTGCTCATGCTGTTCTTCATATTCTAGCCTTTCTCCCATCTTCTATTTGTTTTTAAGACTTTAGCTTTACATAGACATCTGCCCTTTCCTCCTAAACACATTTTCTCTCCATACTCTAAATACAAATGGACCTCTTTTAAAGCACCTTTTATCATACAGTGTAGTTTTTCAGTTACATGTTAAGTCAAACCACAATAGCCACCATTTTAATGTACTTTCTCTTCTGCTCCCAACAACTGAGTGTCATTCTGTTAATGTTACTTAAGAAACGAAGAGCTCTTTCTACGTTACTATCATAAAGTAGTATTAAAATCCTCAGTTCCATTTGCTCCAGAGCTCATGGTTTCAGCCACTTGGTTCTCAAATAGTTGTGTACATTGGAAGAATTTTATGTAGATGAAATATTATATTCATCAGGTGTTGTTGCTATTTGCTTATTTCTTGTAGAAAGACTACACTATAATCAGTTTGAAGTAACAAAACACAATGTGTCTTGGATATTTGAATCGATTCTTTTTTTTCAATTCTAAGTTGCTAGAGCTCTGTTTCAGTGCTTTTTATAAGTTAGTGGTGTAAGCTCCCTCTCTCTCTCTCTCTCTCTCTCTCTATATATATATATATATATATGCCATATATATGTCAATTTTGCCATATATATATGGAAAAGATTTTTTTGTGAAAGAATAAAAACATTTGTTAGATTAGTTGTATGGAAAATATTAAATGAGAGTAATTTCTGTGAAATATTTACTTCAACATGCAAAAGGCAGTACATATTCAAAACACAATCCTATCAAATGGAATCAGATTTATTTTACTGAGATTTGGTATTGGCATTTTATCTGTTTCAGCCTGAACTGCAATTGGCTGTATTAGTTAATACAGTCCCCATTTAAGTATTTTTCTGAGATTCATATTCCGCTTATTAGTAGAGGTACTTTTGTCTTACAAATAAGACCATTATGTTGGCTAAAATAATCAATGAGGAAATCACTTACATCTCATATAGAACCTCTAATTAACTTTCCAAACACTAAATTTGGTGTTAGCTACCTGCTTTAAGGGACAAATTCAATTGAACCATACCTAAGTGATACACCACACAAAAAAGAAATCATTATCTCTATTATTAGCCATTCAAAAATAAGCAACCAGAAAAATTGTGCAACATATGTACATATTTTTCTTTATGTATATATTTTTCTTTATGAAACTTCTTTTCTTGGCTATCCTAATCCCTAATGGCTTGAAGACAGCTTTTAATCATCCTCCAAATTAAAAATTCATAAATGTATGATTATATTAGACCCAACTTCAAGATCCATGACCTACATTTTATTTTGCGTTCAAGTGAAATCCTTTGGGGTAATATGGAATAAGATATTTGTGCCTCATTTATTAGCATTTTAGTAATTGTTTAAATATCTCCTGTAACTATTACTAATAAAAATTAATAAAACAAAACATTTTAAACTTTCTCATCGGGATATCCTCAATAGGATAAAATTAGCTGTATCCAAATCAAAATGGTTAAAAATAACAACAGAGGAAAAAGAGAAAAGAAGGATATAATTAAAATAAGACTAGAAATAATTAAGATAGTAAAAAAGTTTGTAATGATGTATTATCACAAATACAATTGCTTCCTTTTTAAAAACTAATAGGCGAATTTGTCCAAATTTATTATAAAAATAAGGACTATACAGATTTATTAAAAAGTTACAAGTTATATAGGAAATATAATTAGTAGAAAACTACTAATAATTCTGGTAATGTATCAATCAAAATAAAATGAATAGACATATATAACACGTAAGTTAATGCTGAAATCCAAATTCAGTCTGTTGGCTATTATAGCTTCCTGTTTCCATTTCATCATTTGAATTTAATTTAGTGACAGACATTGTATGACAGATTACTTGGAAGTGACTAATGATATACTTTCTAACATATGTATAATGGTTGAATGCTGGAAACTGCTGATAGCATTTTTGCTGCTTTGATTTTATTTTTTCCTTATTAGTTAAATTTGCTTTAGTAAAATAATGGTTATATATTTTAACAAAAAGAAAATAACATGCGGGGAATCTGGGTGACTCAGTGGGTTAAAGCCTCTGCTTTCGGTTCAGGCCAAGATTTCAGGGTCCTGGGATGGAGTCCTGCATCGGGCTCTCTGCTCGGCGGGGAGCTTGCTTCCCTCTCTGTCTGCCTGCCTCTCTGCCTGCTTGTGATCTCTCTCTCTCTCTCTCTCTGTCAAATAAATAAATAAAATATTAAAAAAAAATAACATGAAATATGTTGGGGGGAGACAATCTAATATCTTGAAAATTTAATTTATTTTTCAATTCTGTAACACCTCTGTTTCCAAATGTTGCTTTTGACATACTCTCAGGTTTTCAGAGATTGTTTGTAAAATACAGCAATTATAGACTCTTTGGAATTTAGTTACCAGAACAAAAACTATATTATTTAGGGAAAAGAATAAATATAACTAATAATGACTTAAAATATTTAGTTTGTTTAAATGAGAGGCATAAACTAGAAAGGTTAATTAGCGATATTAAATTAACACAGAGAGTATGCTTCCATCAGCAGTTTCCGACATTCAACTAGCTTCTTCTTCCTCCCTGATCTGGATCCTCCTTCATTCAGACTGAGTTACCAAGAGTCTTCCCTTGGCCTTTATTTCATATTGCCAGGAAATCTGCTTCTTCCAGTCTACAGCCTGTGTAACTACAATTACTCTTTTCTTTTATCTAGCCCACAGCCCCTCTATATCTTATTTGCCTTGATTTACTATTTCTGAGTTTAAAATTTCTTTCATGACCAACAATTTGGGACATAGTGATAGTTTCCCATAGTTTCTATACAACTACTAACCAGGTGAGGGTTTTCTGAAAATGGCATATGGTTCCTGTTCTGAGGCCAAATCTAGTGATGTGTTTTCTCTTTTGTTAAAAACAATTCTCAGTAAAGCCACGCCCTTGAATAATTATGTTTATGATAACTTGGACAACAGTCATAGCTCTGTTTCAACAAAACTGTAGTCCCAACTTCTAGGAAATGTGAGATTTTCAGTAAGTATATATTGCCATGGCTCAAAGGAAAAACTAGAAAGTATTCATAAAAGTACATGAATACCACTTTATTTTTATATAATTATCACTGTGTTCCAATTAAAAGAAAATTATAAACTTGAGCATTTTATTTAATGCAATGGTTAAATACGTGATCCAGTTCATTTTGTCTACTTACTCTTAGAATTAGTAATGAAAGACCCATCATTTCAAATTTAGAAATGTTCTTTACTAATTGTAAAATAGCAATATAGTTGATCTTTCAACATCAAATATTTGTTGTGGATTTTTTCTACCATGGTATCTATTATATAATTACTAACAAAGTCAGAAAACTTTGGTAAGCACAAAGATGCAAACTTGAGATGAAATAATGTATAATGGCAGGATACATAGATGTCTTTTTGTGTTTGTGTGTTCATGTGAAAGAGATTCTATAGATGTGTGCATGATCACTAAAAGGGTTCATATTTAATGGGTTTATGATAGTTAACATAAATTCTTTAGAAGTCTTCATATTTATATATTGTCCTAGGCCATTGGGCTAAGTGTATATGTCTACAACAGGGTAGTTTTATATACAACAGAAATTTATTTCTTACATTTCTGAATGCTAGAAGTCCAAGATCAGATCCCAGCATGGCATCCTGAGGACCCTTTTCCAGGTCGTGAACTTCTCGTGGTATACTCACCTGGCAGAAGGGATGAAGACTTCTGAGGCCTTATTTATCAGGGTACGAATCCTCTTCATGAGGGTAGTGCTCTCATGACCTAATTACCTCCTAAAGCTTCACCTCTGCAAATTATCACCTTGGGCATTAAATTTGTCAACATATGAATTTTGGGGAGACACAAACTTTCAGACCATAGCATGTATGAATACACGACCTCTTTTTCAGGTATTATTGTTAATTTTTTCACATTAGAGTTCACCTTAGATACAATAGAAACTAGTCCATCTCCTTGACATCCATGAAAGAGTTAAGATAATAGAAGCATTACTGGAATTTGAGCATGATTTAGAGAGTAATATTTTGCCCTGCAGTTATAATGTGAAAGTGCATAATCTTTGAAACACTGGGAGCCACATGCCAAATTCTTACAAGTTCAAGGAACTTTTGAATAATTATGTGCATATAACAATTTAATTGATTTACCTCACATGGACTGTACTTTTGTAGTTGAAATAAAAATTTGTTTAACTGCTCTAAATGTATTTCTTATTCTACTTTTTCTTTTCCAAGTAAGATTATAGTTGGTATAGTATAGGCTTTCTTTCACTTTACTTTTAGATTGTCTGTTCTTCTGTGGGTTCTTTATTTTTCTGAACTCTATCATTTCCTCTAACTGAATGCCAGCCATTAACTAATTGTTTTTCCTATTCTTTTTCTAAAGCAGCATATACTTTGCAAATTTCTTCACTGCATAGTCCTAATATGACAAAATAATTCCACATGAAAAACAGCTTCTAGGTGTTAGCATTCCAATTTTTGTGGTGAGAAATTTATAAGAGCAATTAAATATTCTTAAATTATGAAATAGAATAGGACCAAAGGAGCTAGTGCTTATTAAAAATAATTAGTCAATGTCTACTTAAGAACTGATCCTGACTGACTAGTGTTAAAATGAGTTGTCAAAATACTAAGATATCAGGGGTACTTATCTTTTATGAATAAAATGAATAAATATTTAAATGGCATTTATGAAAGAAATGACAGATGATGAATTGAGTGCTATCCTTTTCCACATTCCGTTCAGAGACTCCTCATCCAATGTGGAGGAAGCATTATTAGATTTGATCCATTAGAGGCTGGCACTGTCCTTTTCAAAATGAGATTAGCCTTTAGCAATCTGTTTATTACTTGAGTTATGTGCTGAGATGAAAGAAAGAAATTGACTCTAGTAAGGAAAAGATTCGGTATTCTTTACTGTATTCTTTACTGTAATAAGTAAATCACAAGAAAGGATACTGGTGTTTACTATAATAGTGACAACTGGAAACAAACTGGAACACCCAACAATAAGGGATTGGTTCAATAAAATGTGGTACATCAACTTAACAAATGTACTCAATCCCTACAAATAATTTTGTAGAAGTATATTCAAAGGCATGGAAAAATAGTTGTGTTAATTTGTATTTATGGGCTTGATTTCATAAATATTTTTTTTTGAGATTCTTATACCATTGCCTTGCTATTGCCAATTTTTTTTTCTTATGGACAAACTATTGAGCTATTTTGAAACACTAAATATTAGAAACATTACAGTGTTCCACCTTCATATGTATTCAAAATAGGTAATACTAAAGTTAGCATAAGAAAATCCAAATTTTAAATTTCCTCATAATGCTTTTTCTTGAAAAACAAATATAAATTGTTAAAAATATATATTTTGTTACCACCACTTTTTTAATGATGTGAACATATAGTGTACCTGCCTACTGAGTAGCAGAGCATGCGAAACATATATTGTTTTGCATGTGGAGTTAGTATGGAATAATTATTTATATTGTAAACTAAATCAGTTTTATGAATAAAATATCTGTGCACGTAAAAGTTTACATGCATATGTACATGTGTATATATATATTACGTATATGTATATATGTATTTATATTATTTTATTTATTTTATATTATTATATATTCTCGATATATTATTTTATATATAATTATAATTATATATATTAACATATATGTTACATTATATGTTATATATGTTGTGTGTGTGTGTGTGTATGTGTGTATAAAAAACTACAAGTATATATTATGAAATGCTAATAGTGTTTACTTTGGCCAAGGGATTATGTGGATTTTTATTTATGGCTAGCCATAAATAAAAATAAATGAAAATAAATTATTTATTTTCTCAAAATAAATTTTGAGAAAAAGTCTCAAAATTTCTGTATTAATCTTCATGATTTTATGGAGAAAATAACTAAGTGGACACAGAGTAAACAACAATTTGATTTGCATAAGGTGCGCTTTTAGTACAAGGTTAATCTTCATTAATGTGACTTCATTTTCAGGAATTTATTTTCTGGAGTGTCTGGGTGGTTCAGTTGGTTAAGCAACTGCTATGGGCTCAGGTCATGATCCCAACTTCTGGGAATCTAGTTCTGAATCAGGCTCTCTGCTCAGCGGGGAGCTTCTTCTCCCTCTCCCTCCCTTTCTCCCTGCTTGTGTGCTCCTGCTCTCTCTGTCAAATAAATAAAATCTTAAAAAAAAAAGGTGTTATTTTCTTCCCTTTATTTTATAAATTTCCAGGAGCCACTAAGAAGTATGTATTCATATTAGCAACTCAGAGACCCAACAAATTCAAAGACTGTCATATCCTAAAACTCTAAATTTATTTATTTTTTTCTTTTTTTTGAAAAGATTTTGTTCATTTATTTGACAGAGAGATCACAAGTAGGCACAAAGGCAGGAAGAGAGAGCGGGGGGAACGGTCGGGGGGGGGGGGAAGCAGGCCCCCTGCTGAGCAGAGAGCCCGATGTGGAACTCGATCCCAGTACCCTGAGATCATGACCTGAGCCGAAGGCAGAGGCTTTAACCCACTGAGCCACCCAGGCACCACATCACAACAGGATTTTAAAAGTCCTAGGATGCATGCTCTTTTAAAACTAGAAAAAAATATCAATTGTACCAATTAGAATTTTCAGTCCTCAGTTACCATCTATGTAATTTATTTGTGTCCTTTCAGTTAACATATATATATATGTATATATGTTACATATATATATGTTACACATATATACACACACACACACACATATATATGTTACACATATATACACACATATATATATGTATATATGCTTTTTGTGAGTATGGGTAGAATTAGTAAGTGCTAAGTGCTAGGTAAAGCCAAAGTTCAGCTAAAGTTTCTTTGGCACTTACATATTATTTACATTTAAGACTATTATTAACCCCTCAGGACAATGAATTCATGTCAATTTTAATTTTACAAAATTGATTTGCCACCATAATTTTATCAATATGGACAAAGATCTACTACAAAACTGTCAAAACATATATTGATAAAATGATGAATCCCCAGCATTACATAATGATACATCCAGGACAAAAGATTGATATGGACAAGATACATGTGGACTTCAAGTGCACAAAACTGAACAATGACATATTTTTAAAATACACGATGTCAGACTGTACATGCCACAGGAACTGTAGAAGAGTTGAGAAGTAAAAGACTGAGGAACACCAAGAACTAATAATGCATTTTCAGAGGTTTTGTCATATTTAGAAGGTACAGCCTGAGTGACAGGCTCCAAATGGAGGAGCGGCATAAACAAAAGCTCAGTGATGAGGAGACAGAAGGGCAAGAAGAGGTTACTATTGGAGGGAAGTCTAGCGAAGAAAGATCCAAGAGATACCAGCAGGAGAGATTCTGACGATGTGTGCTTCTGAAGGAGTGGCCTTGTGAAGTCAGGTCTTTAACAAGAATGTCTCTTAGACATGTCCACATGACTATCACATCCTGGACTGTGTGTTTCCCTTTATGGAGAGTGACAGACACACATTGCATGGGAGAGCTCTTCTTTTTGTGAAGTGAAACACAAATGCAAACATTTCACTATGAATGATGAATGAAACAATCAGGGATAAAATTGTCCAGCAGAAAAAGAGAAAATAGAAAGAAAGCAAATCCAGTACTTTGTTGTGTTAGAGATAGGCATACAGGTGACTCTACTCAGGGTAATTTTCTTGTCTTTTTGCCAAGTTCAAGTTTTAATTTCTGTATTCCATATTAACTCCCATATTCTTTCATTTGTGTTGTTTCTGTTACATGAAAAATGAATCACATTTGAAACATGAACACTAACACACAGAACTGTGTGAAAATCATATAGAGCTTTATTGTTTTCTTAATTTTGTCTCCTATATAATTTTACTGCTTGTAATCTGCAATTAGTGGACTTTATTGTCTATTAACTCTATT